>VYXB01000451.1:75428-141606 GCA_013397135.1 Pachyramphus minor | reverse complement strand
TAATGGCTGTGGACAGTAGCAGCAACAGCATATTTTAATTACACATAGGAGAGAAAAGTTAGTGAATGGAATATATATGAATAAAACCACATTTGTGACATTATTAATGTAATTCCTTTGGATCTATTCAAATACATAGGCTAAGATACAGAAATAAATAAACCCCCTCCATACCATGAAATGGAACAGAGTCTGAACGGAGGCAAAATCAACACATTTTCACCCTGAAACTCTTTCTAGAACCATGGAACAGAGTACTACAAATACAAAAAGTGCCTAGGATATTTAGTTACTGGCACACTTTGTCTCCACCACCACATTTGAAGCTTTAATAGTCTTGTCTTTGTGCCTATCATAACAACCATTAATTTGGACAAAAAATACTAGTCCATGGGCACTAACATAGATTTCCCACTGGCATATTCACCAAAGTTCACAGAGAAAAAAGTGGAGGCTTCTCAGTGTGTGTTAAGATGTCACAATCAGAAGTAGCTTGGTTGTACGTCTTGAGTGCTATAATTTTATGAAACTTTCAATTAGAAGAATAATTTGTTAGAAAATGCAGACAAAATATCACATAAAAAAACAATTATGAGCAATCTCAGTTCATTAAGAAATAGTAAGAAAAATGTTCGGCAAAAGGTAATGCACATACTTGCAATCTTATCTGCATTTGCACATTGGAATAAATTTAAGGATTTTAAAACTGAGATAAGGAAAAGATTAAAAAACCCACAATAGCATTATATTAACTTTTCAAAATACCTTTTTTTCTAAAGACCGCATTAAGAAAATCTAATTATAATGACAGGTCTTCAACTATTAACTATTATTATTATTATTATTTCATTATTATAATTATTACTCAACACCAAAAAACTATGCTGTGCTAAATACTGGCCCAAAGTGTCTTCAAAAAAGCAATATGAAACATGGAAAGATAATTCTGCTGTTACGAATTACACACAATTTGAAATTATCATTGTTTCCAATTTGTTTATTTCATTCAAAGGAACTGGCTGCATCCAGATGAAAATAGTTTTATTCAGAATTTAACAGAATCAATTCCCTAGTGCTTAGAAACACTTGATTTTGAGTAGGATTTGGGGTGGATCATTCCACCTTAAACCTGCAAATCTTATCCAACAGAGCACAAACTAACACAAAAGGTTTTCAAATACAGATTTACCTGAAAATCTCCTATATTTTTGCTGCTCTGTGAAGCACATTAAAGATATACACTAGGCATAAAGAAGAAAATCCTACAGTTGAGAAAATTTTTGTAAGACAGAAACATTTCTGAGCTAAAGGTTAAAGGTCTTCTGAACTACATTATCCACAATTTTTAGAGCTGAGGAACTTAACCCATGTTAAAAAAGAGACTTTTATGAGCATGATTAGGTTGAAAATTTTTACTTTTTATATTAATTTATCAGGGTAGCCTAAGGTCATCCCCAAATGTCCTTCAATGTTCAAGAATTGCTAAAAGGAAGCTGATGAATGCAGATGACCTACAGCAGCCTGCAGAGCAGAGCAGATCTGGGCAGCACTGTGAGGTGCTTTACAACATTGTAAAGCAATGGAAATGGCCTGTGCTCAACCTGGTTTCAAGTTACTTTAACACCGAATACTCTGTTGACACCTTCACAGTGTTGGCTTTCCTGCATATGAAATAAGCATGGACATCTTTCCTGCTCTCAGAAGAGTACTGTAAATTATGACAACAAAGTTTCCAAAGCACTTTGAGATCCCTTGTATAAAGGTGCTGGACAAATGAGAAAGTTCTTTCTGTATGTTTAATTTTTTTTTTTCAGAGTACAACTCAGATCTTACTTTGCTTCCAGTGCCAGGGCAATGATGCCTGCAGCCATAGGTGCAGAGGCTGAAGTTCCAGTATGGCTGTCTGTGCAACGCTGCCTCAGGTCTGTGGTGATCTGGAAGAAATTGAATGTGCGAAATTTAGAACACAACTTCAGAAATCACAGCAGGTTTTATTTGCTTGAATGAGTCATGTGTATGTGCAGGGTATTTTCTTCTTTCATTGCAAGGAATGGAAAAAAAAGAGGTGTCTGAATACGTGATGCTACATGTTCTCAGCTTGAAGTCACTTGTGAAGTCAGAGAATTGTTTGCTATATTGTTCTGAAAATGTAAGTTAGTCCCTGTTTTCTTCATGGCATGCTCAACAAAATGACTTTTAAATTAAAAAAACATGCAAAGGGGTTTGAAACTGCACAGTTAGAACTCTGCCCCTCTTGGATTTATAGAACACTTCAAGAATCTGAAAGTGCTTTACAAACAGGAATGAACTAAATCTTACAGTGCTCCCGACAGACAGACTGCTTATGCCCATTTTAGAGACTATAAAAGAGGAGGTTAATTAGGTTGCCAGAAGTCACACCGGAAATAAGCGACAGAAGAGAATACAGTTGGACTCATGCTAAGTACCATGTTCAATCATTCCTTCATGCCTTGTGCAATAAATCACATGAAACTAAGCAGTAATTAATTGGAAAATTGTGATGGTATTCATGAATTTGGTCCAGCCATCACCAGCCAATTAGATATCTTCAGGTTTTAATTGTTACGTATTACATATAAATAATTATATGCTGCCATGTATTTTTGTAGGTAATCTCAGTGGATGTCTACACTGTGATATGTAATACCAACTAGAGGCACAGTCTTCTCCTGAAGTGTTAGGATGCTTCTATCTAATAATGAATTTTATACAGACTCTTTCTGTTGGACAGTAAATCAGAACCAAAAATGTGTTTACTCTAAATCCTGCTTCTTTTATGGAAATGTTAATCTAAAGTGATTCTACTCTATGCTTGTCTTCCTTGTCCATAGCATCGAAAATCTCCGTGAAGGTGTGAGAGTGAATGACCTGCGACACAAAACCTTATTCTCAGAATTTCAGTCACTGCAAGATGTAAAATTTCTACCTGAGGGGCGGAAGAGAGGTTGCTTACACAGCTTCTTATCTAAGCACACAGAATTATTGTGTCCTAATTCAGATTTAAATGAAACATAAACACATTTAAACATCAATCGTGCTCCTTTTCCAATATGGATATGCACAAAGATAGGAGAGGAGAGGATTGGAGGGTCAAAAAAACACAAAAAAGCACTGGGCATGTGAAAATGCCCGTCCAACTTTGAAACTTCAGATACACAAAATATGACCTGAAAAATTAGCTACATCCTGCCTTGGCAGGATATAGGCAAATGCGTGTAAGAGTTATAGGTTCCACACTTTACATTAGCCATATTCAGTAACATACATATTACATAATTTGTATAAGGCTGCTGAAAATTCTCACAAAATGTAAGCATATGCAAGCTAACACAAAAGACTTCTAATAGAGAAGGAGCTAAGAGCACTAAGGAAATGATTGTTGACAATGAGTAGTGAGCAACTGAAAGAAAGTGAAAGTTTCTAGAAATTGAAAAAGACAGATTAAAGCATTTATAATGTCAGATCCTTAAATTACGGACCTTGTCAGAGGCCAGATTTCTTGACTAATGAAATCTAGAAGAACCTTTTTTCCCCTATTATTTAATATTCCTCAAAAATAATTCTTTATCTGTCATCAGCTAAAAGGTGGAACCTCATAAAGAAAATATTAATATAATTTCTTTATCTCTTACCTTCTTGCCTACTGAATGTGTATTAATTTAGACAACAAAAATTAACAGGGTTGGGAAAAGCCTTATCCATTCAAATTCCATAAATGCCTTGACAACATTAAGAGATCAAACTGCAGCCCTAACAATGCATTGCCTATACGTGCAAATGCAAGTAATGATTTTGCAGGTGGGATTGACATGTCCAAGAACTATAGGATTACATGAGCCCACGCAGAGATATATGCGATTCGGGTATCCCACTTGGAAAAAGAGTGGTCAGTGTCGTGGTGAGGAGCAGAAGGAAAGCCAGGAAAAAGAGAGGGCAGAAAAAGGGATTAACACATGCTTGTGTCTTTTGTATCCCAGTACTCTGTTCCCTGCATAAAAGTGGTGCAGCAGGTGCTTTCCTTGGAGGACTAAAGGGTAGTAAAACCTACAGGACCTCAGGCAGGGAAAAGTACTCTTTCAGCAGCTTTTCCCTAAGGCACAGCCTCTCTCACTACAGTGAAACACATACAAAATTTTGCTATCTTCGTTTCTCATCCTCTGGGAGAGCATCCTTCCAGAGTGATTTCACTGTAGCTACAGATACCAAGCACAATAATCCATGATATCTCTTTATTTGTAAACTTTTTCCTTCTGTTCTAAACAGATGCTATGGTGGCAATTTGAACTACAGACGCTTATCTCTCCTTCAGCAAATATTTCAGCAGAAAATGGGTAGGAAAGCCTTGTAAGCAGAAATCCCATTTGAGCTATTTCAAAGGAAAGTTACTGAAAGGAGCTGAGATGTTTGGGTGTAAATTACCTCTAAGATCCAAGACGTGTTTTTCAGCACTGCATTCATCTCAAGAAAACTGAGTACTGGACCACCAACAGGTGAGCAAGTTTCAAGAAGAAAAATGGTGCCCCAAATTCCCAAACATGAGAGCAACATTATTAACCTCAACAAAAGGATGTGTTTGACATCACTATGAAGCTGTCATTAGTGTGTATTAGCGGTCATTCTGATCGATAGGATGGGTAGGAGAAATTTTTTAATCTTTTGTTGAGTATAACACGTGTGTATGCTTGAAGTACCTTTGTAACAATTGCTGATCAGGGAACATGGTGATTAAACTGCCCAAGAAAATCCACGCAATATTTCTAGGGGCATGAGTTTTACCCAGTTCTAAATCAGTTGAATCAACCAGGTTTCACTGAAGACAATGACAGTGTTTCTGGTTAAGTCAACATGAAATAAACAACCTTGGACAGACATGTTGATGAAAGTAAGACAAAAATTATATGAATCATCACAATGCACTGTAATACCTCTCATATGCAGTAGAACAAAGCTTTCAGAAAAAACAGACATTTATTAAATGAAAAACTCTAGACCATGTAATGGTTTTATAGAAGCAACTTGGTTTGAAGAACTAAGGAGATGCCATTTCTGTACAGTCATTATTAAGGTTGCATCATCACTCTTTCCATAGTTTCACTGACTGAGGGATTAATAACGAAGGTCAAAAAATGGGATTTCGCCTTGCAGAGAACATGCTCACTCTTCCCCTCCCAAACGCCTGCATTTCTTACTATTTCCTATTTAATGACATGAGTTTTTTGACTCAATTGAATAATCTTTACCTCCTCCTACAGTTCTTCAAGACACATTGAATTCTATGAATCTGTGCCCTTAGAGCAAAAAAGCTTTAAGAAAAATGTACTTATTGTTCATTTTACATAGCTCGTGTACCTAAGACTGAAGGTGTCACATGATATCCTGTGTATATCTTGTGCATACCTTGATAGCCTGAGTCAGTTTCTGAAGGACAGCAGGCTTTTGTGTTTTAAGAACTGGTTTTAAGAACCAGGAGACTGGTTTGGGTTTTTTCATTGTTTCAGTTTTGAGTTCTGCTTAGAGTAGTAGTTAGTCAGCAAGGAAAAAATAGAACTTAGAAGACAAAGAAAATCAGCAGATGAATTGGCATTTATCACAAAACAACAAAACAGGTGGACAGCTTATTTTCAGCAGTTAAGTCATATAATAGGCTTATGAATTATATCTGTGAAGGACTTTCATATGTAAAATCCTTGGTGCTTAAGGAAATAATTTGAAAAAGGAATTCAAATGAAATGCATTTTTGCAATATGTTTGATAAGTGGAAGAACCATATAAATAACTATATTAGGTGGTACTTAACCTGTGTTAGCTACATGGTCTGGAGTGGGGAAGCTATCTTCCAGCATTGTCCTATGGTATTCAAAGTGGCAGAGAAGAGAATAATAGGAAAAATACCTTGACAACTCTATATTATTAGCCAATACTTCTGCACTCACTGAGAAATAACATCTATAAAGAAGTATAACTTTATAGTCTTAACCTACTGTTGATTTGCCTTTGCCTCAGAATGTGAATTTCTACACCTATACCTATGCCAGCACTTGGCAGCTGCACTTGAAAACATTCAAAAGTAATTCTAATTCTTTTCTCTGAGAGTCTATGTAAAAGGCACATATGTATCTGCATCTTTGAAATGTTTGTATGCTTTGGGCTTTTCAATACACAGAAAGGGTGGAAACTTGGTCCATAAGGGGCTAATTGTTACTGCAATAAAACTCAGTACAGCATACAGTCAAGTGTGCTTCTAGTACCTTCCATGAACAACAAGGAACTCTTGCAAGAGTAACATCAGTGTGCATTTAACTGTAATTGTTAACTTCAAAAATTTCAGTCTATCATTGCAGAAGACAAAATCAGAACTCCAGACCAGGAAAACTTCTAAAATTACATCCTATATTTGTAGCAATCAATCAAAAATGGGTAGCAATGGAAAAAAACCCCACTCTTTTCTGTGATTATAAAAGCGTGGGTGATTTATTACTCCATATTAAAGGCAAATAATTTTTATAAGAATTTTTAGTCTACATGAGTTCCTAACATTTGCTCACTGTTCATTCATCTTATAATACATTTGGCACATATTGGATAGAATAATAGAGAAGAAAAAAAAAAGAAAGATATTCAACTAAAGATCTGCAAGGAAAGATAGGAAGGAACTGTAGATCATGACACTATACAATAATAACCATTCACTGTCCCTCAATCTTGCACAGGTATTTTTGTGCTATGACACGACAGAATCTTAAATGACATTGAAGTTTGTTCTATGTGACCAAAAAAAAAACCAACCAAACAAAAACCACAAAAAAAGCCCCTGACTTCTCACAGACATCTGTTGATGTCATCAGTATTTGTACATTGTATCTGCCTCTGCAAAATGAGTGCATTCAATATACTTTCCAGTATTCAACATATTAATCCTTTTAACTCAGAGACACAATGCTTTTGTCACTCAATACTACCTGACTGGTGTGTCCAGTCTGGATGCTTGAAGTTCATAACATGAGAGAGAGTTTATAAGGAAACATATCTTACACAGAATCATGCAAGACACTTACCTTCAGATATTAAAAGCGATTAATTGTTCAGGCTACACGGGCAGAGAGAAGACAGTAGACAACTGGAGTGGTTTTTACAATAGCAATAAAATCAGTGATACCAAATACTAAGAAATCGAAGTTAGAGGAGCTCAGAGAACAAACAAGAATTTTTCTAATGGCAATGGGTAATTAAAACCACTTGCCTTAAATTTAAGTGGATTTTCTGTCACTGAAACCTTTGAAAGCAACATTGATTGTATTTGTGAAAATTATTGTTGAGTTGATAGCAACTGCTGGATTTGATGGACTCTGGGAAGTCCTACAGACCTGGCTAAGTAAGAGCTCAGGGTGGAGGAAAGCAATCACGTTGATTCACCTTATACTGTATTACTATCACTTAAACATGAAGATGTTAGTGAAAGCCTTTTAAAGGACAGTGAAGTCAATTTAATCACAGAAGTAAAAACTCCTAGGAGACACAGTGATTTTTTTTTATTATTATTATTTATCAGAGAGAATAAGAAACATGCAAGGGAGAGAGAAGGTTTCAGTGAAGAGAAGCAAGTAATGAACAGAAAAATTACAGAAGAAGTACCTCAGAACAAGTTTAAAACAAAAACTAGATAATCTAAAAATCAGGAAGAATCCAATAAGAGATAGTCAGCATCCCAGAATTCTTGAAGGACAAGGCAAACAGTATTAACAAAACATAGTGGCAAATAATTTTAACTCTTCACTGACACCACGAGAGGAATCTGCTAAGGACCAGAAAGAAGGCAACGTTAGATAAGTACTTAAGAAAACATATGGAAAAAACCCCCAACCTTCAAATTCCTCAATCTTCTGAAGTAATTAAGTTCTATAAGCTAAACACTAGAGTAAATAAGCAGGGAAGAGGAAAACATTAGCAAACCTCATTTACCTTATTACAAGGAAGGTTAAAAGTGTTGAATACTGGAAAGTATATTGAATGCACTCATTTTGCAAAGGCACATACAGTGTACAAATACTAATGGTATCAACAGATTATCAAACAGAATTAAAACAATTTGCCATTTTCCAGCAAAGATGAGTATATTAGGGAAAATGGATGCTGGATGCTTAGGAATGAGATGAGGAACAATACAGGAAAGATGAGCACCTAGTTTAATTTTCCCTACAATATAAATCCACCAGAATAGACAGCAATATGAGTAATTTGTCATCACTGAATGTAAAGGAGGAATGATGCTGGATCAAAATAAATATGAGAAAATAGAGGGATATGTAGACAAACTGGTAATATCAAATGCGTAAAATCTGAAAAACTATTGATAGCTGGATTTAAAAAACAGAGGACATAATTACAAATTACTTCTCTTTCTCTCTCTCCTTCAAAGTCATTGAACAAACACAAACACATAAAAGAAAATAATTAAACCCCATACTATTTTCCTGTCATAGGATTCCCCGCTGCTGTATGTTGTAGCCAGTGTGGATGCACATTCTTCCAGATACCACGGCTTCTTCCCACTTTCAGCTGTGCTGCTTATTGAAATAGTGTAGATGCTATTGGTGTAGCCATCACAGGAGCAGTGGTCTCGACTTCTTCCACCATTTCCAGATGCCCAAACGAAAACTGAACCTAAGCCTCTTCGACCCTGTTAGGGAACAGTAAAAAAGATTTTATCAATAATTCTTCTTTTCCCTCTCAGCTGCTTAATAGAGAGGTCTTTTCTCCCCAAAAGGCATCTCATGAGAAAAAGAAAATAAGCAATTTCACTGAGAAGAATCTGAAATGAAAACAGGATTTAGCAGAGTTCAGAATCAGATATTAGAAAAATTTAGAAAATGAGTGGTATGAACACAGTTTTACAAGCAACTTTTATACAGTGTTTGTTTGTTGGTCTGCATCTATGCTATCCCAATCTACCAAGAAAGAACTGCTGAAAACTCAGACGAAGCATTAGAATATCATACTGTGTTGCAAAAAGGAAAATAAATCCATACTTGAAACAAAATCTCTTCATAATCCATGATACTTATTTATTAGGATGCTTTCAGATGTTTCTTCTTGGGTTGCCTGAGGCACTAAGCATTTTTTGGGTAACATTGCATACTATGAACCACAGCACCATGTTTTCACACACACTATAAATCACAGAATCTAGAATACCTGAGGTGGGAAGGTACTTGGTCCAACCCATCTAGTCCATTATGACTGCTAAATGCACAACACAACATATAAACAAAAATGGACAAAACAGTTCTTGTAAATCTATTCTAATGAAGTCCTAGATCATTAGTTCAGCATGTTATTTCAAACATATGACTAGTTGAACAAGTTAATTAGGCATATTCATAATTTAAAACAGGTAACCTCCCCTTGACATTTTCTTAATATACAGTTATATAGTGTTCAAATGAACCAAAACATTTTAGTGGTGCTAATACTCTTACACAGGTATTGACATGAAAAGTGAAGGCGATCAGTAACATGTATTTTTGATATATGAGAATTGATATATGGTTAGTTGCATTTTTCCTTATTTATATTGACACTTTTCATGCCAGTGAATGAAATTCAGATCCATGCAACTGGATGATTAGTTATCAGCACTCACTTATTTTTGATTAAGCTAAATAGTGTCACCCTTTCTTACAAGAGACTCTCACAAAGCATGGTACATCTACAAGTATGCTAACAGTCTCACCTATACCTCATGTGCTTGCAACTCATCATGTTGCATCTGACTGGCTTTTGGATATGCCCACCACTAGGGGCCCATGATAAAATACAGCATAAAACAACTCTCTGCACAAATCAAAGACTCATTCAATCTAAATGCTCAGAGGGGTTTTGCTAGGGCTTTTTGTGCTGAGCATAACTGAACCTACATTATTGTAAGACAAAAAACTGCCACACTTCACAGTCTAGGCTCGAGTTCTCAAACATGGATGAATTTATTAATCTATTATTAATATCTCTATTAAGGGAGACTACAGATTTTCTAGTCCCAGCCCCTCTCCAGCGGACAGAGACACCTTTCACTAGACAGATTGCTCAGAGCCCTATCTAGTCTGGCCTTGAACACTTCCAAGGATGAGAAGTCCACAATTTCTCTGGACAACCTGTTCAGAGCCTCACCCCCCTCACAGTAAAGAATTTTTTCTTAATATTTAATCTAAANGTTGGGGGCCCCAGAGCTGGATGCAGCACTCCTGGCAGGGCCTCACCAAACTAGAGTAGAGAGGGAATCACCTCCCATGACTTGATGGCCACACCGCTTTTGGTGCAGCCCAGGATATAGTTGGTTTTCTGAGCTGCAAGTGCACAGTGCTGGCTCATGCCCAGCCTCTCATCCACCTGCATCCCCAAGTCCTTCTTAGCAGGTCTGCTTTCCATCTGTTTGTCTCCCAGCCTGTACTGACATGCTGCACCCTGACCCAGGTGCAGCACCTTGCATTTGGTCTTATTAAAACTCATGACATTCCCATTGGCCCATTTCTTGAGCTTGTCCAGGTCCCTCTGGATGGCATCCTGTCCTTCAGGTGTGTCAACTGTACCACTCAGCTTGGTGCCATTTGCATATATTCTCAAGGTATACTTGATCCCTCCATTTATGTCTTATAATGAAGATATTAAATAACACTGGTCCCAATATATACAGACCCCTAAGGAACACCACTTGTCACTCATGTCCATCGTGACTCTGAGTCGTTGACCACTATCTTCTGGGATGTGACTGTCCAACCACCTTCTTATCCATCTAACAGCCCACTCACCAAATCCTATGTACGCTCCATCCAAAAAAGTGTGTATATATATATATATATATACATACACAGAATACACAGAAAAAAGCATACCATACAGCCACATTGGTACCTCCAGAACATGTCAAAATATTCCATCAAAACCTTTTTATGTGAATTTTCAGAAGTATCTGCTATTTGGAGATTTTTACATATTTTTACTTCCACATGCATGTCTTGAAAGCAGTATTATGTAATTACATTTGGCCAAATCAATACCCCATGGGAAATTCAGAATAACCCACCAATACAACCAAGAGAGAAGAAATAAGAATTCAGGGTAATCCAATCCCAAATTTTTTTTAAAAAGAAAGGTTTCGTAAAACAAGTTATTGAAAAGATATTATACAGAAAAATATCCTACCAATAACAGTCCATCTGTCATTTTTCTGCTGTCACCATCAGCTGGTTTTGTATGCAAACAGCAATATAACATGACTTGCCCCATTCATGCAATGAAAATCTTTTCACTATAGGATATGACTTTACTTCGTGAAAATTTTTGAGAATTAACCCTTCAATTATTAGCTTGTCTGCACAGAGAACGTGTCTCCATTTCTTTAGATGCATACTTATGCTGCTGTGCAAGATAGGGGGTTTTGGGACCACCAATCCAATTCTGGGACGAGCCTGCAGGAGAAACTGATGGACAGACAATTTTCAGGCTGCATGTATCGCCGTGAGGTAAGTTAGATATTGCAATTAGATGATACTTTAGGTTCGTAAAACCTGTGTGTGTGTGTGCACATGCCATTTTTGTGCATCTAGGATGATTTATTAAAGAGCTGCTTTTTTGCCTTTCTATACTAATGTTGTCTAGAAAATTATTTCTTCAATTTTAGGCAACATTCCACCCTGGATAATTCTAAGATTACATGATTCTATGAACCCAACTAAAATAATCTGTCCAGTAAATAAATTCTGGTTTACATCTACTGCCTACCATTTGGTTTCTTCTTTCTCCCTGTTTCCAAACACTCTGCTTTAGTTCAGTAGACCTGGTCATGCTTAGGAAAATAAAATCTTGCTAGCAACTATGCCAAACTAGTAAATAGAGCAACAGCATCAGCTGTCGTACTCTATGTCATTCTCAATTGGTCTCCCTTAAATAAATGACGTTAAATAACGTTTGGACTGCATTACCAAGTTAACACAAAACACATGCAAGGAACTATGTAGCTTTTACTGTTTATCTAAATCTGTCATCATTCATTTGCCAGATGCCCAAGGGTGTCACCATGAAAAGTCAAGCCTTGAGCTGCCAAGAAGCCATGCATCATTTATTACTCAAAAGCAAAGGTGCATTTACAAACCATATTGGTAGGCCTTGAGTAAAACTAGGAATTAGTGAACTACAAAAGAGGCACAGACCAGGGCTGGATGGATGTTCAGCAAAGTACAATCACTGTGTCCCGTGATGTTAAAAATACATTGTCTCTTCCTCTTAGTATAGAGTTGTTACTGCTTTTCCATTTGCAAAGATAGCTAGGGACTCCCTCTTGTAAACTCTGCATAATTGCACTTGTGCTTGTCAGTGTAACAATTAGGTCACTGTGAAATGTTTCCCTTTTGTTTTGTTTGCTTTCTTAAATTGCATAAAATGTCAGATAATTAAAAAAAAAAAATCACTTGTTCCATTATGTAAAAGAAAGAGTCTTTCACTGACAACTATGGCTTGCTATTGACCTAGCCACAGTTCAATTTTCTAGTGCATTTTCTGGGCAAAGCGAGTGTGCTCAACACACAGCTGACCTTAAATGAAATGGACTCATGAGGTCTTTGACAAAGAGGCCCCAGGGCAGAAATTGCACTTGTAAAAGCATGACAGAACAATCTTGGGGCATTCTGGCTTTTTTCTCTGCTAGTGCCTCCTTTTCCTTGGTCAGTGGGTTGCAAGCAGGTAAGCGAAACAAAAGTGTTTTGTTTTTTTTTCCAGTTCACCAGCATCGATGGGTTAAGTCTGCCAAGAATCCGAGCCAGTATGAACATATTCATAATGACATCTGTAGAATTTCAAACATTATTAGAAGAACACCTCCTACTCTAGGTGTGTATGTGTGTGTTTGTCTATGTGTATGTGCACTCATATAAACCATGTATGTCTTTATGAATGAATGCCTTAGTGGCATTGGCAGGAACCTTTGTAATGTAGAGGTCTTCACACATTCATCTAAAGACAACCAACAGCCCCATACACTTTCAAGTTGCTTCCATCTAATAAAAAGAGTTTCCATCTACAAGATGTAGTTTGAGCCAGTGGAACAAGTTTTAACCACAGTATTTCATATAGCTTAGACTCTACATTTGTTCACTGCTTTACAAGTTAAGCTGCCTTAATCTACCCTTGCATCCTGATTACTTTCTACCCAGGAATCAAACACCCCAATAACTCTCCCCTCCTATGAGGTCAGTCACTGTCTTAAGAGAGGTGATCAAATTTACAAAGGGACAGGGAAGAAAATATGAAGGAGTTGGAAAGGCAGAGGACCGAACCACTGACCTGCAGTAATTAGAGTTACAAGGGTTGCAGCCAGGGAGACAAAATTTGGCATTAATATGCAGGAAATTGTACACCCATGAGCAGAAAACAAATTATGAAAATACAAAACGCAGAGAGGAGGGACACTCTATCCACACCTAGAGCCTAAACATTTAATTTCCTCTATTCT
The DNA here is from genome assembly GCA_013397135.1 of Pachyramphus minor. Classification (NCBI taxonomy): domain Eukaryota; kingdom Metazoa; phylum Chordata; class Aves; order Passeriformes; family Tyrannidae; genus Pachyramphus; species Pachyramphus minor. The sequence continues at coordinate 128,084 of VYXB01000451.1, read as the reverse complement.
CCCCAATACCGTTCTAAAATTACTTAATGTTTCCAAGAACAAAAACTACTGCCAGGAAGTGAAATCGATACTGAAGTGGAAACTGGAAAAAGAAGCCCATGGTATGACCTCTTCCTTAAAAACTAATTCCTAAAGAGGAAATGTTCATAACTGAATGTGCAAAACAGAGGCCAGTATTCTGGAGACCTAAAAACCTACTATGCAGACATGATTTTGGGTTCAGCACCATACAATCACTGTAGGGCAAGGCACCAAGGATCACAGCATCCTGAGAAATTCACCTGTGAGAGGCATCATCTCCTTGCTTCCAGATTTCTGTACTCCCTGGGACATGGACGCTGCTGCCAAGATAGCATCTATTTTGCATAGAGACACAATGCTGTCAAGCAGTTGACTGTCAGTGTTTTGCTTTTGACAAACAGCAACTCCTAGCTCCAGCTGTATTTAGCTCCTCCAGTCCATTTAGTCTTTAATCTGGGAATGGAAAGTTGTCTGGCACACCACTCTTAAAAGACTCTGCTGTAGATTGCACAGCACTGAACCTGAAAGAAGGAATCTCTCCGAAACAGATAATGCAAAGCTGAAAGTGAATGCCAGCAATTCTGAAGTGCCCATTCTGAAGAAGTCAGCCAAACAGATTATTTTTTTTAAAAAAACCAGTCTCCTTGGGTATTAGAAGTAAAAATTTATGAACAAAAGGAGACATTTCTGAGGCCATTAATTCTGTTGAGGTATCCACACTCGCAGAAAAAAATTCATGTTTGTGCAAGAAATAACTAAAAATACCCAAGTATGGTATTTATGAGGAAACAAGTAATAAGCCAAACAGATGTGCATTCATAAAGATACATGTTTGAGGGAATGTCCAAAAATGAGACCTATGTTTTCATATTAGCAATCATGTTTTTACTCTTAGGGAAACTAGGAAGTAAACTGGATATATAAGCTAGAAATATATATATATTGCTGGAACACAGCAATATATATGCATAATACATATATATAATGCAAAACCATATCACTATTTACAAAAAGTAGCTATATTGTTAAAAAGGCAAGTGGTTGCTAAGAAAGGTAGGGTTTTGGCTACTTCTGAAGTAGCTTTTTAAGTAAGAAAATGAAAAACAAAATAATTAATCATGTTAAAAACGGAAAAATGTATTTTATTAGGTCATAGGATATGATACCTTCGAAATACTGAAGTGGGAAAATACTTTAACCTGAGTATAAAAAAATCCCATATTGAATAACCACAAGCACCCACCCATTAACACAATAATTCTTTGGATATATCAGTGGAACAATTTGATATGTAGCCTTCATGTTGTGTATTTTTTACTTTACTCTTCAATAGAAAGACAGCCTAAACAGCTACAAGATATTCCCCACAGAGCTATAATTAGTGCTTGAAGTGCAACCAAAAGAACTGGCTGAAACCTGAAATCTGAACATATGGAATACTGGAATGAATTTCTCATTTACCTAAGCAAAAGTGAGGCAGCTCCAGGACTGCAGGAATCACAGTTCTGCTTCAGACTCTCTCCATAATATCATTACTACTGTTACCGGGATAAAGCAAGTTGTATATTGCAAGTACAATGTGATAACACAAGAGCTTGATTTTCCAAAATTTCTGTTGTACAAAGAGTCTCTAGTTAATGATAGTTGAAATTGTGTCTGCATGCAAAGCCAAAGTTAACAGGTAATGCACAGGAAAGCCATCAGTGTGAGGACAGAATACGAGATGGATGTCACACACAAACACCCATTCTATCAGGCAGGTTCAGGCAGTTCTTATTGCCTTTATACTACTATCTGATTAAACACTCTAGAAAGGAGCCCATGGCCATCATCCACACAGCTGTTGCCTCACTACTTACGTATATATACTACTTATATATATATATATATATATACATACTTATATATATATATACTACTTAAGTAGTATGCCTACTTACACAAACCTTCAGGTTTAGAGATGTCTGTTTAACTTCTGGGGTTTTACAAAAAGAACTTCAAATTTTCTGCAAATTTAGCTCTTTTCAGTAGACAAGAGGGAATATGTTACTGCTCCATTTCTACATCTGCAGACTGAGGACTGCAGTTATAGCTTTGTACAGTTCATCTCCTGCAGCATTCATTTAAGAAGAAACAATGTATTTAGACTGTATGAAAAATACTGCCCTCACAGTTTTGTGCCTTGAACTTATGTTAAATTCTCTGCACAGAAAACTCTTGACACCAAACTTCCATCAACTTCTATTCCAGAAATCTAGTTTTTCCCACATGGCACACAGAAATATGTAGATACTGCTGTTGTTCAAATATGAGTAAAATGGATATGTGATTTTCTCAGACAAAGAAACTAGATTCATGTTTCAAATATGCACTCTCTGTAATGTATGCAGTGTATGGAAAGAGACTCATTTGCCAAAGCTGCTTTTCAGTATTGATTTCCAAATCAGGATATATCCCACAAAAAGAATGGTGTGTGGGTTTTTATGTTCAATATATTACCTGTTTCAGGCTAGGTACAAAACCAGAGAGACTTTTGACAAGTCCAAACCCAGTAATGCTATTCTGGCTTGTTACTACAGTTTCCATGTATGTTGTGAGATGGGATGAGGCAACTAAACAGTTTTGGTTTCCAGTACACCTTGTGACATTGTAAGGAAAATGGACATTTTGATATATATTTTCCTGTAACTCTCATTAAAAATGTTACTGCTGTTGGGATTTTATATTCCATCAAATACAACACAAGAATGTTTCTGATATATTCTTTCTTTTTTCTGCTTTTTTTTTGTACTACATGCTGACTGTCTGTGAAAAGGCTCATTTTTCACAGCAAGCAAAGGAGAGGAATTTTAAGGTTAGCTCTGTTTATTTCCAAAACAAAATAAAGCCCATAGTATCAAAGATCATCCAGGTGTCACTGAGCCTAAATATTACTTCATGTACTGGCAGACAATATCCCTAATTCTACTTTGTCTGAATGCAGAAAGTTGCTAACTGTACAAATAATAAAGGATTGCTACTATTAGCTTAATTATGAGTTAAGGTTATCACCTAAGCTCATTTTCTCTGGGCAATCCCAGTTTGTAGAAAACTGCATCATATCAAGTATAAACCACATCTGAAAAGTCATTAAGGCATCCTGAGATACATACATTAGCCAAATGCAATGAAGACGTAAAAACTAAGCTTATAGGTAAGACATACAGGAAGGTGGACAAACTGTTGCAAAGTAGTGACTTTGAAAGGGAGTTTAGGGTCATGGAAGATAATCAACTGGCAATGACCTACTCTAAAATAGTCTGCTTATTCGATTGGTCAGTAGGATCTATATGAACATGTCTATGGAACAGGGAGGTGTGCATAGAGAATGCTAAAACTTAGATGTCCCACTATGGTATCCCCACTTGAAAAAATAATGACAGAAAACACAATGTGTTTCAGAAAGAACCAAAGAAATGAAGTGTAGTTTGCAAATTCTGACTAACAGAAGGAAACTGGATATACAAAGCACTACTGTTAAGGTTGTACATTTTAAAGGACAGGAAGGGGCACCAGTATTATTGGGAAAAAAAGGTTAAAATGCAACACACACTTTAGAATTTCAAATAAATCTGTTAAAATTTTGTCTAGTAACTTATTTTATGCAGAGGGATGTATTAGAACCAGTCTATCTGGCTTCTACAAAACACAACAAGCCCTACAAGAAATCACTAATGAAACAAAAGAAAACGAACCATTATTCCACAGGTGGAAGTGGAAACTATTGTACTTGAAATGACATAGGCTCCGCTGGACAAACATGGGGATCAAAGAAAGTTATGAGTGGACTATTTCAAGGACGAGCCAGGGAAACAAATTTTTTAGGTGGTTTTGACTGCTTTAAAAAAAAAAAAAAGAGCATCTAGTGAATCCAGTAATTGCAATCACCTGCATTCAAGACAAGAATTCAGGCTGGAAGATTTGCAGAAGCAGTACTCTGATGATCAAGATGGACTGCCTAGTTTTTAAGTGACTAATGAGTGTTGCTTGTTTGTCACATCAAAATGAAGTCTGAAATGACACTCTGTTCTAAAATTATATCAGAAACAAAAATGGAAGGAGCAAAGGTATTTAAGCTGAGGCACAATTTACGCCCAGGAACAAACAGACAGAAAACTGCACATGAGTAAACCCAGCTGCAACCTAGAAGAAAGTCTCTAACCAACAGATTATTGATGGCTGTGAAATGGTTTCCCAACAAAAACAGAGAAAGCTACACGGTCATTTCCTGTCTTATATTCCTATGTTCCAATTTAATTTATCCAAGAGATCACTTGGCCGAAATCTTTAATTACTTACATGTGGAGTTTTCTAACACTGTTAAGATGTTAAAAGTGGAAAGAAAAATAAGAAACTTAGATGAGTAACAAGCTATACATTTTCAGTAGTAAAGGTTGCTAGTGCCTTGCATAGCCATGGATGTAAAACTTCAGTTAAGACTGGCTCTTTACAAAAGATATAAAGAAATCATAAAATAACAGACGATTCAGGAAAACAGAGATATTGATGCAACGATAACTGGATGAAATTTTACTGATTGGACTTATGAGAAAGACAGGTCTAGATGACAGATGTTAGAACTATGAATATTATTTCAAGCCAATGGCGCTATGTCTTGTGACATCATAAGGAAGAAATACAATGTTAAAACATCATAGGACTTTGTCAAATTCTGGTTTATAATCAGCATCCACCTCTACTACACAGCCGACAAAGTTTAATTCCGTATGTTGAAGTAAAAATAGCATCATATGTTCAGACTTTGTATGATAGATGTAATCAGGAGACACAGTACATATGCAAATCATATAATGGATAAATGCCAGGGCCTAGCACTAGGTTACATCAGCATACTGGAAGAGGCATCTTCTAAAACCATCTCCAAACACAGCACTTATTGTTCTGATTCTTCAACAAGTAGTTTTTTGCCAACTAATTGAGAATGTCCAAGAGGTTTTGTGCATGCAAAATGCATCTATATATGATATATATGAGATATGCATACACACAGGTATGTGTCATTCAGTTTCAAACAGCAGCCATACAGTATGAAGAAATACAATACACAGTTCAAAAAATCTCACCTAAATCTCTGTGCATCACTTTAAATGTTTTAAAAGAACAGTCATTTTGGAAAATATTTTGACACATTTGACTGGAAGTCTTTCTGAAGTAACTTCTGATTTTTCTAATGCAATTCTCTGGCAAAGCAAAACAGAATAACTCCTCTTTGTGTAGGCAACACATCCTTCTCAGAACGATGAAAGCATGTGATGACAAGACAAATAAATTTAATAGAAACATCTGGGGTACAACACAGAGAGTATCACCTTTGCCTGGACACTTGCAAATGATGAGCAATTTCTTGTCACTTTTGGAGCAGAACCATATAGTAGTGGTAGCAGTAGTAATAATAATAATAATACTACACAACAACAAGAATAATAAAATGTGAAATTATTTTTCTCAATTTCTCCTTTTCTTTTTTTTTTCTTCCTCTTTCCTGCATGTGGGTTGGAGGCTTCTTTAGGGATTCTAAGACAGCCTTTCTGCTCCCAGCAAGCACTTTGAACGCATTCTGCAGCCAAAGCTGGTGAAGCGAGAGAGATGAGAAGGGGCAGTGATGATGGGAGGCAAGGCATCAAGCTGAGTTTGCACAAGAGGTTCAGCCACACAGAATCTGGTCATTAATGTCCATCAAATATTTTGGCTTGTGTCCAGCTTGCTTAACAGAATGGTGTCATGGTAATAAGATGAAGGCCCCTGTGCCAGAAGTTTCCATGTGGATTTCCCTTCCTCTCCACAATCTTGGTTTATATTAAGGATGACCTGCTCTGTTGCTGATTTGTACTTTGTTAACAGGTACTACAGAATGAACAACATAAAGTAAGCAGCTGGTGAGACATTTGGAGAGGTGACCTATTAGATTTTTGAAACCCTGCAACATAAAACATCCACAGGGATCACACGTCCAGAAACTTGACTATAGGGTCTTTGCCAAACAGCAGTGAGAGAACAAGTCTGAATATCTGAAATGCATTCCTCTCCAAGTGATGTTGACACTGATCCCAGAATAACAGGCTTATTTGTGTGAATACAAATGAACTAGCTTGAATGCTGCACTGCAGAACCATGAATCAGCAAGACCAAGTCCCTCAAGTGCGTATAGCACTGTACTTACAGACTGTGAGAGATACAGACAGGCATCTTAAAATCTAATGGTACTTAAGATTTTATCTTTCTGAATCAAGGAAAGGCTTTTGTGTTCTCCCTTTTGTCCCAGACTCAGCACAGTCTTATTACATGATTTAACCATAATCATGTTTTGCAATGCTGAGCCTGTTTGTTCTTGAACACAGGGTGAAATGTGATACTGAATATATTATTTCTGGATAGACCACCCTTTCTCAGATATTTTTTTCAGGTAAGTTCTGCATGATTACAATGGATTTTTTTCTTAAGATTATTAGGTCTAACACTTACAATGCACTGGTATTGAAAACACAAGCCTCTAGAATTTTCCACCCTTATGGCTATACTACTTTCAAGAAAGGACCTTGTCATCTGAAAGCATGATATAAAGGGAGTTTTGTTTTTGCATAGAAATTGTTTGATAGTAGAGTCTCTAAGCTTTCCTTTTGAACTCAAGTGGGCAAATTTATTAGAATTAAACAAAATACCCTTGGAGATGACAGAAAACCATAGTACTTGAGACAGGTTTAAAAACTGGTTTTCTCTTCCTCTACCTTGATCCTGGGCAGAATTTTTAAAGCATATTTAACTTACAGGTTAGGCTGTCACTTAATAAACTCATTTTAAAAAGTAGCCTTTCTTTAAATAGATTTTTCTAGTTCAATTCAAGGCATATATTGTCCCTGTGTAACTCTATAGAAAAACTGTGCAGTCATCTTTGTTATTATCTGCAGGATTTGGAAGAAGCAATCATAATAGCTCAGCAGATTTCAAAATAGTACTTAAAAAACACTCTGCATGAGCTGTTAATTGGAATAATATGTGCTTAAGATAAACCAGACATTTTTTAAATGAACCTCAGTCTCTCAGCAAACTCAACAAAAAACGGTGGCTCTTGCATCCATTTCATTTTTACTTAATGACTATAACAAATTAAAAGTAATAATTCAATTAACTTATACTTTATTCAAAGTTTTTATTCAGGACTACTTTCAGTTTTCCTAATTAGAGGGCATAATTTACTTTTCAGACGCTTTTAAAAATTTCTGATAATTCACTCTGATGTTCCATTTTAAAAATGTAATACACAATTGCGTGTGTATACATATAATAAATTAAGAATATTGATCTTGAAACTTTCTGTAGATCAGAAAGAAGGTTTTGTCAAAGTTTCCTGGTATTGATCTTATTTTAATTTACACCACAGATGCTACCCTAGATGGTCAATATATTCAGTTCAATATTTCTAAAAAAGGGAAGTCAAGATCTGGACACAACATAATATGCATATTTGTCTGCCTATTACTATTGCACAATTACTGTGACTGCTTAGGGAAATCTATGTTTGGCTGAGTATCCAGCCACAACCTTGAACAATGATCTCATTTTATGAATACTTTATTAAAAAGGAAACTAAATTTTCTTCTTCCATAAAAGAAAACTAATCTTTTCTTCTTCCATTTGCCACATCTTTTAAAATGACACAGCTTCTGACGGTGAAATGAAATACAGAAAAAGTACCTTTGCTTGAACAGGGAAAGGCACAGTTTATTAAAAAGAAAGAGAACAGGTTCATCTTGAAGTAATTTTTGGTCTGGAAACAGCCTATTAGGGAAGGTGGTAATTGCAGCATACATTTACCATCTTTCAGTTTATATAATATTTTAAAGAATGAAAACTAGAGAGTAATCTTAAATGTTTTGCATTTCTTATCAGTATATTTTTATGTAAGTTATAAAAAAGAACTCCTATTTCTTGAGTAGAAATGAAAAAGAGTTTGTAGTCAGAGCCAGACAAAATATCCAAATCTGGAAATATTTAGATCTACTCAACTCTTCATGGGCAACTACAGGCAGAATGAGAAGTTGATAAAATAAAACAGAAAATAAATTTTAAAGATAATAATTTGATTTGCATTAAATATGACTTCTACTATTTCTCAAAAATATACACCAAACATTTTTGGCATTGTTATCAAAAAAGACCACCTCCGAATTTAAAAATTAAATACTATGTTTCCACTACAGAGCAGTACTTATTTAAAATATAAAACAATGGTAAAATTAAATTCATCTTGGTTCTTTAGGATATCTTCTCATATTACTGCTAATAATAACAATGGAACAATAATGTTTGTAGGCAAGATCCATGCTCTTAGCAAATTATTCCACATTCTTGATTTATATCGTATTTATTCACAGTTTGAGAGCTTTGAGATTTCAATAAGGCTGAGTCCTTCTGGTACAGAAATTCAGGCTGAACTTTTCACAGTTGTCTTCCCTACATGAAATATGACATTTAAACTAACACATATACATTTTAAACATAAAACTGTTTTGGGCAAGTTCTCCTGCATCCTGCAGTTCCATTTGTGTCTCCTTAATCACAGCATTGTGAGTTCTCTGAGACCAGACAAGACCACTAAAAGAAACACGGCTGTAAACTTTCTTTAGACCTCAACTTCTTATACTAAGAAATCAAGTGAAACAAAGCAATGAAAGAAAGGAAGGAAGGAAGAAAGAAAGAAAAGCAGTCAAAGGTTTTGCTTTAGAATTTCCTTACAACTCAGATTTGATGAGCCGGTACGGCTGTGCAAATTAGCATTTTTCAGTCATCTTATTTCTTGTAGAATTACAGCACTACCTCAGAGCAGTTTTAAAGGACACTGTTGATGATGTATTTCAGTTGCAAATGAACAGAGATGATCCTTCAGGACTGACTATCAGGTCACTATCAAATGAAAATGTATTTTTAGTTTTATGCAAAGGAAGTTTTCTTCTTTTCTTCAGAATCCTTTCCTTTTCCCCATGCTCTGTACTTGCACATACTAGGCACAGATACCCTTGTACTTGCACATGAGAACAGATCCAGGAGATGCACTTTGATGCTGACTTACCATTCTGATCCCATTCTCAAAGGCCTGACGTGCTAGAGATGCAGGTCCATCCACAGTCTTACCGTCGTCATCAGGCCCCCAGCTGGCACTGTAAATGTGGATGTGCTGGGGATTAAGGCTTAGGGACTTTGCTTCTACCATATCTGTCACATCTCCATCCAGCATCCGTACACCTTCAGAATGAAAGATACAATGAACAGGACTGACCAACTCAGGATGTTTCTTATTTGTTTTCCCCCGGAGAAAACTGTTGTGTATAACATCGGACTGAATGATTATAAGGATTCCTACGGTTGTTAGAGAAAAGAAGCAAAAAATCTGTTTGGATATGTGTTTTTCCACAGAAAAATATCTCTAGATGAAAAAAAATGTAAAAAGATAGGAATATTTTGGTCCTTCAAGTTTTAAAAATTATCTACATGTCATTTATCCATTATACAGCTTTCAACCTTCCACAGGAGAGGTTTAGGCTAAAGAAAATTTTAAAAATACTTGAACCTTGAAATGTTTGTACGTGCCACTTAAAGATAACAAATTATTTTCATTCTTGTTTTATACTGCAGTGAAACTGCAGCATCTACTTTGAGTCATTCACAGTTCTAATCATGTTAACAGATGTAATAAAAGGATCTCTACTGATAAATAACCTTCATGCATGAGGCCACAACGAAGAAACTGGGGAGAACTCTTGTGTGTACAGAACAATTACCACACACTGTAGCAAGGCAAGCACAGGAAATTATGAACAAATATGTAACATTATTCAACCTGAAATTAAAATATTGTGAACATTCTTCTATTGAGGAAGGAGCTTTGTAAGGTATAATCTGAAATTCTTGTGTTAAAAGAATCCATTCACGTGGCTTTGGACAAGTCAATGTGCCAGCACTTCTAAAGTTAAAGGCCTCATGATGTTTTAAGATTACTAGACTGAATAAACCAGGTAAAATCTGAAAACTGAGAAAGCCTGGAGTTGTTCTTTTGACTGACTCTGACTGCGATTAAATCTGACTGATAAAACCACCAATGCCAGTTTTAACCTAAACAAGAAAAAGGACCTACATACAGTTAGTGTGACACGTGATCAAAGGGAAGCTAAATACTAAATAAAAATTTAATATAACTGTATGATAATACAGAGGAATTATTACTTCCAAAATGAACAAGTCAGATGCCATCCCCTTTAAAAGGTCACTGCTATTTATAAGCCAAATTTACATATTTTTAAATACAGACACATTTTATTTTGCTTATGAGCTCATATTAAAGAAACGTGTCTTGTTTACCAAGACTTTAACTTCCAATTAACAAAAGGCATAGGGGTTGCTTTGTTGAAAGAGAACTTATTTTTTTCCTTACTCTATTTGACTCAAATATGAAAAGTGATCGTATTTCTCAGTTCACACAACAGATGTCCATGTTTTGTGAGATAATAAACTTTTACAAACTGTGATCTCGCTATGGACTTTATAAAAAAGAGTCATTAAAACAGCTCTGGGATTCTAGGGTTTTTTTTTTTCCTACCTCAGTATAATCTCAGAAAATTAATGTTGGGTGGAAGTTGTGTTCTAAATTTCTTCAAAGCACATTAAAATATTAATAATTAAAAAATCAGTTCTAAATAAAGACAATAAAGGTACAGTCGTTTTGAAAGAAGGAAAATAAAACCTTCCTTTATGGCTCTGTAACTGTGTAGCAAGTCTAAATGCTACAACTGGTGAACAGTAATTCCAAATTGCAGCTGGCACCTAAATTAATTCACACCAGAATTTTTTTGGTAATGGTGAAGGTTGTGACTTGCGTGTTGTTCCCTCTGGCCAACGATGGACAGAAATGCTTCAAAGCCATTGGCCAAGACCAACCTGTGAGGTTCAGCAAGGCCAAGTGCCAGGTCCTGCCCTTGGGTCACAACAACCCCAGGCAGCCCTACAGCCTGGAGGAAGAGTGACTGGAAAGCAGCCAGGGAAAAGGACCTGGATGTGCTGGTCAACAGCCAGCTAAACATGAGCCAGCAGTGCAGCCAGGTGGCCAAGAAGGCCAATGTATCCTGGCTGGTATCAAGAATGTGTGGCCAGAAGGACTACGGAAGTGATTGTACTTTTGTACTGGGCACTGGTGAGACTACATCTCAAGTTCTGTGTCCAGTCCTGGGCCCTTCACTTCAAGAAAGATATTGAGATGCTAGAGTATGTCTAGAAATGGACAACAGAGCTGGTGATGGGCCTAGAGAGTAAGTCATACAAGGAATGACTGAGAGAGCTGCGGGTGTTTAGCCTGGATAAAAGGAGGCTCAGGGGAGACCTTATCACTCTCTACTATTGTCTGAAAAGAGGTTGTAGCAAGGCGGGGGTTGGCCTCTTCTTTCAGGCAACTAGTGACAGGATGAGAGGACATAGCCTCAAGCTTCATCAGAAATGACTGGGTGAGGCATTAAGTGCTGTGGGCTAGTTGACAAGGTGGTGATCAGTCAAAGGTTAGACTCAGTGATATTAAGAGGTCCTTTCCAGCCTAAATGATTCTGTGATTCTCTGAAAGATGACTTTGAATAACAAACATCTCAGTGGATATTTACAATGAAAATCATCTTCCTTCCTTCCTTTCTTTCCTTCCTTCCTTTTTTCCTCCCTCCCTCCTCCCAATGTCTGTAGTACTTAATTCTGCTGATCACAAAACTTTCATACTACATTTGACATGTGGTAATAATAGGGCAACAAAAGCTGCCCAGAGGGCAATCAAAAGACTGTGTTTGCAGACTGTTCTGCCTAAGACTTTAAAGACCTGCAATTTTTTCCCAACATTTGCAGTAATTCCCAAATTGTAAGTGGCATTTAACTCAGAACAAATTTTCAGTGAATCGCAGAGAACATGTAAAACTGAGCTGAAAGCAAGTTTTCTTTTAAAATGCTTGGTTTTAATCAGCATCTGCCTAAAACGTAAAGAAACAGCTGAACTAATTCCTCATCAGCTGATGACATTATACATCTGTTTTGCCATAATTCAGTGTAACTATTTTCCCTTCAGGACTTGAGTTCAGCCAAGTAGATAAGCACCCAAATCACCAGAGTTGCTTTGCAATTTCCAAAATCAGTTTGCAACAATAATAGCATGTTAACCAATCTTTCTTATAAAAAGTCTCGCAAGCTTTGTACATGATAACTTGTTCTGTGTGATTACTGCAGAGAATAACTTTAAAAAAATTATCTATCCCTTTGGTGCACTGGTTTGTCTTGTAGTAAAAGGGACTGTAGCTTAGCTAAGCAAAAACTTGCACAATTTTTTATAAGAAACCTGTCACAACATGTAAAAAACTGAAGGTCCAGATTGCAATTTTACTCAAATTGTCTTTTCTGCAGATTACATCCCCACTTACACCATAATAAGAGAAAGCTTAGACTTTCTAAGGATCTTATTTTTTACCCATTTGTTGTCAGAGGTTCTTAGATGTTCGGAAATGAGAAAAGGAGTAAAAACACTTTTAGGAAAAAAGGGAGCATTATTGATGGGTGTCTTGTTAACAACTTCCCAAAGATCATTAACTGGATTTGTTCATCTGCCAGCATTTGATGGAACATTGATGGGACAGATTTTTTTTTTCCTTTTATCTCCTTAGTATCCCTTATGTGTCCAGAGATGCTTTTTGGTTTGAAGTAAAAAATACTTATCTTAACAGAGCAAATTCAACATCACAACCTGTGAGCAGGTGCTCCTCTATGCAAGGAGAATGTAATTGCTTTACCTAAACTCTAGTTTTTTCTTCGAGAAAGCCCCAGGAGGGTATTTAAATCCCTGGGAAACAAGAAAGCTGAATACTAGTTCAGCATGATATGATTCAATATTTTTACACTTTATGTGGCCTGTGGAAAGGGAACACAACCATTGCACATTCAAATGTGTAGCTTATGGCTTTTCTGAGGTATACCAAGTAGAGGTCAGCAGCAGCAAAACTCTTAAATATATCCAACTAGTGGAAGAGGAAGCTTAACCTCCCTTTCCTGGTATTTTCTCTTGTCTCTGATTTTCTGCAGATTATCTGCTGAGTCTTCCGAAGTGTTATTTTCAAGTAAAGATGCTTTCAAAAGGTGGTACCTGCACTGGAGTTTACCCACCATTACTAATTTATAGTTTTCTTTTAAAAATAGATAATTAAAAGGCACACAAATGCAGTCTTTACTGTTCATATTACCTGCATTCATACTATGTCCACTTGAATCAGTTTTTGCGCTACATTTAGAAAAGGTCGTGAGTCACTTGATATTCCTGGAGGGTATTTATTATTATTATTATTGCACATTCCTAATGCTTAATAAATAATAGGCTATTAAGATGCCACTGTTACTCCTGGAGAACATTTCAAGGCCATGCCCAAGCTGTTGCAGGTTGTGTGACTATTCCATTCAAAAATGAAACTTCTCCAGAAATCATCTCTTATCTCTATCAGTGCACTAACTCTCTTCTGATTCTGGTTTGACAACTGAACAAATCTGATTCCATAGCTGCTGGTACATGGCTAAACGCCATGTCCACATGAGACAACCAGTTCATTTGTCACAAACTCACTCACTTGACCAGTTCTGATTTTCTAAATCATTTTGACAGGGTAGTTTTGCGCAAGCAGGTTCTCCACCTGAGGGGAATTTTTTTTCCTGCGTCACTCCAACCTTATCCTGGATCAGGTATTGTCTGTTCTCTTGAAGCCAGCAGGAAAACAGAAAGCTGACATGAGGATGTTGATGTGTGCTTTGGCTAATTTGAAATGCAGATGTGCTCACATTTGATTTGGATCAAACTTGTACTGATCTAGTAGAGAACAGATGCAGTATTACTAATTGCAGAAACATGGCCTCAACTCTGCCTGCTCATATTTTTGAACTGTTCTCTGGTGTATATATAGGTAAACATGTTTCTGTTTTCACAGATGGGCTCTATTTTAGGCTCTATTTCAAAAATCAAAAATTAACGAGTTTGAGCTACAGGTCTTTCTAATGAAAGCCAATATACCAATCCCATGACTTCATCTAAAGTTCAGGATAAAACTTCACTAGAAGTGTTACAACCTGTCATAGAGAGGCTACCCCTAGGAGACATGTAGATGACGTCTTGATAATCACCACCACAAACTAAATTAAAGACCTTTACTGAGCAGCCAATGACTAAGAACTCACAGAAACCTCTTGGAACTCTTGGCTGAATGAACAAAAATGTGCGATTAAATTTTGTTTTCTAGGCAATAATCTGATCACACAGAGGGATCAAAAGAGCATTCTCTCCAACCACAGCCAAACAACACAATAATGCATTATGTTTTGACAGTGTTTTTTTGGGAACAATATGCAAGGCAATATTCCTGATGTGTGCATTTAGTTATGGATTGTCAAAGTTCGTCGCTTAGAGCTCTGAATATGTGAGAAAACCCAAATGTCCTAATTCTGAGGTTTATGTTTCCATCAAAAGCCTCACCTTTCTCTTTTTTGGTTTGTACTGAGAGGCAGTGTTCCAGAGAGCACTGCAGAAGGGCCACTGCATACAAACTCCTTCAGTACTGGTACTGAACGACCACTCCACAAAGGCGCTTTACTTGCTAACACAGCTAGGTTTGTTGTCCATACAAATCTCCTCTTGGTGACAAAGGTCTGAATGCACCATTAATCACAAATGGTTCTTTGGTTACTTTTTTTGTTTTTTGGTGGGAGATTGTTTCACATACCTCCAATCTTGGCATTAAAGGCGATTCCTACTGTGCAGTGTGAGTTGTTTGCCGTGGCTGCCACTTCTCCAGCACAACGGGTTCCATGCCTGCAGTCAGACAAACATTTTTCCAAGTAAGCACAAACCACTGTGACTAAAGTTTTCAACTTTACTTATTCTTAGATTCTAAATGCACAACTATCCACAATGTCTTGTACTACTCAACCCCTTATAGTAATTTATACCCATGTCATAATATTCCTCTGAACACATTTTAACATCATTACCACAATCACATTAAACTCGTCATGCCTACTGGAAACACATTCACTTTGTAATAAAAACATACAGTGATGATACATAATTCACAGCAACAGAGAGGAGTCTTAGGTATCAGTTCTTGATTTTGAACTAGATCTTACATTTAGACAAAATGTTTGTCCAGCATTCATCCACAACCACTCATATTCCTAGGATGTAAACCTCCACCCAACCTCCAGCAGTCACACTCTTCCCCCAGGAAGATGAGATTGCACCAATGCCCACATTGTAGGTTAGAGGTAAGCCTAAAACTGGCTATATGCCAGGTATGCTCAAAGCTTCTGTATAGGCATGTCCTGGTCGTGCCTTGGGCCAACCGTGCAAGCCTGTTTTCTTTCTGGGAGCAGAAAAAATGTCTGAAGCTTCACATCAGAGGTATACTATGGGCCTGGAAGCAGAGCTGGACTGCAAGTCTACAATCTCAAGAAGCTCCTGAAGGAAAACACAAAACCTCCAGTGTTTGCTCAGTCCCTTTCCCACTGTGCAAAGTCACAGTGGGATGTCTTGCCCACCCCTGATCCATGCTCTCTACCAGGTGACAGTGGTCATCCATAACATCCCCATGGCAGGAAAGTTGTCCCTGCTTTTTGTGATTTTTGTGGCAACATGGGTTTCACGGTGTGTTTTCTACCAGTAAATCATGCCCTCACCCTTGTGCAGTTAAGCAGCTCCATTGCAGAAATGTGACACAAGCAAGAAGGAGCAGGCAGGGAACTTTAGAGATGTGCTGTGGAGAGGAGATACAGAGTTTCAGACCAGACAGGAAAAGAGATGGGGAGTCGATGAGACAAAGATATAAAGATAATATAAGTCTTGGGTACCCATAACGAAAGAAGTTTAAAAAATCAAAGCAAAAAATAAATAACAACATAGCAAGCTTTAGAGAAGGCTAACAGAGGTCAGTTGTGTACACAGGCACTCTCCTGCTGGTGGTGGTTGACAGACTGCTTACAAATGCATCTGAAGAACCTAGGTGAGTCTGAAGCAAAGGTGATGCTCATTTAACAGACAAGAATCACTGTTGCTTTCCCCTGGTACAGGTTGTTTTGGGTAGAGTCACTCCTTATTTCCTTATGATTAGTGCAACTTCTTCCCGCTATCTTTTTGAGACACTTAAATGGGAAACACTAAGATAACTTGTTTGGAATAGATTAATATAAAACAATAACAAATAGGCCTAGGAAAAAAAGAGAGGAAACAAAAAAAAATAAGTAACGCTAAACTGTTAGAATTTCAAAGAAGATCATTTCATTTATCAGACAAGTAAGATATACATAATCTATGAGAAAAGTGTAGTCTTTATTCACAAAATCAAAGTGACAAGTTGGATGTTGATAAATCCTAAAGCTGGATAAAGGTTTCACAATTATATGTATATCTCAACTTATTTCCTGTTAATCTGCCACAATTCATTATTTGGTTGCCAAATTTGATCAGAACATTTTTCAAGACTAAACCTAAATGGTTTTTTTTATATGAAGACTAATTTTAAAGCCTAATTCTTCATTTGAAGAAAGCCTATTTGACTTTAATTGTTAAAACAATGTCTATCCATTTGCTGAATTATTTTGAAAAGCCTGAAGTAAATAGCTTCAGTAAATAGCCCGGTGTTTGAAGTAGTGTCTTTTAAAAATGTATTATTATTTAAAGGAAAATGCTTGTCTTAAGAATTCTTTACATGACCCAATTCCCAAACATCCCTTCTCCTCATTATGATTTTGTTAGGTGTCAATATAAGTTTTGAGGTGTTATCACTCAAACACCAAAGCACATACGACTCTACTCTGGAAATGTAGAAACATCTGCACACATCAGCTTAGTGCAGATAATTTTTTAATAAATCATTCCCTGTCTAGTGAAAGGCATGTGGTCAAGATGCAGCTTCCTAGAAGGAGACTGCATTGCTAAGAAATCCCTCACAGGTACCAAATCTGAGAAGCAGTGATGGGAGGAAGATTTTTCAGTAGAGAAAGTGGACTTATAGAAGCCACACCCAGAGGAGGGAGAGTTTCTGAAAAAGAACGGCAGGAACAGCTCAGACATCTTCTTGGTTCCAAGTGGAGTACAGGGATACCTGCTACTTTGATAGCTACATCCAATGAGCCCTGTCAAGAGGGTTAGATTTCCACTGTATCATCAAACACACTAGTCACCTCAGGGTCAAGAACAGTGTGGAACACCACTTCTACTGACACCTGATTGGATGCCACTTTCTCAGAGGGGGAAAAGGGTTTTTGTACTGGAGTTAGCAGGGCTAATTGATAGAGTTTTAACCTAGATTGGAAGGAGGAAGGGGACAAAATCAAGCTTGCCAGTGATAATGCAATGGAACACCAAAATCTGAGTGCTAGTGAGATCCTTCAGTCTGCTTCCCAATGTGTTGGCTACAATGAACTGCATTTGAAATGTTCCTAGCACCAACGTATCTTGCATGAGAAACAAGCAACATGAGACAGAAGCTCTGACCCAGTCCAAGAGATATGAATGACATCACAGGCATAAGCAAAACCTGGTGGGACGAGTTCTGTGACTAAAGTACCATGGTGGATGGTTACAGGCTCTGCAGGAGGGATAAGGCAGGGCAGGCAAGACAGTGTAGTGGTGGAGTATGTAAGGGAGAGGCTGCAATGCATGGTGCTTGCAGCTGAAAATGACACAGTTGAGAGCCTTAGCATAAGGATTACGGGACAAAGAAAGCTGATGTAATTGTGGAGGTCTACCATAAGCCAGCCAGCCAGGATGATGACAGTGATGAGTTAAATCTTTAAGGAACTAAGGGACATCTCTAAATCAACGGCCCTTTTCCTTATCGGTGACTTTGATTCCCAGATGATAACTCGGAATACCACAGAGCTGGTACAAACAGGTCCAAAAGATTCCTAAAATACCTGTATGATAACTTCATGATACACGTACTAAGAGAGACGACTAGAAAAGTTGCCCTCCTTGTTGCTTTGATTTTATTTGTTAAAAGAGAGGGGCTCTTGGTTTAAGTGGCAATAGGTGGCCATTTTGGCCACAGAAACCATGCAGCAATCTCTGATAACAGCAGAGTACCAGCAAAACTTCAACCCTGGATATGAGGAAATCAGACTTAAGGCTGTTCAGGGAAGTAGTAAGATTCCTGGGAAAATGCTTTTGAAGGTGCTGGCATCCATCAGTGCTGGTCACTTCTTAAGCACCACCACCTAACAGAACAGAAGTAGGTGATTCCAAAATATCAGAAGTCAAGCAGACAAGGCAGAAGGTCAGCTTGACTGACCAGAGATCTTCCTCCAGAGCAAAGGCAAAGAAAGAAAGGGTATAGCCGGTGGAAGCAAGGTCAAATGACATGGGAGGAATAAAGAGATCCTGCTTGCCACTGTACAGAGAAAATTCATGTGGCCAAAGCTCGGTTAGACTTAAAGCTGGCCAATATTGTGGAGAAAATCAAAATCTTTTTTTAATATGTTAATAATAAAAGGCACTGCAAAAACAACGCTGGCCCATAATATGGTAAGAAGAGGCTCACAAACAGGGACACAGACAAGGCAGAGATGCTTAACACGTTCTTCTCTTCTGTCTTCAACAATGATGATGCGCTATTAATTGCATTCTACATTTAAAATGGAAATAATAAAAGTTGTTTTATTAATTTCAAGGTCATACGTATAAAAATGCACTTTTTGTAATCACTTTCCCACTGCATGAACTAATAATACATGAAACTCAATCTGTTTTAATGTTATCTTTTATGGGTCCCTTGAGTAATAATTTGTCATACTTTAGGAATGGTATTCCCCAATTTAGTGCTCTCACTAAGACACTGATGCTCTTGCTCCCCCGTTTTCCCCTCCCCTCCTTGCTGTGGCAGGATGAGAGGAGAATTAGAAAACTGCAAAATGCAAAGATCGCAGGTTGAGATAAGAACAACTTACTGGAAACAGTAATGAGATAAGAAAATGAACAGTAACAGAAACAATATAAAAGAATAGAGGATATAAGAAAAGTAATGATTCAGATGGAATCCCCTGACAAAGTACTAGATGGCTCCCTCAACCATGTTTTTGTGACTGNAGAAAATTCATGTGGCCAAAGCTCGGTTAGACTTAAAGCTGGCCAATATTGTGGAGAAAATCAAAATCTTTTTTTAATATGTTAATAATAAAAGGCACTGCAAAAACAACGCTGGCCCATAATATGGTAAGAAGAGGCTCACAAACAGGGACACAGACAAGGCAGAGATGCTTAACACGTTCTTCTCTTCTGTCTTCAACAATGATGATGCGCTATTAATTGCATTCTACATTTAAAATGGAAATAATAAAAGTTGTTTTATTAATTTCAAGGTCATACGTATAAAAATGCACTTTTTGTAATCACTTTCCCACTGCATGAACTAATAATACATGAAACTCAATCTGTTTTAATGTTATCTTTTATGGGTCCCTTGAGTAATAATTTGTCATACTTTAGGAATGGTATTCCCCAATTTAGTGCTCTCACTAAGACACTGATGCTCTTGCTCCCCCGTTTTCCCCTCCCCTCCTTGCTGTGGCAGGATGAGAGGAGAATTAGAAAACTGCAAAATGCAAAGATCGCAGGTTGAGATAAGAACAACTTACTGGAAACAGTAATGAGATAAGAAAATGAACAGTAACAGAAACAATATAAAAGAATAGAGGATATAAGAAAAGTAATGATTCAGATGGAATCCCCTGACAAAGTACTAGATGGCTCCCTCAACCATGTTTTTGTGACTGGAAGGAACTCCTTCTCCCTGGAAGACAGGCCCTTTCCCTTACCCCAAACAGTGATGTGAGGTGGTACAGAACAACCTGCGTGTCCCAGACATACCTCCTCCTGGCTGCTGCAAAAATTAACCCTGTCCTGGTCAGAACCAGGACATTATCCACCCCTTATTCTATACCACTTATGTCATGCCCAGACCCTACACCTTCCAACTATATACATTTATATACATAAGCACAGGTATCACTTCCATAATCAACCCTCCAAGATGTCTGTTAGTTCATTTAGTCCATGACTGTGAGTTCTATCCATCCTAGACTTCCAGGAGGGCTGGTGGGCTGTCAGAAGGTTGTGAGTTGGATCAGGAGCTCACGACTGGTATATCTGGAGCAGTCCATACTCATTGTCCATGGTTATGGCATACAATGGCAGTGGCATTCAGCAACCAATATTACAGAATTACCCATGAAGTGCACTCAAGTCTTTGAGCAAAACCAATCCCACAGATGGGTTTGTCTTTGCTTGAGGCAGGTTTCCTTAACACATTCCTCAAGTGCACCATGGGGACTTAATCCCTTCTACGGTATGTGGAGGTTTTGGTTGGTCAGGACCAGCTCTATTGGTAGAGCGTTATCTAATCAGGTGGCCTTTGCTAAATATAGATCCCAACGCTGGAAGGTCCCATTGCTTTCAATGTGGTTTTTAACAGTCCATTGTAATACTCAATTTTCCCAGAGGTGAGTATATGGTAGGAAATATGATATACCCACTCAATCCCCTGCTCTCTGGCCGAAGTGTCTTTAAGGCTATTTTTGAAATAAGTCCAGCTGTCCAACTCAATTCTTTCTGGGGTGCCATGTTGCCACAGAACCTGTTTTTCAAGGCTCCTGGCAGTGGTGTAAGGCACAGGGTACGTCTCTAGCCACCAGTGGATACTTCTACTATTGTAACCATGTAGTGCTTGCCTTTACAGGTTTGCAGAAGTGTGATGTAATCCATCTGCCAGGCCTTCCCACATTTATATTTTGACCATTGTTCACCATACCACAGAGGCTTGGCCTGCTTGAGAGGAGCACATGTTTCAGAGTTACGGAAAACCTGGGAAATAGTGTCCATGGTTAAGTCCACCCCTCAATCAAAAGCCCATCTGTATGTTGCATCTCTTCCCTGATGACCTGAAGTGTCATGGGCCCTCCAAGCCAGAAATAATTCACCCTTATGTTGCCAGCCCAGATCCACCCGAAACACTTTAGTTTTGGCAGCCCAATCCACCTGTCCATTGTTGCAGAGTTCTTCAGTAGCCCGACTCTTGTGTATGTGTGCATCTACATGACGTTCTTTTACAGCCAACTTCTCTACCAAGGCAGTGATGCCTTGCCACAATTCAGCAGCCCAGCTGGGGTTTCCCTCTGTGCTGCTAATTCACCTTTTTCTATCTCCACAGAGCATTTGCTACCATACACAAGTAGGTCTACTCTTATTCAGTGGCATCTAAAGCCAACTGGACAGCTTTCAGGTCCACAAGCTGACTTGAGCCACCTTGTCCCTCAACAGCTTCTGTGACTCGCTGTGTAGGACTCCATAGAGTCTCCATGGAGTACTGCGTCCAGTTCTGAGCCCCTCAGTTCAGGAAGGACACTGAGGTGCTGGAGCAGGTCCAAAGAAGAGCAACCAGGCTGCTGAAGGGACTTGAACACAAGTCCTATGAGGAGAGGCTGAGGGAGCTGGGGTTGTTTAGCGTGGAGAAGAGAAGGCTCAGGGGAGACCTTGTCACTCTCTACAACTCCCTGAAAGGAGATTGTAGTCAGGTGGGGGTTGGTATCTTCTCCCAGGCAAGACAAGAGGGCACAGTCTTAAGCTCTGCAGGGGAAGTTTAGGTTGGATATTAGGAAGAAATTCTTTACAGAGAGGGTAATCAGGCACTGGAATGGGCTGCCCAGGGACGTGGTGGATTCTCCGTAACTCTGGAGGTCTTCAAGAAGAGACTGGATGTGGCATTTAGTGCCATAGTCTAGAAACTGGGGTGGTAGTGGATCAAGGGTTGCACTTGATGATCTCAGAGGTCCTATCCAACCCATCTGATTCTATGATTCTATGATTCTCTTCCACTTTTGATGTATCTCTACAATTAGGCAGGAATTGCCAGTAAAGAGAGCTGATTACATGGTGGAGCCTCCTCAGCATGTGTCACCTCCTCCTCCTCTTCTGACACTGAAATTTTTGCTTTTGGGCTAGCTTGTGATGACTTCCAAGATCGGGTGATGGAGGTTTGCTATTTGAGCATCAGTGGCATGTTGTGTAGAGCAGACTTTTCCTTTGAACATCCAGTCCAACATTGGCAGGAGCTGTGTTTCAGTACCAATCATTTCTGAAGCAGCTCAAACCCCTTCATAAGATGTCAGTACTTCTTTTTAGGTTGAGGTGTAATAGGCCTCGGATCCTTTGTATCCCCAGCTCCAGAACCCCAGGGGTTGTCCTTGGGCCTCACTGGGTACTTTTTGTTAGAAGGAAGAATCATTCTCCCCAGCTGCAGTGTAGAGGACATTTTTCACATCTTTTCCTGTCCTGACTGACCCAAGAGCTACTGCATGAACAATCTCTAGCTTAATTAATTCAAAATCTTGGTTTTGTTCAGGAGGGCTTACAATCTGACTGTAATCTGGAATATTCACTCTCCATAAACACACAGTGATTAGGAAACCCTGTGTTTCCTTTTTGCTGCTTGGTGGGGACATAGCTGATGTTTTGTTGACCACGTCTGTTGGTGTCTGATGACATCCACCTTGACACTTTATTCCTAAAGACTGAATTTCCTGGGAAGATCCCTTGCCCTCACTTTGCTTTATGGCAAAACTGCCCTTCAGGGGTATCTGAATTATCTTCTAATCCTTTCTCAAAAAATTCCTCTGCTGTGTTGCCCCACACAATGACGTCATCTATGTATTGCAAGTGTCCTGGAGCCTCACCCTTTTCCAGTGCAGTCTGGATCAGTTCATAACAAACAGTGGGACTGTGTTTCCATCCCTGGGGAAGGTGTTCCCAAGCGTACTGGACACCACACCAGGAGAAAGCAAACTGGCCTGCACTCTTGATGCCAAGGGAATGGAGAAAAACACATCAGCAATGTCAATGATGGCACCACTTTGCTGCCTTGGACTCCAGTTCCTACTGAAGTTCCAGCATGTCTCACGCAGCAGCACTCAGTGGTGGTGTGACTGCCTTCAGCCCATGATAATCTACTGTCAGTCTCCACTCTCCACTGGACTTATGCACTGGCCATATGGAACTATTAAAAGGTGAATGAGTCTTGCTGATCTCTCTGTGGCTCTGCAGTTCAGGAATCATCTCATGGATGGGGATCACAGAGTCCCGGTTGGTGCAGTATTGTTGGCAGTGCACTGTTGTAGTAGGATCAGTACATGTGGTTCTTTGGCCCTCAGCAGTGCCACAGCAGAAGGGTCCTCTGAGAGACCCAGAAAGGTATTCTGCTGTCTAATTTCCTCTGTCTCCACAGAAGCCATCCCAAAAGTCGAATGGTGCCCTTTTGATCCTCGAAATACCCTCTCCTGAGATAATCTATGCCAAGGATACACAGGTCCTCTGGGCCAGTCACAAGGGCGAGTTTTTGCCATTCATTCCCAGTCAGGCTCACTTCAGCTTCCAGTACAGTCAGCTGTTGAGATCCCCCTGTCACCCCAGAAATAGAGATGGATTTTTCCCCTAAATATCTTGATGGCATCAGGGTACATTATCTGCCAGCGTCAACTAAAGCCTTATACTCTTGTGGGTCTGATGAGTCAGTCCAATAGATCCAACTGTGCCTTTCCTCCACTTGGTTGAAGGCAGGGCCTCTCTAGTTCTGTTCGTAGTACTTACTGCTCACTCCTTGTAAATAACTAATGGACATCGCTTCAAGAGAATCAGAGGTAAAATCAAGTCTCCTGTTCTGTGTGAAGACTTGCCCACTGAAACTGGAGCGGCATTTATGCTTTCCTGTGGTGGTTGCTCTTCCTCTCAACTCATGTGCCCATACTATAAGGGCAGAGGTGTGTTTTCCATCCCACTTCCTCACGTCATCATGCAGGTAGCACCACAGGTTACTCCATGGTGTGTACCCTCCTCTCGAGCAGGGTGGCACTTGCTCCTAATAGCAGAGATTGCAGGCCATACTGGTGGGGTGCAGGACATTTCCTCTCTAACTTGCTTGAGTCTTTCCAATCTGCCTGCATTCTTGAACAGTCTTTCCACAGACAAGGTGCAGGACCATAGGGAGGAAAAGAGGTTATCTTCATATTGATAGAGTTGGGTAGTCACCTGAAGCACTGTCTGCTCTCCTTCTTTCACTGACATCAATGCTAACGAGTTGGCATACGAAAATAGCACACTCCACAGGAATTTCTGCCACATGGATTGTGTATGCTGGACCTCACCTGGATCTACAGGGGACTGCTTGTTATTTGGGCGCACTACTTACCCTTGAGAGAGTATTCAGTTGACAGTCACCTCCAGAGGCTGTCCTCTTCCCAATTCCCTTGTCAATGCCCACATCCTGGGACAAAGATCCCAGTTGCCTGTCTTCACTACCACCTAGTTTCTTATCATTGGCTGTGGCATCCCAGCACCGGAGCAGTCAGGTCACCAGGGGCTCTCTCGACCTGCAGTTGAAATATTTTTGCGTATCTTGCAGCTCAAAGGGATAGGGATAGGCTCTGCCTCTTTCTCTGTTTTGAGGGCCCTTTTTCTTCTTCAGGTTTCACTTAGCAAACTGATTTGGTCTTGGATTTCTCCTTCTGTATAGGGCCAACTGCTACCAGCACAGGTTGTTCCTTTGGTTCAGCTGCAGTTTGAGTGGTCACGGTGGCTGTTGATCTGCTTTCTTCCTCCTCCCCCTGAGAGTGCTGTCCATTGACAAGCACAGGGTCTGATAAATAGTAGCCAGAGCCCCGTATACTGTAGTAAGTTGCTTCTCTATGGAATTGCCCCAGCATTCTCCTCGCAAACATTCTGTCACTTTATCGGGGTCCTGTATGTGGCAGTGGATTCATCCTACTTAGGATGGAAAAGGTCCTTTCAGAAATNTTTTTAGATTCCCCTGAAACTTATATAAGTTCCTAGCCAGACAATAAACTCTCTTTCGCTCGTCTCTTCTCCTGTGGTCTCTGTATGAGTCCCTGTTGGGCTCCTGGGACCCCGAGGCAGGGGGGCAGGGGAGGGGTAGCATATTCCCCCCAGGTTATGGGCTGAAATACCCTATCCTGGAGTCCTAAACTCCCAAATCACTGTCGCACCTGTAGTTGTTGAGGGGTGAACTTCCAAGTGACTGGAGCGGAGAACTTCCTGCCAAACTTGTCAATTTTCTCCCATATTCCATGTCACTCATGACTATCCACCTTCAGGGCAGATCTCTGAATAACTTTCTTAGAAATCTTTCTTGTTCCTATACATGGTGTGGACCACACCAAGGAGACCTGGCAGGCTTAGCAATAAGAACATGCTTTCCTTAACATCCAAAGGGAATTAAAAAATCTCAAAAGCTGTTGTAACAGGCATGCAGGAAGAAAAGGGGGTGACAACATGGGGAAAATTCTCTCCTGTTCCCCCACCAACTGGGTACAATTTTTATTGGATTTCCAAAGAGAGTGCCTGAGGTAAGAGTAGGAGAGCAACAGTGAATACACATCCCAAATGACCCTCATTGACCTTGATGTTATCATGTCATAAGCTGATATCACACAGCACAGTAACGAAAGAAGATGATGGAGAAGAAGAAGGAAAAGAAGATGACGAAGCAGGAGGGGGAGGTAGTTGCATAAGGAACGAAGAACACCCTTGTTAGCCCAAGTTAATTAAACCTGCCTCTGAATGTTTAGAGCAAAAAAATATTCAGAGGTAGTGAAAACAATTTCTGGTAATTTGAAAAGCCTCTGCCATGTAAATAAGCCCTGCATTTCATCAAGTTCATCAAGAACAGAAAAGGCTTAGGGGACTAGAGCATTTGAAACCCCAGCTTTTCATGACACTACAATATTATAGTTCAGCCCACTTCACCTGCTACCACTGAGCCTTTTCAGAACGAAAACTTAAGGAAAAAGCAGTTTCAGAGTACTTCAGTGCAAGCCCACACAAACATCTCTATGCATGTATACTAAGGCTTTCTAAGAGATATGCAGCACACAAATTACTTTGTAAACAAATGAAGAAAATAGTGAGGAATTGAGCAGGGGTACATTTTAATAGGCTGTGATTGAACAGCCTGTTTTTGATAACTGTCAACTTCCTTTCTAAGCATAATTATGTATAAATGTACTTCCTAAGCATAAAGACAAAGCATTAGTATTAAGAAATAAAAACCCAACTTGGTCACTATCATAAATTAGAAGAGAATCCCAGGGATGCAACATGTAACATGAACTAAACTATGTGGTTGGTGGAGATTGAAAATTATAGGAATAAAGAAACTTTAAGTGTTATGACAATTTTCAAACCTCTATGGTGAGAGAAGGAATGGAATTTTAAGTAGTGGTTGCTACTTGTAGGAAAATAACTGAGTCGGCATTTATTTTTTGCAAAACTCTTATTTAGTTAATTTTCAAAAGTTTTCAAAGTACTCTCTTACACCGGATTACACTTTTAAACAGGGAGATGTGGTATTTTAAGGACCACAATGTAATAACAGCTGGAGAAAATATGTATTTTAACAGCAATCATCACAAATGCACTTTATTGCATTCCAGAGTAAAGTCTTCTGTAGTGCAGAAGAAATAATGTTGTAGAGCTGTTCATACATAAACGGTCTCCAATAACCTAGAGGGTGAAAAATACTTTCAAAATTGGCACTAGGGTGGTATGTTGTTCTGGGAACAACTGAATAAAAGGACATATAAAGGAAGTCTCAGAAGTTAAAAGCATAGGCAAGGAAAACATCAATCTTTTGCCTTTAAAACACAATCTGCTACAGCTGAATAGTAAGAATAAAGCTACTTCCCAAAAGAGAAATATCTGGATATCAACACTGGAGAAAGAGATGAAGAGTAAATGTGAAAAACAAGTTACACAAATCTCCAATTTGAGATATCAGGAAAAATGCCAAACACTTGGGTGTCATCACAGGCAGGATCCTGTTTCTGATCATCAGTGTTGTAATGTAGTTACAGCACAGGACACAAAGGTCTCTTGAGTCAAGGTCCCTGATGACTTCATGCATGATGATGGGAAGTTACTTTTAGAATAACTTGAAAACATCTCATCTATTTCTCATAAAGAAAATCAAAGATGACAGCATTAAAACAAACACATGGAACACTTCACATGTCAGACAAACAAATCTTAAACTTAACAGCATGGGTAATAGTAGTGTTGCCTTGCCACTCTCTCACTATCTGTTAGCTGTTAGCAGTTAATTTGTCACATTTGTTAATTTGTGAAGTTCTGATATAAGCCCAGGAAAAGAATATGCCTCTACAATATAATTAGTGTTTTACAGTTTTGTTTCTGTGAGTGGGCAAACTAATCTGAATGTAAAAACAAATACACATTTTTTCTGCATTTTCTACCAAAGGCAAAACAAACAATGAATAGATGGTCTGACTGGGCCAACGAAATATGACACAGAATGAGAAATAGCAAAAAAAAAAAAATCAGCAAATAATATATTTAGCCAAGTGTATAGTTTAGTGTACTAAAAAGAATTCTTTACTGATGTCTTAGTATGCTTTAATACAAGGGAAAATTTTAATTCAGCCTCTTTTCTGGAGGAAAAAAAGACACTGGTGAGAATAAATAAAACAGTTCAATAACCAGCAAACCAGTAAAACTTTCAGCTGAGCTTTTTTTCTCATACAGCCTTTTACATTATTAACAGTACAGCAACTTTCATAAGGTGGGCAATCTGGTTCTTGTACTCATTCACTAAAGCAAATCAGAAGTAAAACCAGTACAGATTAGTTACTGTGCACTGGACTTAAATTTGTTTTGTAGCAACAACAAGTCTAGAATTACTTTGGAACAGTATGTCACTACCTAGATATACCTAATGAAAAGTACTATTTTGTTTGCTCTTGAAACTGAAGAATATAAAGCTGCTTAAACTTCAAGGCTCCTCTGCCACATAAGCAACATGTTCTTTTTATAACCAAAATCAAGCTGGTTGAGAGGCTGTAGAAGTGATGGAAAACAAGGACAGTTTTATCACTTTGCTCATGACATACAGAAAAAAAGTACAAACAGAAGCCCAATTTCAAATCTTGTCTAACAAAATGGTAAGGGCAACTACTATATTATGCAGATTAATGAGGGAAGAAAGACAAAACAAGGAATGTAGTTTTAAACAAGAAAAATACTGGAATTACTTTTTTTAAATGGTTAATTTAGCTAATTTTTACACTTGGAATTAGTGGTTCAATACAAAAATTAAATTGTTTGTTTCCAGCCTGTAACAGTCTCTGTGACTAGAACACAATCCTAGAACTTAGATTTTGCAGCATCTTAATAACCTGATTTGCTTAACTTTGAGTAACAGTAAAGTAACACTGTACTCTTGCCCAAACAAAGGAATCCTTGAAACTTCCAAGGCAATTGCTAAAAACATCAAATAGAACAAACCACTTTCTCAGTACCATTTCCTTCTTGTCTGGGGCACTATCCCTCTTTCATATATTAACACTGCCAGAAAATAACAGCAGTCAATTAACGTACATTAGGTCATTCAGCGGTTCAAGTATCTCTGGCTGAAATCCATTTTGTTTCCACAGAGTAAAACCACTTTTTTTCTTTGGGGGGAAGAAGGAATAAATGTGGGTGTATGGTTGCCCCTCCCTGGTTTTCTTGCAAGGTGGGACACAAACTCTGATTTAAGTGGAAAGATATAAAAGAAAGCATTTTTAAATGAGGAAAAATCTTTGCAGACAGCTTCTTATACTATTTTAACAATGTTTTATATTGCCTTAATTTACTCTTGTTCATCTCAAAAATGCAATATTTCTGCCTGATAATAGTATATTTAAGAAGAGATTTGAAAAATTACTCCCCTCACTAATTCTTCACATGCAAATATATGGATAATGAGAATAGTTTAAGGTTTTGCTAATGTTTTTAGAGTCTAACATTAATTCTAATTTGGGAACAAGGCCTCAGATTGCCAAGTTAGTGTCACTCCCGATACTACTTTACAAAAATCAGAAACTCTTCGGAGGCTTTCTGAATGGTTCCTATTAATATAAACGTCTGGTTTATTTATTCAGTTTCACTAATGAACAGTTATCAGTGTTTTTGAATATAAAGCTATCCAGAGTTAATGATCTATTATAATTTTCTATAGTTTTTAAAAGACTTAGAGTAAGAACTGGAATAGTGACGTAGTTATTACTTTTGCCTATGTCATGTATTTGCTATTCCTAAGAAAGTCCACCAGTATTTACCCAAGATACTATTATCCTTAGAAAATACAGGCTTGGACACAATTAATAAAGCTTATTCAAAAGTTCGTGCTAGAAATGTACCACCTACAGTGAACATTCTTAGACTTCAGAAAGTTTACAATGTACTGGCTGCACCATGTTACCTACACAGTAAGCATAAAGAAGAGCTTTGGATGAGACAGATAAAGGTAAAGCAGTTCATCTCTTTTTGGAAAAGTGCTGAACTAAACTGTGCAAATTTGCATTTGCATCTGCTTGCAATTAATCACCTTCTGCTAACACATCTACAGTCTTAAAAAATAATATTTTTTGGATGTAAGAAGATACTTCTAGTCTCATTCTACTGAAGAGGTACCAAGACCTTGAACCACAAATTGGAGACTAGAAGGAACATCTTTACTAGAATAGCCACAGTTTAACAATGATAATTTTCAGAACAAATATTTAAACTGTACACACTTTTCCTTGTTTTGTAAGCAAATCATCATATCACATCTGTAAACCAAACCAGGAAAAAGACTTCAGACTGCAATTTTTCAGCAACTCTGCACAAGCTAGCTAATTTCATTTAAGCCAGTAAGAGGCAGGAATATTTTACTAATGCAGGAATGTTTAGTTCCACATTCGTGCTTTCCCATGGTAGAGGTCTACCCTGTGAATCAGAAGACTTGACACCGCATCCTAATTGAGCACGGAGAAGTGCTTTCGTGACAGCTTCCTATGTATTTGAAGTGTGTTGTATATCTGACATCTGCAGACACCACAAATTCTCCTGACAAGCCTATCTGTTGTTGCTACATGCAATACCTGAAATAATATGAGTTAGAGGAAGTGAAGAAGATGCTTTTCTACTTTTCTCTTTCTACCTTTTTTCTACATTTTTTTTTTCTATCTGCACTGCCCTGTTAGTTATGTGATGCTTTTCACAGACAAATGGACCAGCACAACAATGGTGGGATCAGCAGCCCTGCAATAGCTCCACATTTGGATACTTCTCTGGAACCAGAAATGTCTTATACCAGAACATCTCCTACCTATGCAAAAACTAACTTATCTCACCACAAAACCTGTGGTCCACTTCACTGTTCAATCAAGCTCGTAGGAATAACACTTCAGGTATCTGTTACAGTAAAGAAGCCTTCCAAAGTTATTAGCTAATAAACTCTTGGAAACTAGTACATTATTAAAAGGCTGGGGTATGGACCTCAGCAGGCAGCTAACTCCCACCCAGTCTCTTGCTCCCTGCTTCCCATTGGGATGGATGGAAGAACTGGAAGAGCAAATCTGAGAAAAACTTGTCATTTGAGATAAAAACAATTCAATAAATAAAGGGGGGGAAAAAGAAAACATAATTGAGACATAGGCAATTACTCAGCATGTTCCACCTCCAGACTTAATGCCCATTCACTCTCCTATAAACAGTTACTTTGGCAAGAATACTCCCCAGCTTTAGTATTGAGCATGACATTATATCCCATGGGATATATCTTTATTCAGTTGGAATCAACTGTCCCAGCTATGTCACTTTAAAGCCTCTTGTTCCCCACCAGCCTTCTTGCTTGAGGGGGCAGTGTGAGAAACCGAGGCGGCCTTGGTGCTTTTCAAGCACAGTTCAGCATTATCAACACTGGTTTGGTCACAAATATAAAAAATAGAACAGTGACTTACACTAATGCCTACATTCTTTCACTGAATCACAGAATCATTGAAGTCGGAAAAGACCGCCAACATCATCGAGGTCAACCTTTGGCTGATCACCACCTTGGGAACAAGATCATGGCACTAAGAACCACATCCAGTCATTTCTTGAACATCTTCAGGGATGGTGAATCCACCATCTCACTAAGCAGTCCATTCCAATGTTTAACAACCCACTCCATGAAGAAATTCTTCCTGATATCCAACCTGAACTTCCCCTGGATTGAGGCTATATCCTCTTGCCCTGTCACTAGCTGCCTGACAGAAGAGGCCAACCCCAACCTTGCTACAACCTCCTTTCGGACAATAGGAGGGAGTGATAAGGTCTTCCTCGAGCCTCCTTTTATCCAGGCTAAACACCCCCAGCTCCCTCAATCATTCCTTGTATGGCTTACCCTCTAGGTCCATCATGAGCTCCTTTACCTTTCTCTGGACATGCTCCAGCATCTCAACATCTTTGTTGAAGTGAAGGGCCCAGGACTGGAAATGGGACTCAAGGTGTGACCTTAGCAATGCCAAGTACAGGAGGACAATCACTTCCCTAGTCCTTCTGGTCACACATTCTTGATACCAGGCAAGATGCCATTGGCCTTCTTGGCCACCTGGCTGCACTGCTGGTTCATGTTTAGCTGGCTGTTGACAAGTATATCCAGGTCCTTCTCCCTGCTTTCCAGTCACTCTTCCTCCAGCCTGCAGGGCTGTCTGGGGTTGTTGTGACCCAAGGGCAGGACCTGGCACTTGGCCTTGCTGAACCTTATACCTTTGGCTTTGGTCCACCAATCCAGCCTGTCCTGATCCCTCTGCAGAGCCTTCCTACCCTCCAGTGGACCAACGCTGGCACCCAACTTGGTGTCATTCAGAAATCTACTGAGTGTACGCTTGATCCCCTCACACAAATCACCAGTAAAGATATTAAAAAGGACTGAGCCCAACACTAAACCCTGGTGACACCATTAGCGACTGACAGCCAACTGGATGCAGCACTGTTCACCACCACTGTTTGTGCCAGGCTATCCGTCCAGTTTTTCAACCCAGCGAGGAGTGCACCTGTCCAAGCCACTGACAGCTTTTACAGGAGAATGCTATGGCAGACAGAATCAAAGGCTTTGCTGAAGTTCAGGTAAACTACATCCACTGCCTCTCTCTGATCCAGGAGGCGGGTAGGACTCACCTTTCCCTAAACCCACGCTGGCTGGGCCTGATTCCTTGGCTGTCCTGCATGTGCCATATCATTGCATTCAAGACGATCTGTTCCATAACCTATCCAGGCACTGAGGTCAGGCTAACAGGTCTGCAGATCTTCAGAATGCCCTTCTGGTCCTTCTTGTGAACAGGCGTCACACAGGCCAGCCTCCAATCATGTGGGACCTCCCCAATTAGACAGGACTGATGACAGATGACAGACAGCGGCTTAGTGAGCTTTTCCACCAGCTTTTTCAGTCCTTTCAAGGAATCCCACCCAGTTCCATAGACTTGTGAGTGACTTAGTGGCACAACCAGTCACAAAATACTTTCTCTTGTATTATTCTGCTCCCTGTCCCTGTCTACCACCTCAGGGGACCACTTGGCTTGAGGTCTTACTGTTAAAGACTGAGGCAAAGAAGGCATTAAGTACCACACAATTTTCCTCATCCTTGGTGATAAAGTTCTCTCACAGGTCCAACAAAGAATGGAGATTTTCCTTGGCTCTCCTTCTGTTGTATTTATAAAAACACATTTTATTATCTGGCAGTAGCCAGACTGAGCTCTAGTTGACCTTTTGCCTTTCTAATTTTCTCTCTACATGGTCTAACAGTGTCCTTGTACTCTTCCTGAGTTGCCTGCCCCTTCTTCCAAAGGCCATAAACCCTCTTTTTATCTCTGAGTTCCTATTCAGCCAGGTCAGTCTTCTTCCCTGATGGCTCATCTTTCTGCAAAAAGGGATAGCCTGCTCCTGTGCCTTTAAGACTTCCATCTTTAAGTGCCCAGCCTTCCTGTAGTTCTTTGTTATTAAGGACTGTTATTATCACCCTAAATTCGTGGCTATAAGCCTGCTCTGTTACAGATACATTCTGTACTTTGGTATTTTATCTTCCATTCCACATCTTGTGTTTCACAAGCTTTTGCAATGACAGTATATTATGAGTCATTACTTATCCTGGTTTATGTTTTTCATCCACACCAATATGTATCAGCTGGAGATACCTCAGGGGCTTGAGAAATATCATTTTATTTAAAAATCTCCACACTTCTGTGCAATGAAAAGGCAAATGAAACAGAAAACAAAACCTTTCCAAAAATATTTTTCATCAGAGAAAACAATCCAAAATTTGTGATTTTGTAAGAATTGTAACCAAAGTCCATTAAATTTGTAGACACTAGACACCTGACATTCAGTCACTAGTACCTGGAATCGACCATACTACACTCAGTATAAGCATTTGATCTATTAACTGAAATACATATACATGTCATTAATTCTCTAGCCTCAATTACCTTCCCATTAAGGAATATTTCTGTGCTATCAGAGGTGCTTTTCTGACATCAGCTGACAGACCACACTCTGCCAGTTGACAACATCACTGAAAGCTTTGGTTTTTAAGCATCCAGAGATTGGAGAAAGTCAAGATGAAAAGTCAGGGTACAGAAAAAGAGATGACAGAGATTCCTTCTGAAAAAAGGCCTTTGCCTAAACACTGATACCTTAAGCCAACTTATTTCAAGCCTCCTTATACATCTTTATCACTGCCTCTCCCAGGTCCTCCTTGCAAGTGTGAGCCTTGGGACCTGGAGTTCAGCCCTGTTTGTCTGGAGCAGGCAAAAGCAAAAAAAAGTAATGACTAGTGTGAAAACTTTGCCGAGTCTTTTTTGTTGTTGTGACTAGCCACTGGACTGCAGAACTGATTTTCACAAAGCATAAGACGGTGCAGCAGTGCTTCTCTGTACATTTCTCTCCCCTTCAGTTTTTTCTGCAGCAATAGCAACAGTGCATACCAGCAGGCAAAATGCATAAACCGCAGAGAGAGGTAGTCTCATCTGTCAGCACTCCTTTCTACCACACTGCTGCTGTGGGAACCTTTTGAGATGTTCTTTCAAGCCAGTATTGAGAGGCTTCAGGCTCCCTGTGTTTGAATGTGCTCAGTTCTTCAGGTGTCTGCACTCAATAGTGTCAGAGCAGTAAATGAAGCTTTTTAATTTTCCTTTATTGACCATCCAGGAGAAAACAAAAGCTGATCTTCCTGTCAAATACTTTGTATCTTTTTTTTTTGTGAGATAAGATGTAAAGTTGTCCCCATATTGCAAAGTTTAGACAGAAGAACTTGTGTTTCTAACGAATTTTGAACAACAAGAATTGTTGAATCTAACACTCATTAAAAGACAATTTAGAACTAAGTTATTTATGTAGTGGGATGTATCACTGAAAAATGTTGAAGAGGCATCCAAAGAGTGACTCAGTATCTCCAAAACAGAAAAAACAGCTTACTTACTTTTTCTTATGTAAGTTTAATAGGAAGCGCACTAAAGTCAATGAGTATTATTTAAGGGAGCTCTTTTGAAAGGTCCTCTGTTTTATAGAAGTACCTGTCACCACAGCAAGCCCTGAGCTTTGTAATATAATCCCTGAGAAATTTCTCATGAAAAAGAAAAACTCATTTGTGTTTAGCTGAAATAGACAAATGTTTTAATACTACGAACATTACTGCTTTATTTCTGAGGCTATACAATGGCCACTGTACCATTTCAGTGATCCCATTTGCATTCTGGCTATGGACCTGTGATTGACAATCCCTATTTTTTTAAACAGAGATGTTAGCATATAACAGTGGAATAATAGAAAAAAAATAAAGCAGCTGTACTCCGCAGTAAACCAAAACAAGATGCTTTGCATAGCAGGAATGACTTAATCCACAGCTGACTGCTGTCTTCAGCCTCTGAGCAAAAGGAAACTCTAGGCCTGTACCGTTTACAAGCTTCATGATTTGCTGCCAATTTGTAGAAACCAAAGTAAACTTCTGGCAGGACTCCTGCATACCATAGTAGTTAAAGAAACTATCATCCCACCCTGATTTTACAAGCCTTGAAAGATTAGTCTAATGCTTATTTCTACCCTCCTATACTAGTTAGCTAATAGAAGGTTTAATGTAAAACTTTCAAAATATAATTTTCAAAAGTGCCACTCTGGTGTTTACACTGAAGCACCCTACAGTTAATTTTTTCTTGTTTCTTTTCCTCACCAATTAGCCTCAGCTGACTAAAAGTGAAAAGCTAGCACACAGACCCAGTACCCTGATATTTCACAGCTGCATGAAAAGCTGCCCAGAGACACTTGCTTATTTTTACAGCCATTCTTTTCACTCTTTATCATCCCATCCCTTAAGGTTGGATTATAAAATGAGGCAGAATAAACCAGATCATTTTCACAAAACAATGGCGCATTTGTACATCCCACTTTACTGGAAGACACAAATCACCATTATGCAATGTTGTCCAGTTGCTATAGCAGGAAGCAGGAATTAACGAAACGGATTTTCACATTATGACGTCTTTGTAAAACATGGTTTTCAGAATGTTCCCTGGTTGTGTTTAGTTCAACTTCCAGGCACAACTTAAGTATCTAATGCCAAATGACCACATATGCTGGACAATCTGAATCCTGCCCTAATTTCTGAAGATATTTTAGACATAAAAAATATACACAGGCTGTTAGTAGTGCCTTTCAGTACCTATGCAGTATTTTTAATTCCTGTGGAGTCCAGGCGCAACTGGGGAAAAAGGGCGAGATCTGCAAGAGCTGAAGATGGTTAGGTGCTGTTTACCAGGCTCAGTGTATCTGCCAGCTGGAAACACTGAGCCTCTAAGCAGAGGTCACAGGCTGCCAAGTAATCTTATACTGAAAACATGTTCCATGTATTGTCTGTGTCCAAAAGCTGATTCTACACTGACACTGTACCTCCTGATAACACAGACAAAGCTCAGTACAGCACAGCTTCTGTCCTCCCACCACCATATTTCACTGCAGGACCTTAGGGCTGGGCAGTAAAAGTATTCCAGAGGGACACAGGGTATGAAAACTAAAATCCCCCAGCTCTAGGAGAGAAATGAATCCATCCAAATTCACTTAAATTTGGATGTCTCCAAGTGTGCCCTCTCATGTCCCAACTCCAAGAAGAGCAACATCTTCATAAAGATGAGCCAGGATGTGTCCCTGAAGTGTGTGTAGAAATAGCTGGGTGGTGGACAGCAGAAGAGAGGGATGCGCTCAGCTCAGCTGAGGAGTACTCGCAGAGAGCCAGCCTGACTGTCCCATCTTTTCTCAAAACTCCTTGGAAGCCACTAATGGCAAGTGCCTGTCTACCACACTCAGTTTGGTGGACATGAATCACAGGCACTCAGGGCACTGTCAGACAGTCATCTCAGTTCCCTACAACTGGCACTGCCAGCAAGAGATCCAGGCCATGCTTCATTTTCCCTATCATTCCTGTGCCATTCTCACTCTCCTCTGACCTCAGGCTCAGCTGTGTGCAGCACCTGCTTGGCCTGACTTAAACTGCAATTTGTTGTTCCTGTTGTTGGCAGCATAGTTTTCATCATGATTCACTCTGGAGAACTGCACAAAGGCTGGGGAAAGGAGGAAAATGCAAATATGCAATGAGTGGAGGTTACTACTCTTTTGCGGTAATCATGCAGCCACACTTCTGCTCTTCTAATACTGTTTACAGGGCTCTAATACAGATATGTAGTTCAAAGCTAGGGCTGATGCTTAAGTAGTTAGTCATACAAACTAGTTGTTGCACCATGCTGAGTGGCAATGCCTACATCTCTGGGCTGTAAACAACTTTGTTCCTCTATTCGTACTTTGTTCTCAAAGTCACTAGCACATTTATAACTACCCTGTTGGTAGTCCTGAGACCTTGCGTAAGCCATGCCAAAGATGTCTTTTATTAGCCACAAAAAACCTGCTTTCCACAATTAAAAAAACCCCAAACTTCAAGAAAACAAAATGCACAGCCATTATACTAAAAACTAGCAGGATTCTCCTTCCCCCAAATGATACAATTCCACAAAAGGTATTTCTTTCTGCCAAGTACCTAGTTAAGAAAATGTAACCAACAAATACTACCTTCAAATACCTATGAGGTCCATTTCCTGAGGTGAGGTGTCCTCCCAGAATTTCCCCCAGCCTTAAACACAGCACATCCAAAGAGCAATGTTGGAATGAGAAACATTGGGAAGCAGACCTCTGAAGTGGGTATATGTCATTCATGGAGATCTCTCCAACTACTCATGTGACACAGATATCATCTGGCACAATTGCCACTTCCACGTTTATAAGGTTTCTGTTAAACTCCACATAAAAAATCTCCTTCACTTTAAAAGACATCATTAGAGGGGAAAAAAACCCAACCTCCATCGACTTGTCAACTTACTCAATACACAAAGTCTACAAAGTTCAAGAGGGTCAGAAACTAAGACAGCTGTCACACATAATAACCCTCCAGTAACTCAATGACATGATATCTGAGAAAAGTAAGAGTCACACGATACATTCTGCCTCCCAAAGGGATTGAATATGGTTCATTTCACATGCCCAGAACTCTCAGACTAATTTTTATGTGTTTTCAGGTGGCTTCAAATGCTTTCAAAGAGTCATACAGTGTGCATGGAAAAGACAAAAATAGGTATTTCAGAAAAACTCTAATGCAAATCATTGTGCTTTATGAGGAATCAAGTTTTGTAGACTTTAATAGAAGAATTGGTACTTTCTACCTGATAACTTGGATCGAAAATGTCAAGAGTGTCATAGTGCCTTACTTGTTCTCGTTGCTGGCATCATATCGAGGCATAGGGTCAAAATCATTTCCATTGACATCAAAACTGGCTTGTGAATCCTGTTGCCAACAAGACAAAGAAAACCAGTTTCTCATTAAGTAGCAATTGACTCGTGGCCTATAGATTCTTCCGCAGGTTCCTACAACAGAGTAATCAAGCTAACTAAAATTTCTCTCGCTTTGTGATGACTGTGTGCTTTAGTAAAGGATCATATATTTAATAATTATAGAGAGAAAGATAACAAATGCTCTAAAAAACTATACTTCCAACATCAGAAAGGAAATAGAAAATGGTTTTTCATTTAACCAGAAGACTGCATTTCTTCTAAGAACCTTTTGGAAGTTAAGAGAGTCCATTCTCAAAACTGGGATTTTGCTAAATGTTTTAAGATTCTAGAAATTATATGCACAGCACTGACTGAAATTTCAGCCACTGTTTCAAGCAATAATAATAATATAATGTTCTTAAGGATATTGTTATAAAATCATACCTTGAAATGAAATACAAACTGCCTCCCCATTTCCCTGGAAGCATAACTGTTTCAAATATTCAAAGATATCTCTGTCTTTTTGTTCCATATTTACCAGGATTCTTACAGCTGAAAATATAGACAAAATAGCTCCTGGTTTGTATGGGTCTCCTTAATAGACGTGGTAGCATGTGGTGTGTTGACATGGCAAGCACACATTTTAAAACTTTTCTGTGTTCAAAACCAGTTACCACATTCAAATCAAATACTCCTGTTTGCAGCCGCACTACCTATGATCTGACATACAGAAGGTATTTGTGATCAAACAAGCAATGCATATTGCTTTGGGAGAATTCCTTGTTGGTGTCAGGAAAGGGAGAGAGGAGGTGGTAAGGAAATAAATAATTGCTTTAAATTCAGTGGAAAGATATTACTGGGGTGAGGTGATATATGATACAATCTAGCTCATTCACTGAGGAGGTCAAATTTTATCTGCTTGTTTAAATAACTTCACATATTAAAATGAAAAATGTGTCATGCATTAGGATCAAACATACATTGACAATTGGTCAATTGCCTGCCACCCTCCAAGCTGAATTGCATATGTAGCATGGGAAAGGATACAGATGTAAATAGGGCCAATTTAAAATTAGGGGCTTTAAGCACTGGACACAATTGTAGGTTTTAATGGGTTGTTAAAGATGTTTTTTTCACCTCCACCTCTCTAATGCTCTCTCAAGATGATAAACTTACTGACAAAATGCATGTGTTCAGGGGTCTTTAACAAGACTTATATTTGCAATGAGAGTGAAGGGTATGTGCATGCCTTGCACTGGTCACCTTCATCAGTCCAGCTCAATCCAAATATATTTGCTTGATTTCTTACCTTGTGTGTATGTACACCTTGCACACTTTATTTCAGACAAACCATGAAGTCCTCATGGTCACCTGCTTTCAGGTAATGCTTACTCCTAAAGGATAGGACAAATCATTCCAGCAAAGTGTGGCCCTGATGTTCTGAACAGTTTCAAACTCTGACACTAACACAAAAAGTCACCCACTAGAGAAGAAGCTTCTCCTTATGTTATCCAGCCTCAAAGTTATATTAAACCAATCATTTAAATGTGGTGAATCACCAGCAAAAGGAAACCTCCTGAGGCAACATGAGACACAGGACAGAGACAACAAAGGACACAGCTCTATCACAAATTGTGAGGGACTTCGTAGTGTTAAGAGAGATTTACTAGAAAGACTCCAAGATATTCTAGAATTGTTTTTAACAGAGTGAATCATAACTGGTCATGCATTTTTCCTTTTTGCTTCTAGAAGCAAGATAAATACCTTTAAAAGTGAATACATGTAAGGATTACAGTAAAATTACTGTCTTTGAGAAAAGCTACTGTCTCACTGACTAAATGTATTGGTCAAAAATTACCTTGAGTTGCACGCATTAGCTGAAAAGCAGTGTATTCCAGTTTTGTGTTCTGAGAGTGTGAGCATATAAAGCAAAAAAATTTGTAGAAGAGAGAAAAAATATCCAATAATTAGTTCCAGTCCTTCAGAAATTCAGGACAAGAGGCACCCAGATATTAAATATGTTCAGATGGAATACAGTCTTAACTAAAACAATACAGATTACCAAAAGTTGTTTTCCTTCCTCCTGTTGGTGTTAACATTTGAGGAAACACTTGATTAATTCTTCCTCCTTCTCTCCTGCCTCTCTCCATCCTTCCAGAAGCTATTCTTTTCTGAGTAATAACAAAGCAGAAAATCAGGACTCTTGTGGACACTCACATAATTCTGCATCAAGTCTGGATGGTTTCTTTCGATGCCGTCATCAAGGATGGTGACCACAACATTCTTTCCAGTGTAACCTCTCTTCCAAGCACCTACTATATTCATATCTGACTGGCAATGGTGGGTGTTATCACTGCAGTGCTGGGGAGAGAAGAGGAGACAAAGATGTTGGATATTGCAGGCTACTGAGCAGTGACGGGTTGAGACATTACTTACATTACCATTTAAATTGGCATATGAACATACTGATTTGAATAGCATCTATGCAACATCAACACCTTCAGACAGAAAACAATTTGAAAGAAATGCAAGTTATATGAAAACTGCTAATTCTGCTATTTCTCTTTCAAATTACTTTCATGCTAAGCAATAAAAAAGGGAAGCTGTACTGAACCGCTAGAAGCCACGTGTAAAACAAAGCATCTATTCTTGGCTGTTAAGCATGCTCATTTTGAAATATTTGATTTTTTTTTTTTCAGGAAAACAAACAATATGTGGATAAAAGAAGACAAATGCTGTACAAACATGATCATGGAAAAAAACTCTTGATTTTTGGAGTTTACATGCTGTACAATTTAGACACACAGTCTGAGGACTAATTTGGATTAATTTCTATCCAAAAAAGAAGGCTTTTGGCAGGTTTTGTGCAGTACCAGTAGGAGATAAGCAAGAGTTAAGAACCTGTAATGAAAACAACATCCTGAAAAACTTGCAACTTACGGGGTCGGATGATTTGTACATAGTGTAGATTGAAAGCAGCCTGGGGTACAGCTTTCAGAACAACGAAGTCCAGTGTGGTGGAGAAAGAAAGTTTAGGGTCCATTAAAACTGAAAGTCTCTTCCTTGACATAAATACACCGAGGTCATGTGAAGAAACCTGGATTGCCATGGCAATGAGACATGACCCCCAAGTATTTGTAACACCCCATTAGTGACTCTCTAACCCAGATGCAGTGAGTTCAGTGAGCCCTCATCGGTACTGCTTTCCCCTAGCTTCTCCAGGCTCAGACAGAGCAACAGGCAAAACCATAAAAGAGATGCGGTGCAGAGAAGGGGAAAAGCAAAGGGTGGGAAGAAGAAAAAAATTTAAAAAGATACTTATATCATAGCAACAGTGGTCATAGAGCATGCTCCATCTCACTTCCGCCCCCACTGCCTAATGTCCCCACTTCAGCCTCATGTCTTGTCACGCCACAGTATATACGGAGTATAAATACATTCCAAGGGGTGCACTCCCCCTTGATTTAGTCTTCCGCTCTCCTTCCAAATGTGAGCACACTGAAGAACTGTTAGACATCCTATGTGCAAACTGACATTAGATTACTATTAAGTCATAATTTTTCCCCTCCTTTTTCTCCAGTTTACTACTCAAGCCAAAGGATTTAGGAGTGGTTATCTGCTATTACTAAAGCAAGAGTATATGTTAGGCACCATAGATAAAAATATACACACACACTATATATATATACACACACACAGTATGAAGTCTCTCTCATGGTCTTTCCCTTGTGCCTGCAAATATCTGTCTATCTATCCCCACACAAAGGAGCCTGAAGGACTTCAGAGACCAGTCCCAAGGAATGTGTAGGTCATTCTTAACACTTTGTTCTCTGTATTGCTTGGAAATGCTCCTGCTGCTGGCTTTATGAAATTAGTTACAGTCTAAACCTGCTGTGTCTACAGTCAAGGTAATGGTTGTACACATGAGGATTTCTAATGTACAAACGAGATGGTTAAATGAATTTAATGTTTCCAGCTACCTATGTCTTTTTCAAAATGTTACTAAAAGTAAGTATTAGAAAATATCTGCAAAAGTATTAATATCATTCTTCACATTTTGCTCATGTTAAGACAAGGAGAAAAGAAGGTGGAAGCATCAGCCTCCAGCCACAGAGTACACCCAAGAGTGAGCTACAATGGGCAATCAGCATTGCTGGCTCTGACCTCCAGTCAGATTTACTGGGCCATTACACTGTCCCTGTTTAACCCCTTCTCCAAAATGTCAAATGACCCTTTGCTCACCATCTTATCCTCTCTTCCCATGGGATGAACTTTTATTTTGCTTCCATGACAGCCAAACCACACAGGCTGAGCACGCATATGGGTGTTTTAATCCCATTCCCTTGCAAACACTTTGGATCTCCATGAGAAGGTCACCACTACTTCCCTTAATGAGTCCACTTACTCTCTTTAAATGAATTTGTACTTTTGTGGTGGTAACCAAAGGAGGCTTTGCTACACGCATGGAGACAAATCCAAGAGACATTTCTTGCTTTACTGTGTGCTCTGGTGATTCTCTCATGAGACACACAAAGTCAAATTGATACTAGTCTTGCTCTGCTCCAAGATTGGGCAGAAATCTAGTTTAAACAAAATCTTTCTGCATTAAAGAAATTGCAGGGGTAAAGCAGTCATACCTGTGGGCCCACTTATACCTTTGGATCACAGCACATGTAACATACAGATACAAAATGCAAAAGCAGCAGAGAAGCATCCAAATGGGAGTAGTTCAACAGCAGATGAAGAGTTCAGTTATTATGGTTAAAATACTTAACTTCTCCTCACATCCTGTTAAAAATAGCATCTTTGGCTTTTTTTCACCTCTCCTCCCTACTCCTCTTCCTCCTATCAATTATTTATGGGTTTTTTTCTGCATGTCCCTAGTCTTATTTTTCGCTTTCAATACCGTCTTTTACCACTGAAATTCCCATTTTGTTTGATTCAACATCTGGTCTCAGATTCCCACATTTTAACCACCAGATTGGTGTCTAATTTCCTCCATATAAATTAGAATAGGCATTTTCTTTTCAAAGCAGTCAGATTTGTCTTTAACAGGAGCACTTTAAATCTTGGAGTGCAATTACTTTTTAAGTACTACCTAATATGGTATAGATATGCCATTCCACATTGAAGGACACCTAAGATGCCATCTATTATTTTACTTCCCTTGCACTCTTTCCTGTCCCCTTGTACTGGTTTTGGCTGAGATAGAGTTAATTCTCTTCAGAGTGGCTAGTATGATCCTGTGTTTGGGATTTTTGATGAGCACAGTGTTGATAAAACTGGGATGTTTTTGTTATTGTTTAGCAGTGCTTACCAGAGCCCAAGCCTTTTTTTCTCCTCACACCACTCCCTCAGTGAGAAGGCTGGGGAAGGGCAAGAAGTTGGTAGGGGACACAGATGGGACAGCTGACGCAAACTGACCACATTCCAGACCACAGGGTGTCACGCTCAGCACATAGAGCAGGTGGGAGAAGTACAACGGGGGAAACGTTCTGAATTCATGGCATTTGTCTTCCCAAGTCACTGTTACATATGATGGAGGCCTGCTCTCCTGGAGATGGCTGAACACTTGGGAAGTGGTGAATGAATTCCCTGTTTTGTTTTGCTGGTGTGTCTAGCTTTAGCTTTCGCTATTAAACTGATTTTATCTTGACACATGACTTTTCTTCTTTTTATCCTTCCAATCCTCTCACTGATCCCACTGGTGGGCATGTGAGCTCCTGCACGATGCTTAGTTGCTGGATTGGGTTAAAACTCCTTTTTTTCTTCAAAAAACACTTCCTGTAAGGAAATTTTCTGGGTTCCATTATATAATTTTTCTTTAACCACATGCTGCTTCTTTACCACCAGTCCAAATTACATTGTCACAGTGTTAGCAGAAGGGTGTTTCTTAATTAATTTGGAAGCACTGTATCAATTTACAGTGTTACCCAAACAAGAAATATTAAATACCTGTCATGACAACAAAAGTTATGTGATCCAGAGTGACTGAATTTTGTGTCAATGGGCAAGTGCTGAATTTTATGGCTCATTTTCCTCTTCGTTTTTTCTAGAATAAAACCAAACCTTGTCATGATACTGTACAAATACAGTGTGGTTGGAAGTTTTTATTAGATCTTTGAACTGTTGTTTTCTGAATTTTAAAGGGAACAGAATAAAATAGATTATTCTACTGAATTTTCCCCCTCTCAAAACAGATAAAATAACTGAGAAATTTTCTGCACTGGTACCATAACTAGGCAATTGCATT
Source organism: Pachyramphus minor (assembly GCA_013397135.1). Taxonomy (NCBI): domain Eukaryota; kingdom Metazoa; phylum Chordata; class Aves; order Passeriformes; family Tyrannidae; genus Pachyramphus; species Pachyramphus minor. The sequence continues at coordinate 83,976 of VYXB01000451.1, read as the reverse complement.
AAGCCAGTACTATTTCAACATACATTGTTTTCATCTATTGGTTGAAGAATATAATCAAAAGGAATAAATAATCTCTCGCCCAGTTACTTAGCGTAATTATATTGAGATTTTTAAAAGGCCTTCAAAGGATGATGTTTTTCTTTGGACTGCATAAATGGAAAACGTTAATGATACAACCATTGGTATTTAATCAAAACCATGTGCAAGGCTGAAAGACTCTTCAAGTACACACAGGAAGAAAGGAGGATATTGTATGAAAAATTTCAAATATTTAACATTTCTTATACTTGAAATTCAATGCTTATGAGTATAAAAAGAAAAAATATCTCTTATTCTAGATATATCTTTGATATCTTTGGACAGACAATTTGGAAGCCTGCCTTTTTGCAATTAAAAAGCACACAACATTAGAAAGGTTTTCTAAAGTTTGCATGTTGAACTCAGTAACAAAGGTGGGCCTGAATTCTCATAGCTATTTTCTGAAATTGTCTCTAAAAACTAGCCTATGGTCACTATCATTATCCTAATGCTTCCTGTTTGTTGCACTACATTTTGTGGTTGGAGTCTTGGTGTATTCAGTTAGGAATCAGGAACAGAACTGGAACTGAAAAATCAAGTAACATATCAATCGTCAAAATATTTTGGAATTCCAGAGATTAAAGGACAATAACAATGACTATAAAATTCTGTTCCATCTTTTCCAATGCCTGTTAGTCTATAAAAATAGAGCAGAAACAGAAGTTTCTAATCCTCTGGCATGCAGTCTCTCAGAAATATCATATTATGCCCTTTGAAGTCTTCATGAGGTACCTTGCAATGATTTCCTGTGGTTTTTGAGTTACAAGGACTTCTTTGACAAGATTTAGCCAATATCTAAGGAGATACAGAGAAACACGGAGGTAAAGACCAGTTGTGAGTTTGACAAGTCTTGGATCCCATTTAGTGGAACTATGCTTCTGACCCCAGGAAGGCTCTGAAATACTAGTCCCCAGTCAGCGATTAGAAAAGATAGACTCCTTGAGTATTGAGAAGAACAGGAGCAATAAACAATAAACAACAACAACAATAAAGTCTGGTTTCATTAGAGTAGTAAATAGATGGTCTTCAGCACAGACAGAAACAAGAATACTACAGTCACATTCTCTACATCAGGATGTTATGTCAGCTACTAACCTGCAAGCATGGAGAGGGCAGAAGTTGCACAAGACCACTCAAAGGAAGGACAATCAAGGACCTGTGGCTTGACTTTGATCAACACAAGCAGACAGAAAGGGGACACACAAGGTAGATTCTGACATTTTATGGAGTTAAAGAAGTGATCTCTTATTTGAAGGGAACGCAACGTGCAGCATTTGGCACTCTTCGCTGGTCCAGGCAAATGCATAGGCAGCAAAGTTTCTAAGCTTTATAGTAGAGGAGACATTCTAATGCTATATTCAGCTTTCTGATGTACAGGTTTGAGCAGTGTTTTAAGTTAAAACCTGCCAATTACTCTTTTTTCCTGCAAAAAAAAAGAGAAATAATATCTTTTTTATTATGTTCTTTATGAGATCAAATTTTAAAGTGGAATGAAAGAAGCAAGCAGGGAGAACTGCAAAAGTTGGAAAGGCTCTTGTAATGTAATAGAAATCATGACAACAGGCTTTGAAGAGCTTCTTGTCCTGTGAAGACTGTGAACTAATGAATTTATTTTCTGGCTTCTCTAGAGTAAGCACTTGAAAGATACATTTTCTAAATATTAAAATAATGTTTCTTTTAAAAAGTATTTCTCACATTTTTAGGTTTTTTTATCAAAAAACAGAGGATGAAATAAGGATTTTTAGAAGGAGAAGGTATACTTGTAGAATTTTTTATTGTATTTTTATTATCTGATACTTAGTGCATGATAAACAGTAATTGGTAACTGCATAGGAAAAGTATTTTCTTCTGAGTTACACCTTTAAATAATTTCTGATTATTGCCACACACTATATTTTTAGGCTCTAGCAGGAGTGGGCAGATAATATAAAGTCTCAAATACAAGATTATTTTGCACTAAGTATATCCGCCTTCTGGAGTCATGCTTTACTGAATTATTACCTCTTTTTTTTTTTAATCTGTGTGTATATCAAGAGAAATATTTCAACACTGCATCATATTATACACCAATTTATTGCCTGTGCAACTTCAGAGGGTTAACCTAATTTACTTCAGAGATTAATGTGGTCCTTAAGCATTATTAAGTTAACAAAAAAATACTATTAGAGGCAAATAAAACAATCACAGAAATACATTATTTTTGGTTGTTAAAACAATGAAGGAGAACAGGATATTAGTATTAGAAAAGATGTGATGGCTATAGTGAGATGAGAATAATTTACAAGCCTATATATGGGATTTTGCAGTGAAAACTAAGAAGCTCATAAATGTTATTCTTTAGCTCTGATTAAACTGCTATTCTTAAGAAAAATAGAAAAATTCATAATGTGTTAAATTTTTATTCTAGACAATTCCATTACTTTTTCATCACTGGCATTTTTTTAAAGTAAATAATGGGTTTTTTTCTGTAAACTGTGTACTGGTTTAAATATCAGTTAATTCAGGGAAGCCCTGTTTGTCCATGTTCCACAGGCTGATGACAGTGCACTCTTTTTAGGAGCGGGAAACCCCTCCACTTCTAGTCTTTAAACAGCAAAGTTTCTCTCCCAGCTCCAATTTCCTCTAATATCACTTCTTTCCACATGGGCCATGGCTCTTAATGCTTGTACCTAACTTTTAAGGACTGTTGCACTAATGCAGTCTTATTTTTTCTGTTTTATGTAGTGGTCTGGTCCCTCTGATCCATGAGGCAATAGCCTGGTGACATCTGGTGTTAATGGTGGGATATCCTGGGGGGACAATGAGGAAGAGAGGGACAATGAGAGGGAGCAATGTGAGACAACAGGACTTGTTCAGGAGGCTGAAGGAAAGATACATGTCTCAAGGAACAGAAGTGGTTAGGAAATGCAGGGCACTTATAGGTCAGAATATGATGACAGCCCCATCTTCCACAGTTAGTAATGGAGAAGGCGTTATTCCCTGATGTAGGCATGTGACATTCCTGAAGCTGGAACTGTTTCACAGTACCTTCAGTTCAGCAATAAACATCTCTGCTACTTGATACCTAGAAGCCTTTTCCCCAAGAACCATAAAAAGCTATCAGGTTATATGTATATATAGGCTGCTATTTTAGTTTGCCTATAGGGAAGCAAGTGCTGTAGGCACCAGTGGGCTTTTCACCATTTGACCATTCTATGGCGGATGAATGCAAGGCTCACTGTGTAGTGTAAGAGAAACTTGGGAAGATAAGTCCAAACCACCAGAGGGGGTGGGTAGTTATATTTTGCACATCCCGCAGAAGTGAGAGAACCAACCCAGAGAAAAGAAATTTAGGGAGACCTGGGAAGAAAAGGGAAAAGCTATTCAAGAACAACAACAACAAAACAAAACAAAACAAAAAAACAACACACACACACAAAAAAAATCCAAACCCAAAAGTTTTGCATAAGACAAGGAAGTATCATAAAATTACTCTTATTACTGTCTCAGGAAATCTGACTGAATTTCTGCTGATTAAATTTTAAAGTTCTTCTGCCATGCTGAAGAAGGTTGGTCTAGAGATATACGACACAGCTGTGCACAAAGGGTTGTGCAAATAGATAATGAAGCTAAAAATGTTGCCAAAATTGCAAAGAGTCTTACAGGAAACCCCATCAGAGTATCAGGATTCAAGCTATCTCAGAAAATACAGATATTGCAGAAAGGTTCTGGAGAAGTCCAATGTATTTGCACGCTTTTTATGGAGAACTGAACACAGACCAATATTTAGTAGAAGGACTTTAGGGACTTAGGCAGCTGCTGCTAAACAAAAACCTGACTTTATCACTAAAGACACATAGACGGATTGACTGCAGTAGTGCTATGAAGGAACGTCTCCCACTTGCAAATAAAGTAATTGAATATATGGAACTAATCTTAGAATTGATACTGCGGGATTCTATTCCTGTATAAAGACAGAATACACAGCCTCTGTATAAACATTTTTTGTGAACATCAGACTAGAAAATGTAATTTGTCTAGCAACAAACAAGGAGGAAAATCACATTCATGACAGTAGGCTTATACAGAGTCTAAATGTAGGGCAGTGTCTATGTTGAAATGATACCCATTTGTGATAACTATCTCAGAACTTGCAGATATCTACAAATTCAGGAAATCCGCAGAGAAAACTCTCATCCTAAAGAAAAGTACTAAAGAAAACTATGATCCGAGCACTGTCAGAAGGAAAAAATATACACAGAAAAAATATACATCAGAAATAAATTAAAGGTAAGAGTTCTTAATTTTATGATTGTTGATAATTACTCTGTGTCCACCACCTTTCCTGGTACTACAGTTACAAACTACTCTTTGTATTTCTTATATTATAATGCTCTCTGCATTCTCCCTTCTCTTTCCCACCATCATTACACATATCTTCAGTGACTCCTGTCAGTTGGCCTTCTGACTCTCAGCGTACTCCAATTTCAAATATGAGCAGTAAATGGATCTTCTTTTTCCTCTTTGTTTTGTTTCTCCTACTGACTCTGCTGCTTAACTGGAAATACTATTTTAAAATGAATGTGTGCAAAAATACATTGCAAAGTTAGAAACGCTCTTCCAAGTAAAAGGGGGGGAAATATAATGGATCTCCAGTAAACTACTTGGTTTTTTCAACTGTTATGTTCTACTATAGACACAAACCATGTTACAAAAATGCTTTTCCTTATTTTAAAACTGTAGTAAGATCTTTGGACGCATTAGAGACTAAGTATGAATCTGTAAGCATTTAGTAACATAGTCACTCCTAAGGACGCTGACAGAAGATCTGACATCAGTTTGTACTTTGAATCCATTATGATGGCTTAACATACAGTTTTAGTTATTTTCTTTAAGGATATGTTACTTACCCGGCACAATTATTATGTCTCAAATCTTAGGAGGCTCCAGTGCTTCCTTCTAGTTCAGGAAAGTTGAAACTATGTTCTTATATAGCACATTCTCAAATCTGATGACAGAAAAGTTAGTAGAGTGGCAAGTATGGATAGCAACAGAGACAGTGATCTGGATCACTTATGAAAGTGATTATTTAAGTGGTGTGTTTGTAACATAATTTTATAGAAAACCTTATATAAAATTATGCCCTGTAGTTGATTGAGAGTGCAAGGCATAAAATGAGAGAGACAGTACAGAAACACAGTAGTGGTTAAAAGGATTTAAGATGTAAGGTAGAAAGTTACCTACAGCTTCAAGAAGAGGCTCTATGAAGCTATATATTATTATTTGATAGTTAAGAAGTGGGATAGCAAAAATGGGTTAACACACTTTTTTTAATGACAGCAATGATACTATTCCTGGAATGATAAATGCATGTATCATTGTACTGATGTTTCACAAAGGATGTTATTGGAAAATCAGCAATGACTTGATGCTTGTTTTCTTGATGCTTGTTTTCTGAAATAAGTGCTGTAAACACAGCTTACAGAGATTTTAACAAGCTTAAAGAACTTATCTGACAGGTGAAGACATAACTTGATTGCAGCATGCAAGTAACTCAATACAGATGATATTTTTGAAGGGCAAGCACTTATTTAATCTAGTAGAGAACGGCCTAACAAGTACAGAGCAAGATAAATATGCAACTACAAGGTGTAAGATTTTTAATTTTTAATCATTAAGACAATGCTCAATCAAACCAGAGGAGAATTAACCAGAGGAGTTCAGAACCTGATGCTGGCTCTAAAGCATCTCTGCTGTGACTAAAGCAGCTCTGTGTCAAGAACTCCACAGAAGCCTCAGTGACTATATTCATATCCTTTGAGAGGAAGCTTCAGTTTATGCAGTTAGATGCTGGCTTAGATAAAAGCATATCATGAATAAATCCACTCTAAATACACACGGAAACATTAATTACTATGACTAAAACTCAATTATATATGCGAAGCAATAATGTCAAAATTGTGTTGGGTTAGAAGAGATTTTTAAAGGTCATCTCGTTCAACCTCTCTGCAATAAGCAGGGATCTATTCACTATCTCTTCAGAGAGGCAACAAGCTACTCAAATGAACATGTCTGTTCACAGATGAGTAGCTGTGAAGATATAAGCACAGAATTGATATGAAACATTCAAATAAGGTGATATTTTGAACTTTTTTTCCCCTTTTGACATTTTGGATGAATGAGACCAACAGCTATGAGATATTTCATGAAATATGTGGATAAGGAATTACCATGGGTACGATAGCCTGCTAATGGGGTGACAGGCTACCAGGTGGAGGATGACCCTTGAGCCACAATCCGCCAGGTGGAAGAAAGACTGATGCTAAGTTGTCATTTGTTCTGTTCAGCCTTTGCACAAGACCAACAGTCTTTGTAATCTCTCAGTTACTCTCAGTATCTCGTTTACATATAAAGTGGCTGCCCACCACACCACTTATGGAAGTTACAGAATATTTGACTACAGTCTTACCTCCACTACTTCCAAAAGTATAAACTGGCATTTGAAATCCTCTAGGGCAGAGGATGAGAATACAACCACCTTGCAGACCAGACAGTGGGCTTGCTCGTCTCTCCTCCCCAAGGCAGGGACACCCCTTCAGTAAGATTTGTGCCTCCAACTGTGTTGCAGTATAGTTTGGAACACTAGTACACATACTCGGGAATAGTGCTGTACTTACATTGTGCAGGTCAAGTGTAAGTCACTGGCAATGTAAAAGAATCTATAATTTGCTGATCCAATAAACTGCACTACTGGTGAATCTGTGTTTGTGAAGGTTCCTATTGAATTAAACCAGACTTATAGCCCTTTAATGGTTAATTGCACTATTTGTGAATCTGCTCATGCAAATTCTTATCAAACTCCACTATAGTTATGGTGTTGAATTGATTTTAATCAGAAATGAGGCCTGCCCACACCCTGCCCCTCTGATCTCTGAGGACAACTAGAAAGCAATGGAGTGTATTTTATGCCAAAGTTAATGCAACACATCTACATCTAGGAGGAGGTGACAACATTTTTTAAAAAAAATTTGGAAAGGTTTTTTTATCCTTCTGGAGCAAAATTTTAGAAATTTTAATTGATAAGCATCACTATATAGATACGGATTGCTTTAAAACAGAAAAATATAAGTCTGTGTGTTTGCTCTGCTATTGGTATGAGAATTTTCAAAGAAAAAAGGTTTCTAAGAAAAGCAAGAAGAAAGTTGGGTTTGGTTCTATAACCCTGATGCTGCATATATAATACATTTAAATAAATACATACCAATAAATAAGGCTTTTATACTAATTCAACCGAAGACCCATTTCAAAGTCTTGTCACAGACACCCTGGTCAATTCCTGCATAGATTTACATCTTGACATAGAAAAATCCACAAAACCAACTAATGTAATAACAGGCTTATTAAAACACAAAATTTGGGCCAGTTAGCAGCCAATTAATGTTGGCTTGGAGGACATTGAGAAAAATCAACAGAACCTTAAAGTACACCATTAGGTTTAGGAACATGCCTAAATCTATCCTTGATCTGCAAATCATTCAGGTGGAAGCCTATGCCAATGAGGTGCATGGGATCTGATCACAACTGTACATTTTGTTGCACATCATCTTTTTAACACCATTGTTTCAGGTAGCACTTTATTATTAAAGATCTCTCTTTTTATTCTTATCAATAGCCAGAACAGCTGTTCTTTTTCCTCTGTTCAGCCACTTTCTCTCAGCTGACCTATAATCCTTTGATCTGTGGATGCCAGGATTTAACACAGACACAATAATCTGAGAATTTTTCAATCCGCAGCAAGTATTTTTCTCCTTGCCTATCCCCCAAAACCCAACACCTAAATTAAGTGAACAATTTCATGTAGTGTGACTATAATCACAAGGTTGCTACCAAAAGGAGAAATGGGGGAAATCTGCTCAATACTGTCATTGTGTGCATTCCTTTTAATTGAATTTTTCTATTTGAATCAATTTCTTGCAACACCTCTACAGACAAATGCCTAGAAGAAAAATGGTGATACCTTCGAATAGACATGTAAATCATCCCAGTCCTTCCCCACAAAATACAACTTGCATCAGTGCCTGCCTGAAGACAACATGGGTCATAACCTCTGTTCCATTCACAGCCATACTCATATGAACAACTTCTACCTGCTAAGGGTTGAGAAGAGACTGTTGTGGGTTACCCAGGAGATCAAACCCTTTTTCTCGAACTCCCCTCTTCACACACTTACTATCAGTTGAGAGAGGTTTTATGCAGACAAAACAGAGGCTTGACTTAAGGGATATAATACTAAGATTTATTACTAGAAAGATAAAAACTAAGAAATCACTTATACTACACCCATACTAATTAAACTAATTAGCTTATCTTATGGAAATAACATATACTACAACAGTACTACTTAACCTAACTTATCTTATAAATAAAAAGAATATCAGGTTGCTATATACAATTTTGGTGGCTCTACTCGGACTTTCAGTCTTTATTGCCT
>VYXB01000451.1:18855-74706 GCA_013397135.1 Pachyramphus minor | reverse complement strand
GTCCTCTGCTCTCCACCGGAGCTGGAATCCTTGCAGCATGTTTCAGCTGGGCAGTTTCTCTCTGAAGTTTGTTTCTGTTACACATCCCGGAGGAGAGACTTTATGCCTGCTGTCTGCCCAAGGCCGGGGGAGAGGGCCTGGCCCCCCAGCTTGGGGGCTGCTGCCCCTCTCCTCACATGGCGGCTGAATTTCTTACTGCGACACCTTTTCTTCCATTTTCTTAAATATGTCATTAGCAGAGGCGTTACTATAACTTTTGATTGGCTTTTTCTCCGGAAATACACCCGGGCCTGATCATTTCAGCCTGGGGGGGGGGCTGGTAACCCACGACAGAGACTCATGACTCAGCCTTCATTTTATTTTTCCTATCAGACTGTGGGATAAATCTTGTGTGTGAGTCTTTCAAATGTTGAGACAATTGAAGACTTTTTCTACGGCTTGGCATAGTAACAAACCTAGCTTACAAAGTGTTTTTGGCCACCCTTGTAGACTCATTCATGAGAACAGATGCTGAATTAGTCCTCAGAATATGTCATTGGTTACAGTTTACTGTCTTGTTTTTAAGACAATGTCTGCCAGGGAGGCAGGACCTCCAACAGAATAGAAACCCCTCTCCCCCAAATCGTGCAAATTTGATATTATGAGACTTTTGATCAAAAGTGTAGAAATGAATAACAGTTTACTAAAAACAGAGAACAAAACAGAACAGAACTACAACCAAACAATATCAAAGAAAAACGGTAGGTTCCCCCCACGGCATCTGGTCACAGCAGGCGGTAGGAAAACCAGTGCAGGGCAGCAGGCAGAGAAAACACACAGCAACTCTGGACAGCATGGTGTAGGCAGGTGCTGCAGTCTTGACTGGAGGAAACTGCTTCTCTGGAGCTGGCAGTGGGCAAGGGACAGCAGAGGCTCCATGCAGCAAGGGGTGGCAGGCAGCGGGGTGGGGAGCTCTGGTGAGACACAACACGTCTCTGGTGGGTGCGGCTCCAGACTGGTCCGGGATGCACAAAGCAGGAGCGCAAAACAGGTCCTCCCGCAGCTACTGGCAGCTTCCTCCCAACAGTCCCAGGTCAGAAAGAGTGAAGGCGGATCTGCCCACTTTTTATTGTTCCCATTTCTCATGGGATCCCCAGGGATCTCATCTTCCCCCGTCTGCTCCCCTTCCTCTCTGTGGCTGGTTCCCTGGTGGTAGCATATGCTGCTATCTGTGATTACCCCAAAAAAACCCATGCCACCAGGGAAAATTCAACAAGACAATTAAACTACAACATTTACACAATGTATAATATGGTTTCTAGCTATCAGCATGTTTGAAGTATCAAACAACGCCAAAGTTACTGCAGATAGTGAGGTCAATACTTGAAACTTTTGAATACCTGGAAAAGCAGCAGCAGCCTGCTGCTGCTGCGTGACATAGTGAAAACAGACCACATCTCATGCTCAATGGGAGTGGGTAAAAAACCTTTAAGATCTTTGCTCCCTCTCACTGGTCAGTATCAATGACAAGGGACCAATATTATGGTGTGTTTGGGCAAACATTTTCAAAGGACAGGCATAAAGTAGAAGAATGCTTTCACTTTCACAATACTTTCATCCTTCTACTGTTCGTCACCAATCTGGAGTGGGAGCAGATGGAAACTGCAAAAACTGTCTTAAAAAGGAAAACCACATGAGAGTAGCAAATACATCAAAACTAAGAGGATAGATACCATACATTGAATGTCAAGATCCTCAAGAAAGTTGACCCAATCTAACTTCACAGTACTGTTAGAAGAAAAGTGCTGATCCCTCCTCCTTTAAGTGATGATTTGAAATTATTTTTTTTTTTGTGGTATTTTTCCTCTCTAGTTCAAACAGTCATAAGGGATGATGCAAAGGATGGGGACAGGATGCTAGGGGCAAAGATACTGTAAGTCCTAGGATTTGACACACAAAGCCTCGAACTCTCCTGATGTCTTGGGAAACCATCATCAGGAAAGGGTCTTGAGTCTTGAGACCCAAATTCTGTAGTCTACAAGAATTTAGGGTTTTTTTCCAGATTTCTGTTTTCTGTATGCAGACTGATTCCTTACCAAGATTTAAGGGCTGTAACGCTTTCTAAGTAGGCTTTATTAATTCCTCTGTCCATGTTTCAATTCATGTAGATGATGTCTTAGTTAATCTTCTTCACAGGGCTCGAGCAGCAGACGTAATGCATAGCAGAGATCAGAAGTAGCTACCAGTAATGCCAAGGATTATCTGCATTTAATGAAGTGGTGCAGAACGCACTTAATATTTAAGTGCCTGTCCTCACTGTGTTTGCTTCTTGTGTTGTTTATTGGGGGGGGGGGGGGGGATGGTTGTTGTTGTGGCTTTGGGAGAGGGTGTGTTTAGGGTATTTCTTAAAACATGGAAGAAGGAAGCATGAATTAAGGTCAAAAAAGGATCAGCGAGAACTAAGGTGCTCTGCATACTTGTAATTTTAGTAACAACATTTGCTCGTGTGATATACAGGAGGACATGTTAGAATACAGATGCAGGAATCAGGAAAGCTGGAGTTTTGATGACTCAATTCTATGGTGTCTATATGGCATCTGTCTTCAGTAAGGTGGCACATAATGATTTTTAACAACTGGCACAAGACCTAACATCCTAGAGCTAAATAGTGGTTCTCCAGTTTCTCCTCTGACACAGATCAAGCTCTCCTCATAGAACCATGGAATATCTCAAGTTGGAAGGGACCCATAAGAATCATTATGTTCAACACCCTCCCCCTCTCAATAGTACCTAAAACTAAATTATATTACTTAAAAGTGTCCTCCAGACTCCTTGATCCTCTGTACTCAACAGTTAGGAAACTGCCTTATAGAAGCATAACACCAGTTTTTGCTTCCTGAGTGGGATGTAATATAGTAACTGTTTGTGTCAGAAATTCATAAAAGTCTCATAGGTTATGAGTTTGCTTCTGGTCAGGCATGTCACACTAGTTCATTCTTTATGAATAAGACCACAAGATAGGCAAGCCTCAAAATCAGTTCTGTACTGTGGCTGTGCACTTTTGGTTATTTTGGGGTTCATGTATGTCTGCACAGTGTTCTTTACATGAAAAATGCTATAAAATATTAGTTAAGCAGATAAAATACCTTTCCTAATATATATTTCCTAGTTAAAATATCTTATCTAATAGATACATTTCCTGAAGTATCTGCAATTCTAGTATGCAAGCAATAGCAAAACAAGACATAGTGTTTGAAACAAAGCAGTATGTCTCACTATTAATTAAATTACCTCTCCTTTTTTTCAGTAACTTAATAGAGTACTCCGTATTGTGTGACAAAAGGAATTGTTTTGCTGTTTGACATTACTTGATTTTGATTTTAAAAAAATCTGAAAATAACTAACTAACCAGATGCTCTTGGATATTGCTCCTAGAAAGTGATGATGGGCAAATTCTTTTTCCTTTGTAAAGTGAAAAAAATTACTTCCAGGTAATGTATATACATTAATGCTTTTCCTGAAGTGCAATGAAAGATAAAAACTGAAATACATCAAAATGTGCCCCAGTATGACATACAAAAACTAAAGGCAGATATTTATCAAATATCATCAAAAATTCAGCAAATATTTTGTTGCAGTTTCATTTCCTTACTAATTGCAGAAACTACTCAGAAAAAGGTAGTTCAGGAAAACACAACATTATACACAAATGGTATTTCACAGAGAACATTATACAGACAAGTACCTACAGTTTCTTAACGTGACTCAGTTGCTGTTCAGCAAAAAGGAAAAAAAAAAGTTTTAAATAAAGTCTTGAAGGATAAAAGTGAATAATATGACTTTGAAAATACAATCACTGTAGTAAGTAGGCGGAGGAATGTGTGCTATTGCTATGTGATTTATTAACAAATCTTTGACATGCAGGAAAATCTCTTACAAAGAAAGTATGGAAATTATTTCAGTATTGCTTCTTCTTACTTCAGTGAAAAAGTTGGCACAACTCCCAAATGGTGCTGACTTCCATTTTGTGTTTTCTGGGCACTTCCACGGTTGCTGATCTAGAAGTCAGAACTGTATGTCCCAGAAAACAGACCAAGAAGCCAACCTGGTCAGTCTGTCTTCAAACTATTTGCTAATCTTGCTAAACTATTTGCACTAATAATCTTTTTTCAGTAGATATGGATAAATCCACTCCTACAGGTTTTTGGTTACCTAAAGTAGGCTGTCATCTTCCTTGTCCACAGAGAGCAAGACATTTCCCAATTCAGATTTGCAAGGTAATGTTTTGACAGGTAGTTTGGTTCTTTCTACCAGCACTTCTGCTGAAGTTAAGTCACAGATCATCTTCTTAACGTTGTAAAACACCAAAATGGCATGCCATGCCACCTCAAGAAAGAGCAATGATTTTGTTTCCACTGGACAGACAGAAGGAGAGAGAGAACAATTCTCCGGAGAGCAATAAAAAGAGAGTGAGGTTTTTCCTTAGCTGCCAAATAAATTTTTAGGAGGTCGTAAAGGAGGGTGACACATATTTATCTGCTGTGGTGTTAGCATACGGCAGGTGAAATTCTATCCTGAATTCTGTCTCCCCTGTACTCAGGCCAGCACTCAGATCCACTTTGACCTCTCCTTCTCTATTCACCACTTTCTACTTCATCTTATCGGACTCTTGTCATTCCTTCCTTTGTTCCTCTGTCTCCTTTCACAGTCCCACTTGCCTTAGCTGACCTCTTTAGAGGCCAGGCCAGGGATGTAAAATCTTTTTTCCCTGCTCTGCTGTTTGCACTTTGAGAACCACAAGACAACTCCCCACAGATCTCATCAGTGAGACATAACGCATAACAGAGACCACTTGCCTGTCTAACTCTTCACCTCCATCTTATTTCACAGCTACAGGATCTCAGGAAACTCACATTACCCAGCGCTGATAAAGCTCTATTCTGGCTGCTGTCCAGGGTCAGCTATACTGTGTCAGAGCAGGAGTGTCTTTCCTTCCCATTGAATGCTAGTATAGCTCAGTTGGGAACTCACAAATATAACTGAAGAGCACTATGTAGCATACTGGAGGGATTTTCTGAAGCAAACTGGCTTCACCAGACCTTTCACTGAAACAGAAAGCAATGCTTGCTACACAGTCTTCACTGAAAGTGAAAAGTAAGCTATTTTTCCTGGGTTTTGGTTTCAGCATCAGAGCTCAAGGCGGCGAGCCCTAGATGCAACTAATTCAGTATACATTCACTTGTGTGAATTGCTCTCAATTACAGCACAAATTATATTTCATCTGTCTATACCAGAAATCTTACAGTGGACATATGCTGATAAGTATGATGACTGATAAATATTGGCTGATGAGCTAGGCTTCTCAGCAAATCTTCTATCTTCAACAGCTTTCTAAAAACCTCAGTAACATCACTCTACATCCAGAATTGTGCAACAATATTAAATAGCTGTCTAATCCAACCAATTCACCAAGTAATTGGTAAATGTTCATTTCCACTGTGGCTGAGACACCTGGTTTTATTGTGTGCTGCTGGCACTGCTATAATGCTCTTCCACCTTGATCCCCTAAAATAATTTGCATTTGTTGATCTGTTTGTTCTTCCAGTCCAGTTTTGGAAATCAGGAATGCTTTCTGAAAAGCTCCCAGAGCTAAGACATAACTTAACCAGTTGGAGAAACAGCACAGCCAGACATTGTATTTTTTCTTAGGTTTACAGATTTCTATTAGAGTAACTTTTCAGAAGATTTTTAAGAAGATTTAATGTTTTCATTCTGTTTACATAATATATTTTTTAAAAGACTACACAGAATTTGCTGTCTTCCAGTCTTTTATATTGCCTGCTTCTCATAGGAAAGTAGCAGACTATGAAGAGCTACAAGGAAGCTTATAAAAGTCCTTCTTTTGGGTTCCACAGTCTTCCAAAGCAGAAGATTGTGCAGTCATCTGCTTCTAGCTTTCCTCTTTTGCTTACTCTCCTAAAGCACTGATTTGTGAGTGGAATAAATGTGAAAATAACAAAGGTTGAGAAAAGAAAAGATTTTGAGAAAGGAAAATAATTTTCAAAAGAGGAGGCGCTGCCTTTCTAGGGATCAACAGCAGACTTTAAAACAATTTAAGACAGAAGAGGTGATCTCTCTGTGGACCTAAAATACACTGTCCTGGTTTCAGTCAGGACAGGGTAATTTCTGCAGAAGCCAGGAGGTTATGATTAGGAACGGTCAGGTATTGTTTATTGTCAGGGGAGTTGCATGTGAATTGTTTTTTTTCTTGTACCCTCTGTCATTAGTATTTTTGATGTTACTGTACATTTTCTTATTTCATTGCTGTTTCCAGTAACTCTTCTTATCTCAACCCGAGATGTTTGCCTTTTGTTCCTGCAATTTGCTCCAGCCCCATGAATGGGGAGGGGGAAGCGGGAGGAATGAGTGGCATATAGTTTGGAGTGGGAACACTAAATTGAGGAATAACATTCCTAAACCACAACATGCAAGTAAAACAAAATGGAAGTTTTACTTCAATGAGGCCTTGAATTATACTTTTTCTTGGTGTGGGATGGATTTAACAAAGACACTTACAAGACAGCCTTTTCTTTGGCTTAGATATATAATAGGTAGTGTTCCTCTATTCCAAGCAGTTTATGAATGTGACAATCTTGCCCATTTTCTATCTGAGAAGCTGACAGAGAAGTTCCTGTATTCCACTTCTTGCTGTGGTTTATAGCCTTAGTGACAGTCAGCTATTTCTGTACATTTTCAGTTAAGTTTCATTGCTACAAAAATATTCAGGATGACCCTCAGGTATGCATGTTAGAGGCCCTGTCTAGCTGCTTCTCTGAGTATAACATATTTCTTAAAGTTATTTACTTTTGTGTTGCACAGTGATTTTGTGCTGCACTTTCTCAGAGGAGTACCATCTTGTCCCATTTATTTACTGCAGCAGAAGTTCCAGCTTTCCTCTTTTTTTCCTGACAGCGCTGCACCTTTCCCACCTATAGGGAGTAATCTCTGGATACACATTTCCTCTTACTCTGATGAAGTGGCATTCAATGATAAGAAAAAAACTTGGCTTATACTTTTTAACTATCTCATTTATTCTTAGGTGGTTTAACAGAACCACCTAAGGATGCCTCTCCCTCCAGCCTTACATCTCAAAATATCATACCCTCCTCCAGTCTATTCTCAGTCCCACGGAAATATCCTTTTACATGGTCAGTTCCTGCCCATCACTAACTAGGCCACACAGAGTGGGAGGAACCCGGAAACTTCTCCAAATTACAGAATTATTTCAAAACTAGCAATTATTATCAACAATAGAAGGGATGGTAACGGCACTGTAGGGGATTATCCTTGAACAGTGTTGAAAAAGACTTGTACCTGTTTCAGCTGACTGCAAAGACATAATCAGCATCTTTGTAATCTAACAATAATTTGTTACAAAATAAACAATAGCTAAATTAATTTCCTGCTGCCACATTCTATGTTTAAAAAATATGCAATGGAGCCCATCCTCACAGCAGAGCTAGACTGCAGCTGCAGAAAGCTGTGCTTGTGTTCCTGTGTGATTCCAGTTTCACCTGACCACTGCAAAGCTCTTCTGAAGAGGGGAACAAAAAGAAATAATCAGCAAGGACAGTACTCTATTAAAGCTAGGTATATTAACCACAACTTTGCACATACTTATAAATTTTTTAATATATGTACTTCCTCTAGTTTTTAAAACATACAGTTTTTCTATGCAGGCAAGTTGAGAAAACTCATTTAACCAACTGGCAGGTACAGTGAAACTGATTAGCCACGAAGTCCCCTTAGTCATTCAGAAGACACTGTTGTTATTCCAAGCTAAGTAAAACAGTTTCAGATACAGAACAGCTGACTTTGACCTCTTAAGTTAAGCACACTGATTGTATATAGGTCATCCAGTTATTGACTATCAGGTTATTTTGTCAACATCAATGAAAGAGAAGAAATTCACTACATTTAATGTGATGATACAAAGGTAGCCGAGCTCTGGGGATGGCATACAACACTTAGCTCTCTTCTGACTCAAAATTTGGAAAGCGATTTTAACTAGGGACTTTCTTTATTTCATTCTGAGCAAGCTGGTTTTGAATAATAGCTGGATAGGCGAAGTTTCATATGTTACTAAATCTATAAAAAATATTCTATTCTACTCTTAAGCAGAGATGCCTCCAGGTTCAGATGTTATGCTAAAGAATTTGGATTTTTTCCCAACTTTCCTTGCCTTAAGGGAAGGAACTCGGAAGTAAATCACCTTATCCTTGTTACTAGAAAGCATTAGAAGCTATAATTTTTCAATAAATAACACCCTGGTCATGAAAAGGTGACCCAAGTTCCCCTTTGTGAAGTCCTCAGGTGACTTCAGGTCCCCGAAAACCATAAGGTGCCAAAGAACTGTATTCCTAATCACTTTACTCTTTCTAGGAATGTTTTTAGTGTAAATGGACAAAAATAGAGTGATTAAAAAAAGACCTTCTAATTTGTTCACAGTACAGCTCTTGAGGGATTCTTTTAAACTTTGTGATGGCCCAAAGGAAAAAGAAGGCCTGAATCCCTCTTGTAACTTCTTGCCATGGATATCACACAAACAAAAATGTATTATTTCTAGCCCAGACAATTAAAATAACAAAGGATGGTACTTTTGAAGAAAACGCTTGGGGAGGAAAAAATCAGATATGGCTTGAAAAAGTCTTTGAGTAAAAGGACTTGTGTCAACAAATCTGAACTACATTAACAGCCTTGTTAGAGATTGTGCCAGTTCAACGGCCAAAGGTCTAAATCTTAACCCACAATGAAGTTACTTATTAATCCAAATGCAAATCTGTATACGATAGTGCTCTTATTACTTTCTTAACAAAAATGTCTGCAGACAGCAACTAAAAACCTCCTCTGACATAGCAATGACTGAAACCATTAACTAACCTTGAACTCCCTTTTTTCTCTTCAACTTATAAAGGTGAGAAAGATTAACAAAAGGAGCTATGGTAACAATCACAAACACAGTCATATGAGGATATCTGGTAAAGACCCAGGTCCTGAAGTCAACCATTCACATATTTTTAGCTATTCTCTCTGATGAAAAAGCATAGTTGCTAACACCTTACTGATCTTTCTCAACAAAATGTCATCAAACCACTACCACTGAAGATATTGCAAATAAATTGGGGTATTCAGTGGATGTAAATTCAATGCATCAGGAATGGCCCTTCACAGAAGGACAGATAGGAGAAATTATGAAAATTATAAAAGACAAACAGTAAAGTCCATTTGCTACCTTAAAGTGTTTTCTATGTTAGACCAGCAATTGTGGGGGAGCTGCTAACTATGTGGCTATACAAGACAACTGATTTATAAACAGGAAACTGCTACCTGATCAAAATTAGAGGCAACTGCTAAAGCATCTATTACCAGTTAAAAAGCATCCCACTAATCTAGTTCCATCAAAAAGCTATGCTGGCACTAAAAACTTTGTATATAAGTCTAGGAGCACAAAGGAAAAATTATGTAAGCTACCATACATAATGTATAGTGGGCTTTTCCTTGACTACTATGTTTCTCTTAAAATCTGGCCTGTCTTTCTAATCTAATACAGAGCTGAAAGTTTGTAGCACTAACAGCAAGCTAACTAAAGATAAATCACTGTTGTTTTCTAGTTTTAATTTAAAACACTGAAATAAATTTTTTTGAAAAATTTTTTTTTTTTTTTTTTTAAATTGGAATCTGTACCTTGCACATATTTATAGGATGGGCAGATTGAATAAGTGTACTTATTAAAGGAGACAGACAAGTATACACATTTCAACAAACTACGAAAAAGATCTGCCATAATCCCTTGACCCAAAATAATATTGTTTTCACAAACAGCTGAAAAGAACTACATTTTAGATGAAAGTTGTTTTCAAACAGTACAATGAATTGCTTAAAAAAACCCACAGCTATAACAACCCAATGCTGGGGCTAAGCAAGATGGAGAGGAAACAGACAGGAAACAGCAGAAACAGTCCATTTATTTCAACAATGCAATTGTTCATTATTAGAAAGAGTGTAATTGTAACACTGAATGGCCAGTGTCAATGATTTTTTTCTCCTGCTTCAGGACACAATACATTTATGTTGGAGACAGTGAATTAGGCATTGAATACAAGTGCGTTCTCACAAGCTGTGGCTAAGTTCCTTCCATTTCATTGTTAAAAGCTTATCCTCAAATAAGTAATTCTCAAGACAACTAGCAATAGGAAGAATTAATGAATGAATGCATTAATAAGTGTTTTCTATTTCAGAGCTCACCAGGAATTCTTTGTAATACTTGTAAGGAGTTCGTAATCATTCATTAGTCACATAAAAATCCCCAAATTTGCTTTTTCCAAAGATACTTTTCTCCTCCCTTTAGAAATATCAAACCAGATAACTAAACATTAGACTGAAACAGAGCCAATGGCCCTGTATGTACTTACCATGTACCACATGCTTGGCCATTTGGGATCATTGAAATAAGTGGATTGGGTACCACCAGCTTTATAATCCCTCTTTATCCGTCTTTTAACCACCTGCTGTTGTATCCACTCCACCTGCCAACCAGGAAAACATATGGAAAGTGTTAGGGTTCCATGGAGATTATCAAGAAATGTGTGAAATCTTGGGATGCTTCCCATTACCATACTCCAGGACATACTTCATTTTAAAGAGTTCATTTTGGCAGTGGAAATGTGCAGCTCACTTTGGCATACTGTTGACTAAGGAATATATCCAATTTAGTGAGTGTTAAAAATCTACCTGAACAGCTGCTTAAATACCCTGCTAGAAGAACTTCACTGGCTACCATCTTTTAAATACTATTATTTTACTATACTTCATTATCCCACTAGTGCTTCTTTTGAATTTATAAAAATGGATACTTACACATAATATAAGATGTAAAAGAGGAATGAGGAATTACAATGAGGAATTAATTGAATTTCTAAGAGGGTGGGCTTGGTTTTATTTTTAGATTTATTTTTCTGATCCAGAAAACAAAAACATTAAGAAATATATTCAAACATTCACTTGACCAATATGTAAATCACCTTCACCACGTGGAGAGGAAAAAAACCCAAACTGAACTGTATTTTTAGTAAAGTGACTCTTTGTCATGATTCTCTCAAAGAGGCACTTTGGAATTTTATTTTATACTAGCTCTCCCCTGCGAGAAATAGCTGGGTACTGAGCAACAGCTCAAATTAAAACAACCAGAAAAAAAGAGCTTGAAACAGGAAAAGAAATATAAGGTTTAAAAATCTAATTCTGAAAGTTATATGCTTGTGTGTCTGACACCTCTTCAAAGACTCATGACGCAGCCCAAAAGGGTGACCCCAAAAGTGAGATCAAGTGTAAAGCAGAGAGAACTCTGCAATTTTTTCTGCATTAGCTATTCTAAATGGAAGCTAGTTTCTATATATGTAAATAATACAAACTAAGCAGAAAAAAAATCCCAGGTTTATTTACACATATCTAGAAGCTCATATTTCTGCCTAATTGCCTCAAGGGATATAACTTGAAAAATTCAATTCACCTCTCTCCAAGTAAGACCACCATCTCCTCCTACCAGCCAACTCTGCACCTTTTATTTGTGCTGTTTATGAATAACTGTGTATGTAAAAAACCATACAAATACATAAAAGAAGTTTATATTTCTTTGTCACTGGTCAGAGATGGTATTAATATTTTCTCTCACAGCAGGCTAATCTTTGTACGGTTCATCCACAACAGAGCTTTGATCTACCATACCACTCTGGCCCCTACTTCTTGGTCCAATAAAAATACAGGAAGATATTGCCAAATTTCATATAGGATTCCTAGGACAGTCCTAATACAGGTTGGCAAGACTTCATGGTTTTCTTCATAAAGAATAAATTAAATTTTCTCCTTCCCAAGAATTAACTTCAGGGTCAAGAGTATTCTTATAGAGGAGATACTAGACAGTCTACAAACACAGACTATCAGGCAGTGACCACACTAAAATCCATTTCTTTGATAAATCTTCTAGGAACAATCCTAAGTCACTTCATGCTTCTATGAGAATGGAGAAATTTGCTAGTGTGCCTTTCTTGCTTACTGTCCTCCTCTTTCAGTTCAGTCTGAAATCCATCTTTGTGGATGTCTTCACGAGAAGCCAAGAGCTGGCTGCTACCTTCAGATCTTACAGGATCCAGACATGACCTTAGCAGGAGCTGAGGTGGTCCTCAGCCTTACGCACCATCTGATATAACGAAGTTCAGAGGCCAGTAAGATACACAAAGTATATCTGGGCAAAGGCCAAAGGAGGGAGAGTCAAAAGACTGGTAAGTACTAGGCCTTATGGCTGCTTTAAAGTGGGATCAACAACCCTCTTAGCTACCTTTGTCCTCCATGAAAAAGGCTGATTTATAACTGACCTACAATGAACCTATTATCCTGTATTTTGCTGCTGTTATATGCTTTTTGTCCCAGACCCTCACAACAAAAGCTTATTTTTCTTCAAAGTTTCTTTTTTTCAGGTAGCCCATACCTCCCAACACATCATAAGCCAACAGAGAGGCATTCTATGTAATATTTTGTCTCTGACTGCCCTGCTGCCTGGACTGCCATAGATTATAGGCCTCTCTTCTTCTGTTGCTACTATTTAGCAGTCATTCACAAAAAAAACATTCAATGGGTCTGAAAAAGCAACCATGGTTTTCAGGGCTTGTACAGATCCACCTTCCAGGCCTCATTATGAGATTTGGGTCTTAGTGCTAGAAACACATCAAATGAGTGAGGGGTCTCAGGCTTTCACACTGCAAGAATATTTACTGTCACCTTGACTCACACTTTGCTGAAGGAGTTAACCAGATGAGAATGTTAGCCATGTAGAGAAAGTTGTTTAAGCCAACAGATTTCTACACTTCACAGTCCATGACCACACAGAGCATACCATGACATGCATGGTAACTTCTATCTTGAGTCTTCACGGAGAAATTAAAATTGCCTACAACCAATATACTGAGAATCTCACAGTGTTGTAAAAGTATCCACAAAGACACAAATAATGAGATAGACTCAGCAGAAGAGACTAAACCCTCTACCACTGCTACCTCTAATTTAAATGCATAAACATTAATGAAAGAAGGCATTCACCAACACTACTGTTGGGTAGAGGAATTGTAAAGCAGAGACCCTAGGCATCTAACTCGGCATCAGGGACTCCTGTGCATCAAGGCTTCTATAAGAACTAAGATTAGAAACTGTAAGAAGTTTTGGGAAAACACCTTCCTTTTGTTAGTGGAGCAAAAGAAGTGTAAAATATACCGGGAGCCTGTGCAACACGGAAGTTTAAGCAGAACTTCAGCAACATAACACCATTTCTATATGGATAAATGAATTTTCCTGACTAGACAGACAGCAAAACTCTTTACTGTTTACTGCAAAAATATCTGGTCTCCATTGATTTACTGCCTATTCAGCTACAAATATCTGCTGATTATTAAAAAGACTGAAACATAACAACAGCATAGTACTTGTGCAGACTGATACACGCATATATTGCTGCTTCAAATAAAAGCCCAATTAATTCCTTTTCTCCTTTTCCTTCATTCCAGACAATATTATGGAGAACACTTATCAGTTATTTAGCCCAAGCAATCACAAACACTGCAGTACTACACGCTTCCAGTGTATTGGAACATATATAATTTAATTCACAAAGATTTTGAATAGAGTGGGTATTTATGTACATGCATGAATTTGTACAAGAGCTTGTATCAACTGAGTTAATCTGCAAGCCCATGGTATAGTAGGTGGTTATATTTTAGTGAGGTATAGATAAATATTTTCCTGCACCTTATCTATCACCTTTGAACAAAAGAAGTATCTATTGCAGGGTATGCCCTTACTACATGCTAGATGTTCCCCCTAATTCTTATTTCCTCAACTCCTAGCAAAATTAGGGAAAACATATGAAAGAGTAATTTTACAGAAAGACTGTGCAGCTTGCATGATCAGACTCAAATACAGTAAAAGAAACATAACTTCTTGTCTTCCCACAAGACCTAATGACAATTTTATGTATGCACAGAACTGCTCTAAGTAAAATAACCATTTGATTTCATACATATATTGATGTGGGTAAATGGTATATTTTCCTAAATATGCATAACAGAAGATAGTGCAGGTAGCTCCTTAATGATGGAATGGAATGGAAAGAAATGGAATGGAATGGAATGGAATGGAATGGAATGGAATGGAATGGAATGGAATGGAATGGAATAAACCTGACTCAAATAGAATATTTTAGCTGGAAGGTACCTACAATGATCATGTAGTCCAACTGCCTGACCAACTCAGGGCTGAACAAAAGTTAAAGCATGGTACTGAGGGTATTGTCCAAATGCCAACAGTAGTGAACAGGCTTGGGGCATCAACTACCTTTCTAGGAAGCCTGATCCAGTGTTTACGTCTTGGTTAAAAATTCTTCCTAAACTCCAGTGTGAACCTCCCCTGATGCAGCTCTGAACCATTCCTACATGTTCCATCACTAGATACCAGGAGGAAGAGATTAGCACCTCCCTTTCGTTGTTCCCTCCCCAGGAAGCTGTAGAGTGCAATGAGGTTGCTTCTCAGCCTCCTATTCTTCAAACTAGACAAACCTGGTGTAAAACATTTGGACTCACCTTGATAACTGTATCAGCGAAAGGGGAAGTCAAACTGACCTCTTCCAGTAAGTAAGGGTAAGGGGGGGTAAGGGGGAGACAATGCAGGATGCTAGACAGAGAAATCTAAAGAATCCCAACATGCTGGACCACAGTCCTATTTATAGCTTTATCTGGAAGACTTTTAGCAAACACCTTATGTTGAGATTTGCTGACTGACTGTTTCTATTTTGAGGTTGTATTGATACAACCTTCTACAATATAATTTAAAACATCCCTACAAGTAAATTTACTCATTTGACCTGTCAGTGCATAAAATTTTGTTTACATAAAATACCATTGTTATTTAAATAGAATAGCTTACTCTAAGTTGTACAATCACTGGGTTTTATTATTGAAAACAAGGTCAAGACTCAGCAGTTATTTTAGTATTGTGACATATATTGCCTTTGAGTATTTTACAAGTATTCATCCACACATAGGAAGGACATCCAGTTGCTAGAACGGGTCCAGAGAAGAGCAACCAGGCTGGTGAAGGGAC
Source organism: Pachyramphus minor (assembly GCA_013397135.1). NCBI lineage: Eukaryota > Metazoa > Chordata > Aves > Passeriformes > Tyrannidae > Pachyramphus > Pachyramphus minor. The sequence continues at coordinate 59,526 of VYXB01000451.1, read as the reverse complement.
TTGAACACAAGCCCTACGAGGAGAGGCTGAGGGAGTTGGGGTTGTTTAGCCTGGAGAAGGGAAGGCTCAGGGGAGACCTCATCACTCTCTACAACTACCTGAAAGGAGGTTGTAGCCAGGTGGGGGTTGGTCTCTTCTCCCAGGCAACCAACAGTAAGACAAGAGGGCACGGAAGTGGCCAGGGGAAGTTTAGGTTGGATATTAGGAAGAAATTCTTTACAGAGAGGGTAATGAGGCACTGGAATGGACTGCCCAGGAGGGGTGGTGGATTCTCTGTCCCTGGAGGTATTCAAGAAAAGACTGGACGTGGACTGAGTGCCAAGGTCTAGTAACTGCGGTGGTAGTGGATCAACAGCTGGACTTGACGATCTCAGAGGTCCTTTCTAACCCATCTTATTCTATGATTCTATGTTACTCTTGAATGCCTGGAATATCGTGTTTGATTCCAGATGAAAAGAGCTCATTTGTATAAAAATATTTTCTTTTGAAAGGTGTCCGCACTTTCTAATCCAAAGGCTTTAAAATAGTATCTCTGACTAATTGATTGTACAGATTCCCATTTCTTGTCTATGTAATGAGGTGCATTTAACATTTCCATAAAGTCACACTTACTGAGGGGGCAACAGCAGACGTTTTCCCACTGTCTTCAGCTTCAAAAGTTCCACTTCCTGAATGTCTAGAAATCAAACCCGAGCCAGATTGAAGACCAAACTATTTTTTAAAAATCACCATTTCCAGTCTCCTCACTTCAGCACTCACAGGGTTGTTCTGTGCATCATGCAGCTCTTCACAGACTTGCAAGGAATACTGCTATGGTAATAGAAGCTGCTCTGCGGTAATCCAACCACTCTTCTTCTTTCCTTAAGTGCTAAAATTTGAAATGAAATGTTACCTCTGTGTGAATCAGAACTACTTTCTACCACTTTCAACCTCATTGATTCAACAGAATTCTTGGGAAAGGATCCCCATGCAGGCATGCTGCAGTAAGATCTCCCTCACCCAGTGTTATAAACTGTGGGGAAAAAAAGTTTGAAAAATAAAAAATTACATGCTGAAAAATAAAAATCACCAATTTGTCAGAGCAGCATGATTTTTAACATACAAACACTAGACCCTGTTGTGAGACAGTATTTTTTCAAGTATATCATGAGAGGATCTGCTTGAATAAATATTTCAAAATTATTAAAAATGTGTCAAGTCCAGGATATGAAAATGCCATTACTATAAGCAGAAGTTACAGGCAAGCTGAAGGTGTAATCCTTTCCATCTTGAGGAAAACATGCGTAGGTTAAAAAACTTCCTAATTCTGAAGTAGGTTATAAATTTCACACCAGAACCTCTGACTTTTATGCTGCAAAATTAAACATGAAGCTGTGGGGATGCAGTCTGTGAAGAGATTCTGAAGGTGCCACTCCCAAATGTAATTGTAACTGTAACCCTCATACTGCCATCATGCACCTTAATCTGTCCTATGTCTGTAAGAAGAAATCGCAAATTCCTCCGCAGATAACAAGAAAGCAGGTGCCACAAGAACACTACAGAATAAAAAGGAGAGAGAAAACTAACATAGGGGCTGTGGAAACTAACATCAAGCAAGCAGTGAATCTGAATGGAGCCAGGACAGATCAGCACAAGGGTAACAATCATTCTTGTGGAAAGCTGGCACTGAACAGCACTGCAGCACTGTTAGTTGGAGTCTGTTTGCACAGGAATTGCTCTGGCTGAACGTTCTCCCTCCCAGTGAGGTTGTTCTCATGCTATATTTAGCACACTTCATTCTTCACTTGGTTTAAGGATCTCAACAGCCACATACATGTGAGTTCTGACAGACTCTCCTGGAAAAGGACAGGAGTAAGGATGGCATTCTCAGAGACACAACGTGAGACTGTGCTTATCCCAGGACAAGCCATAAGAGAAAAATTTTTCTAACAGTTCCTACTTTTTGAATTTTAGTAAAGCTTTCAATGCTGTCTGTCCCAATGTCCTTCCGGACAAACTGTCCAGCCCACAGGTGGATAAACGCATCAGGTGGTGGGTGAGCACTTGGCTCACTGGCCAAGCACAGAGGTTAACAGTGACTGAGCTAACATCAGATTGGTGACCTGAGTAGAGTGGTGTTCCAAAGGGCTCCATCTTGGGCCCTGTGCTCTTCAACATCTTCAGAAATTACTCGGATGCAGAATTGGAAGGGATGCTAAGCAGGTCTGCAGACAACACAAAAGTGGGAGGAGCTGTTGGCTCCCTCAAAGGCAGGGAAGTCCTGCAGAGAGACCTCCACAAATGAGAGGACTTGCCAATCACCAACCATATGAAGTGCAACAAGAGGAGTGCTGGATTCTACACCTGGAATGTGGCAAACCCAGAAACTCCAGTTCATACAGACTGGAGAATGAGATGCTGGAAAGCAGTGCCATGGAAAGGGACCTGGAAGTCCTGGTTGATGGCAAGTTGAATATGAGTCAGCAGTGCCCCGTTAGCCAGGAGGGCCAACCGTGTCCTAGGGTGCAGCAGGCACAGCATCGCCAGCCACTGGAGGGAGGTGATTGTCCTGCTCTGCTCTGCACTGGTGAGGCCTCATCTTGAATATTGTGGCAGTTTTAGGCACCAAAATATAAAAAAGATACTAGGCTCTTAGAGTGTCCAAAGGAGGACAATGAAGATGGTAAAGGGTCTCGTGGGGCCTCATGGGGAGGCCGTATGAAGAACAGCTGAGATCACTTGGTGTGTTCAGTCTGGAGAAGAGGAGACTGAGGGGAGACTTCATTGCAGTCTACAACTTCCTAACGGGGGAAGAAGAGGGACTGATCTCTTCTCTGTGGTGACCAGTGACAGGATCTGATGGAATGGTCTGAAATTACGTCAGGGGAGGTTTAGATTGTATATTAAAAAAAAAGGTTCTTCACCTGGAGTACTGGTTGGAGTACTAGAACAGGCTCACCAGGGAAGTGATCACAGCACCAAGCCTGATGGAGTTCAAGAAGCGTTTGGGTGATGGCACCTGGTGTGACTCTTGAGTACAGTCCTGTGCAGGGCTAAGAGTTGGACTCAATGATCCTTGTGGATCTCTTCCAACCCCTTCTGTGATTCTGTGATACCTTAGTGGGAAGGGATGTCATCCAGAAGGACCTTGACAGACATGAGAGGTGGGTCTATGTTAACCACGTGAAAATTAAGGAGACCAAGTATAAGGTCCTACACTTGGATCAGGGCAATCCTATAGCTGGATACAGCCTGGGTGATGAAACTGAGAGTAGCTCTGCAGAGAAGGATTTGGGCATATTGTTGGATGAAAAACTGAACATGACCCAGCAATGTGCGCTCATATCCCAAAAAGCCAACTGTATGACAAGTAGTATGGCTAGCAAGTCAAGGGAGATGATTCTCCTCCTATACTCCACATTCATGAGACCCCACCTGTAGTGCTGCACCCAGCTCTGGGGCCCTCAGTCCTCACAGACATATACCTGTCTGAGCATGCCCATAGGAGGGCCATGAAGATGATCAGGTGGCTAGAAAATCACTCCTATGAGGAAATTCTGACAGTTCAGCTTGTTTAGCCTACAGAAAATAAAAAATCAATAGATTTAGTGTTGATGGACATAGTACTATCAAAGGGCCATATCCTGGTCAATGAACAACTGAGACCCAAGCCATTACTCAGGAATGCATGAGAGGTGATGAAGACTGTTGACACACCTCCGGCTATCCATGTGCAATCACAAAATTAAGACCCCCCCAAACTGTACTGCTTAGCTTAAGAAGAATTTTGTGTGGTTTTTTTGATCATAATTAAAAACTGAGCTATTTTCTTAGCCTATCAGTACTCTTTGACTCATAACAGCAACAGCCAGTTTGCATCATAAAAACAGATGAAGACAGTTGGGTAAAGTAGATGTTGACAAAGGTCAAGAGCACGGAAAACTAATTGCAGATACCATTTCACAAATGTAGGGTTCTAAAGCTGGATAAAAAGTCAGTGACTCCAGCAGTGCTATGTGATGCATTCTTGTTGATTGACAAAGTGCTTCTTCAGCAAGGATCAATGACAATCCACAATCAAAGCAGTTGTCATAATTATGCTACACATTCTAAAAAAAAGCAAGATAAAAAAAGAAACAGATGTTAATACATGCTGAGCAGAAAACAGAAAAGCAGAGGAGGAAAGAAGGCAGCAGAGAATCCTTAAAATTACCACTTAAGACCAAAGACACACATCTTGCACAACAGAAGGGCAAGCTACCACAGTGTCACCCACGGACAAAAGCTGAAATTCAATGCACATTTTTCCACCTCACAGCCACAAGAAAGCCAGTCAGTCCTGATATGACTTCGGTGATTTCTATCTGGTTTGCTTTATAATTGTGATGAATTGTAGCAGTATAGCCACAGTTCCACATCCACGAGGTACAATAGTCTACAACAGCTGTGGATTTTAATATAAAGGAAATACCCTTTGTCTTTCCTTTGTCATTCCTCTGCAGCCCTAAAGTTCAGAGCTCTTCACATAAATCCAAATATATCAGCCTAAAACTATGTGGCAACAAATTCTTTTCTTCCTTTAGGAGTAAGATGGTAGAGGAGTAAGTTGTGAAGAGAAAAGGCTAGTGATGAAGATACAGAGGCTCTGTCTCAAGGCAGTTTATTAGCAGCCAGAGCTGCTGGGGAGGGCAAACATCACACTAAAATTCTAGAGAAGCTCAGTGTATCTGTTGCAGGCCAATATTCATGTCTGACTGGAAAAACAGGGAACAATGAAAGGCAAATGGATCCACATTTTCTCTTCTTGGGATAGCCTTGACAGGTTTTTCTATTCACAGTTACAACTGTAGTAACTGATGAGTGAACGTGGCCACCGCCTCTGCCCAACCTCCTCCCTTCTTGTGCGTTGTACCATATCAGACCATAAAGCAGCTCAAATTTACAGATGAAAATCACAGCAGCTTTGTGGCAGAGCTGAGAACAAGTTCCAAGGAACTTGGGCTCCTGGCTGGTGGCTTCCAGCAGCACCAGCCCCAGCTGTCACAGGCAAAGCATGTCTCATGCAGTTGAGAATTCTTCCCTTCCTCAAATCTGAAGTGCCCTAACCAGCTCAGATGTCCTGGTTCCATTTCTAAAACTACTCAGCCTAGAAATACCGAGAAAAAGTCTCTACTGCATGAGCGTAAAAGCAACTCCTATGTTTATACAAGATAGTTTACAATTTGTAGCCACAGGTCAAATAGCTTACCTTGTAACAACTCAAGGGCTACAAGCTCACAATTCTAAACACAATTTAAAAACAGACCTCTTAATTGATAAGGCTGTTTGGTACAGTACCTAAAGCTCTGCTTACACCATTGAACACAATGTTATTATGTAGTAATATCTAGTCTTGCAATAGTATAATCTTGAATTTCAATATATGGTGAGGATTACTGTTAATATCACTCTGAACGTAAACTTTTATGTCACAACTCCATCTAACTTAAGTCTAAAATTGCATCTTCTTAATAAACTGAAAGGCTGATCCAATGCCCACTAGGGGATAAAACTTAAAGCTCTCTAAACTTAACTAGCTTTGGAGTATAACATCTAGCAGCTGAAATATCTTGGGTCTCATGCTTGTTTTACTGTAGGAATTAGTAAAAATATTTTAAAAATTTAGAAATTTTGGACAGAACTTTTTTCTTTATTTACACTAGTCCTATAACTCTTATCATAAATCATTTAAGTCCTTCAGACATCTGTATGTGCCAATTTATAATTAAGTGATATATAACATTTAACAGTGCTACACTGGACTTAGCAAAGTGAATACATCTCCTCAGTAGTCTCTTCACTGACCAGAGTTCTACTGGATTTTACACTTTATGGAAGTATCAGTGGCATATTTTACATCGCCCGATTTCACTAGTTCTCTGTCATTTCAGATACCTTTCTAGCACAACTGAATAATTACTCTTGTTTAGAATCATAGAATCATTAATGTTAGAAGAGACCCCTGAGACCATCAAGTCCAACCATCAATCCAGCACCATCACTATGTTCATCATTAAACCATTCTCAAGTGCCATATCCACAGGCTTTTTCGACAGTTCCAGAGATGGTGACTCCACTACTTCCCTGAGCAGTTCTGTTCCAACATTTTACAACCCTTTCCATGAAAAAAAATTTCCAAATATGTAATCTTAACCTCCCCAGACACAACTTGAGGCCATTTTCTCTCATCCTCTTACCTGACACCAGAGAGAAGAGACCGATTATCACCTTTCTACAACCTTCTTTCAGGCAGTTGTAGAGAAGAATAAGGTCTACCCTGAGCCTCCTTTTCTGCACCCCCAGCTCCCTCAGCAGCTCCTCATATGACCTGCTCACCAGCTTTGTTGCTCATCTCTGGACTTGCGCCTCAATGTCTTTCTTGACGTGAGTGGCCTAGAATCGGACAAAGGATTCGAGATGCAGCCTCCCCAGTGCCGAGTACAGGGGGACAATCACTGCCTCGGTCCTGCTGACTACACTATTTCTGATAGAAGCCAATGATGTCACTGGCCTTCTTGGCCAGTGCAGCCACTGTCAACCAGCACTTACCAGGTCCTTTTCTGCCAGGCAGCTTCCAGCCACTCCTTCCCCAGCCTGTATGGGGTTGTTGTAAGCCAAGGACAGCACCTGGTAGTTCGCCTTATTGAATCTGATATCATTGGCCTCAACCTATTGATCCAGCCTGTCCTGCTGCATATCCCTCTGCAGCACCCTCTTACTCTCCAGCAGATCAACACTCCTACCCAACTTGCTGTCATCTGCCAACTTGCTGTGGGTGCACTCAATACTCTTCCAGGCTGTCAATGAAGATAAACAGGGCTGACCCCAGTACTGAGCACTAGGGAACACCACTCTTTCATGGACAGTGTGTTTGTCTCTGATCTATCACTTCAAATCAATAGAGGATAATCGTCAGCATTGTCACCTCTGGAACAAGCTGGCTCTTTCTGTCCTGAACTCCAGTCTTGCAGCTATCAGCAAAGTTCGCTGCTATTAAAACATTGATTATTGCAGCTCTTAAACATCATTATCATCAGCATTTAAAATAAACTGTGAAAGACACATACAGCCAGACTAAGGAAACATAGCACTCCAACCCCCAGTCAGATGAAAAAGGACTGAAGTTTCTTTTCCTACATTCAGTAGGCTGAAGAAAGTCAAATATTTTTCCAACTGAAGCACTATTTTCACACCCCGCAAAATGCGGACGGTGCTTCCAAGGAGGCCTTACATCTCAGTTTCTGCAAATCAGACATCAAAAAGGCTGGAGTGACGCTTGATTAATGAACCTGCTAGTTACTGGTTTTATTTATTTTAAAGCACCAGTTGGATCAAGGGCAACATTTCCAGTTTGCAACTTTGGGATGGCCCCTGTACACATTCTGACATTTGATGTGTGTCAACTACAGTCATTCTGTTATGGATTCATAATACACAACACTTGTCATACTATAAATGGAGAAAAAGAAAATAAAGATCTTTATATCCATGGCTATCATTTACGGGATAGATTTTTAAACTGCATATACTAAAGCTTTTCAGTTTCCAATCAGATCACTTATGGGGTTGCAGTGTGGTCTCTACAGACTTGACAAAATTTCTGCCATCTATGTTTCAATATGATTCAATAGCAATCTTTATCAGCTATTTCTATTTTGTCTTCTGTTGGGATAACAGGACTCCAAAATGCCCTAACATAAACGTGGTTCTTCATATGATTACTGTCCACGAATGCTCTCTGTCCTTAAAAAACCTTTTTTTCCAAATTGAGACAAACTTCCAATGTGCCAACATGTATCTTCTGAAGTATACAAACTTAAGTTTTGTTGGATAGAATATGAGATACTATAGAAAATGTCTGCTCTCACCAGGGAAGACATTTCAGGAGCTTCAAAAATTGCAATGGTTTCCTATTAGTACTATTATTGTATTTCTAAACATTCATCCAGTTTCTTTACCCCTGATAGGAGGCGCTGAAATACAAAATTGGACAATGGTGGAATAACAAACATATTAACAAATAATAACAAACATAATAAGCATCACGAACAGCTTACATCACCTGACTGCATTTCCACTATTTTCCAGGACAGTGTGAAAGTCAAAAGAGATGGTAAGAAGACCCAGCCTCTCACAATGGCAGCAGTTCCAAATTACCCAAATATCTTCTTCAGACTACTTCATTACAGTGCATTTGGGCTCATAAAATGATATGTAAGTTTACCATACATCTGCACTGAGCAGGGCTGCAAATCTCACTGCTATCTTCCTGCATAAAGTTAAGGGATACAGCAAGGACTCAAGAAAGAAGCCCAAAAATGACAAAAAGAAGAGAAAAACAGATCCACAAAGAAGTGGTACTAGGATGTGTTCCTAGCTGAGGAAAGGGAAGCCTTTTAGATCACAGTGTCCAAACATATATGCAGATCACCAAACTGCTAAACAGGAGTTTCTTGAGACTCACAAATAGTTACAGCAATATGAAATGGTTGAAAGTTGAAGCTAAATAATCTGACATAAAGCAAAAATAGAACATCTTAAAACCTTCTAGATACTTTGCATTGTTGGCACAGTTTTATTCAAAATTTGAAAACTTCTAAAACCTATGCTCTGCACCAAATAGAAACTAATTCTGATAAGCCACATGACATCTAGTCAAAGATAGTTTGATTGTATGATCATAATCTTTCCTTTTGATTTTACAGATTATGAATCTATTGGCAACTGTATTTTGGAGAAATAGTTTCTTAGGAATCGCCTGGAAAACCAAAAAACTTTTAGAATCTGGAAATTCTGGTTTTATTATACAATCACACGACATTGTTATATCTATGGATGAAACAGAAGATTGAGTCTCAGTTTGGCAAACCCACTTAATAAGAAATTTTTAATTTGTATCCTTTACAAAAGTAAAGATAAACCAACATTCTGGCCTTTACGTATATTTAGAACTTCAGCGCCAATGTGAGTGACAGCATTTATTCTTCCTCAAAAAAAAAAAAAAAAAAAAAAAAAAAGAAAAAATCATGTCAAACAATAATGTAGGTTAAACACAGCTTACGTAAGCAGCAATCAACACACCAATGGGTATGACTGCTTTAAGTGGATTATATGGATTTAGAATGAGTGTTTTATTCTACTAAAATGTTGCTTGTATTCATAAAATGTTTCATGTGACACCAAGAGAAACACAATTTCATAGAATAAAATACATAGCACTTGGTGTGCATTTGCCATTTGCAGAAGTTTTTATTGAAGTGTCAACATCGTTAACGTTTTGCGGGTGGGGAATCACAAGCAGGAAGGAGCACACAGTATGATAAAGGCTGCACACATTTAAGTAGCACAGCTGACAACAGCATGTAGGTGCCTGGCACCTCCTCTGAACTATTAAAACTACTGGAGTGTAATAGATCAGCCAAGGATGATTAGTGGCTTTTCGGTGGCATTGGCTTTTAAAATGATTGCAAGAAAGGAGGCTTTTACACAAAAAAAGTTGGGTAGCAGAGAGATTCTTTTTTTTTTTTTTTTGCTCTGTTTTGGGGAGGGATGTCTTTCCAGTTCCCTGTTCATGCCTTATCTTGTCTATTCATAACATGATTTCTTGCAATCCACCATTTAGAATAGTTGGGGGAGATAACAGCCACTGGAATGAAACACGACTGTCTTGCCTGTAGAAGCAGGCAGACAGATGTAGAAAAATCTTGAGCATTACATCAGGAACATACATTACTGTCAGAATGTTCTCCAAATGCGAAAGCGTAAAAAAAAAAAAAAGGTACTTTAATCCTTTTCTTTTTAATAATGTCCTACAACCAATATCATCAGCATCAGAGGAAGCTGGATCTCCTCAGGAAATGGCGTGTAGAAGCTGTTCTGTTATATTCCTAGACAGTTTTTAGTAAGATGCACCTAACAAAAATATTTTTTTTTTCAATCTTTCCCTGTTGATATTCTGACATCTGGCCTTGAAGGATCAACCGCTTCCAGAATGGCACGTCTTTCCATGGTTCAAAACTAAGATCTCTTCAGCTGCTCCTTTTCTGACTCTTTTTAACATCCAGCAATTTTATAGCCCAGTAGCCAAACCACCAATTTATGATCTTTCTGACACTAGCAATGCAAACTGACTCCAACTACAGCTAAAGCACAGTTAGTGTAACACAAGACGACTGTAGTTGTCAGAGCTGCTGTGTTCCACTGTTCTTAGAATACAGATTAAAAATTAAAGGACTAATTCTCCTTATTTTTAAAAACATTTAGTCATCCTATCATTTTTCACCTATAAACTCACTTTGTGGCAAAAAAACATAGCAGTATGTACTGCTTTACTAGAACTGTAAAGAAACTCAATAACACCTACTAACACCTAAGGACTGTCAAGAGCTTTTCTTTACAACCCTTGGTTTTTACATATTTATAACAACTATGATGAAATTGTCATCTTACGGGTTTAAATTTCCCACATATAGATCTACCTAAAGTGCTTTTGTCATTGTTAAGGCTGAGCTGCTCCTGAACTTTTTCATTGACCATGAAGTCTAGAGACCATAACAGCAGCTCTACCGCTATCTCTATAGACTGCAGAGAGCAGGAATCGAATATTTAACATCTGGTCTGACACTGGGCTTCCTAGATGTTGCAAAAAATTCATAAAAAGGGTGAGGTACTGAAGTTTTTTCCCCCAAAAAAACTGACACAACTCCTTGCCATCCTGTGGTCTTTCAATTTCCTTGCTAATCTCTTTACCATCTTTAGAAAATAATATTGTGAAAATATCTAAAGACCATAGTCCTGTAGAATAATGCTTTGGGGTTTTTTTTGGGGGGGGGGTCCTCATTCACTACACTAATTAGGAATTGAACCAGTTAACCTCTCAAAAAATTTTCCAATTCTCTTCCAAAAGTTAACAATGACATTGTCATTGCCAAGGAGCTCTGTAAAATGACTTGGCAACTGGAAAATTGGAATCTGATCTAATATTTCTTTTTAATGCACTTGCAATTAGATATATTGAGGGAACAAAACCTCTTTGAGGCAGATGCCAACAAATGGGATTATCATGATTAAAGGGAAATCAAATACTAATATATTTCAAGAAAAACTTCCATAATCCCCAACAGCGAACATTTCTCTTTTCTAAAATGATATTACACTGAATTCCTACTGGTCATTTTGCTGCATTTAGTAGAAAATATCAAAAGGTAATTTCACTAGGACGCTTCAGTGAATATTTTTTGTTTCTTTAAGTTCTAATGGCAAAGTCTGTTATCACATTAATATAGTAAGAGAATTAGACATTAACAACTTTTATTCTTCAGAAATTAACTTTTTTCATTAGTGTTACAACTAACTTCATTATTGTAGATAAATGAAGACAAATCACCGTTATATGACAAAATTTAGTGACTGAAGAACCCTTATTTCCTCTTACAGAAGCACTGGATTTGACCAGTACAAAAAGGGAAGGACATGTATATGCACGTGATATTGTATTAAGTTACAGCTCACCAAGGTTCAGGCTTAAACTGGTTTTGTATGCACCACAGGCCACACACTGTTCCATGTACAGAAAAGGAATACCAAATTTTAGCTTGCTGTCCTTCAGAACAATTAGAATTTTCACCCTACTTTCTCAAGTGTTTTGGATATTGGGTGGGTGCAGAATCCACCTGGAGTGCAGCATCCAACTCCAGAGTCCTCAGTGCAGGAAGGACATAGCCTTGTTGAAGTAAGTCCAGAGAAGGACCAAAAAGACTGAAGGTTGGAGTACCTCTTCTATGAGGAAGGAGTGAGAGTTCAGTTCTTTGTCCAGGAAAAGAGAAGACTCCAGGGAGACTTTATTGCAACCTTTCAGTACTTATGCGAGATCAGTAAGAAAAACTGGGACAAATTTTTTAGCTGGGCCTGTAGCTATAGGTCAAGAGGCGATGGTTTTAAACTAAAAGAGGGCTGATTCTGATTTGATATAAAGAAGAAATTTTTTACAGTGAGGGTGGTGCAACTCTGGAACATATTGCCCAGAGGTGGTAGGTGACCCGTCTCTGGAAACATTCAAGGTCAAGTCAAACAGGGCTCTGAGCAACCTGATTTAGTTGAATATGTCCCTCCTTATTGTGGGTGGGGTTGGACTAGATGACTTTTAAACTGTTCCTTCAACTCTTTTAAGAGAAGGGAAAAACGTGCTACAAAATGCAGCTGCTATCCACTCCATTATTGCTCTACTCACTGGGGTTTATCTCCCTGTTTTTTCTCTAGGTTTAGGTGTATTTTGAACTGCTGTCATTACTGAGCCACGAATGAAAATAAGTCCAATGAAGCCTCATCCCATCAAAAATATTCTTGATTCCTGCTGAAGCAACACAGACTTCCCAGGGATTTTTGCTGCTGATGAATATAGTTTAAACTAAAATTAATTTAACAGGCACATCAGTAAGTACAGGTTTCAACTGCCATTAAACAAACAAAATATCAACCAAATTGTGCAAAATTTACAATGCAACAAGCAGCTAGAACAACACTAATAACAGCAGGATCTACCGGAGTACTTTGTCAGTGAACAGCAACTTCATATTTCAAAAAGCCATGAAAAAAAAAAGTTGTAGGACTGTCTGCTCATGTTTACATGAAATTAATACTTCAGAGGCAGGTGACATAGGCAGATGTTGCTATGCCCTCTCATTGTGATTCAGTTCATGTTCTAACTCACCCAATAACAGGTTCCTTGGAAATAGCAAGTCTTATTCTTGATTTTCACTAAGTTAAAGATGGAAGAATTGCTCAAGTAAAGCTTTTTGAGGAAACTAAATAAAGGGTCCACAGCAGTAAATACTGAATTATTTAATAACTAACTTGAACCTCCAGTCAAACTCTGAACATGAAAACAGCATGACAGTTCCTATTATTTTGCAACCAAGTTATGATGCAACCAAGTAGCATCTTATTGACTCTTGGTCCCCTGTGTGCTTGTATATTTTAGGGCTACCCACACAGACATCAGTAACTCACCTGATCTCACTGTTTAACTGTTATTTGGCTAATAAAATCTTTTTGTTCACTAAGGTTTAACAACTAAACACACAGCATTGCAAATATGAAACACAATCTTACTCATAACATTCTCATCTGAATTTCTCTAACCTTCAAGTCTGTGGTGTTGGCTTTTAAAAGCCATAGGTTACTCATGGCTGTTTTAATTCCGCTCCCCTCTACCCTCTCAAGAACACAACTGTCCTACCAGTAATAAGGACAGGATTCTGCCATTACTTTCCTATCTTCTGAAGACAGCTCAGATCATTTGGTGTAAGGAAAGATATGCTTCCCAACATTTTACATGCTGCTATGGAGAGATCTGTTCAGCTTGTTATGGCAAAGGTTAAGCCTTCCTCCCTTTCCTTCCCCGTACTAACATTTTTCTATCACCAGGTAGTACTGATCCACTCTCTGTGTGGTGAGGTCAGGCTGGATAACGTGTAAATGTCTGGAGCATTGTTTCCCAGGTATTCTGATCCTGGAGAAGAGTTGACAAAGGTATGGCACTTCTGCAAAATCATGCTCCAGCAGAGTATCTTCCTGAAATTAGGTAGCTTTACCTCTTATTTTAGTGGAAATCTATTTCTCAAAGATGAATGAACCTGACCTATCAACAGTTCAAATCCCAAATAAACCTGCATGAAATTAATTTAAATGAAAAAACTATGAGTTGCCGTCTTAGTAGAGATTGATAAACAAGTGCTAATGCCGCAAAATTGGTAAATGTGACACTTTACAGGAACACAAATTATTAATTCTACATTTTTGAGCATCACTATGGGCCACGTCTTTTTCAAATCTCCATTGAGAAACGTTCGGGCTCTCAAAAGCAAAATGGAAGAAACTTCAGTATATCTGTTTGACTATATTATCCTTCTTAAAGCTGCCTTTTATTACCTTAAGAACTATAATCTTCTAGGATTAATATTTATTATGTGGAATATTTTTTACTATATTAGTCACAAATTTTGTTACCACAGCTCATCACTAAAATTTATCTTATGTAACAGTTCAGTATAAAAAGACAGCTTTCTCAGATATGCTGTCCATTTAAATTCCATGTACTATTGTCATGCCTTAGGCACTTCAACTCACATTTCATTGGAATTGCAATCTCTTCACTAACAGAAGAGCTCCACCTGATTTTCCTTATGCTTTCTATTTATGTAAAGTCTGACTTTCAGACTGTGTTTTCAATCTTTGTTTGCAATGTTTCTAACTTTGTGACTCTTCATTTCACCACAGCAGCAAACCCAGATGCACACCTCAGCTCCTTATTCTCACTCCTAGAAGTGCCCTATTAGTCTGGTTTCAATACAAGCCCTACCATCAATACACTCAACTAATTAATAGTTGAATTAGAGCTTCATGATACCTTTCAGCTATGGACTGATTCTTCCCACTTCCTTTTTGCTCCTGCTCCCATTGTTTCATGCATTGTAGCATCACCAAAATAACTTTGCAGGGTAAAGCCTATGGTGCTAAAAAAGGCTCTCAATATGGTGCTTTCACTGACCCCTGCCAAAGGCCAACCATGAGCAGTACATCAGCTGGAGAGACCAGAAACCTCTGTAATAGTTTTCATTCAATTATTAGCTTTGATGCATAGTACTGTTCTTTCCTTTGAATTCACAGATTTCTTTCACTTCTGTGTTTCCCTATCAACATATAGGAAACACCACATAACTATACACTGGCCTAGAAAAGATGATGTAGATAAAGCAATGTTTCAAATTTTCTATATTACAATCTATGTTAAGGAAATTAAAACCTCATTTGGGCATTTCTTTCTAAAATGACTTAATTCTTTACATCACTAGATGAAAACGTAGCATTGCTAGGCAAGGATGTGGATGACAATGGAGACAATGAACAAAATTGTGTTATACAGCATATCCGTTATCTTTTCATCTAAATACAGATGGTATGCGGTTAATACAGGTTAATGCTGAGGAAATTGTCAAAATGTATAATTCACATATCTTCAGTTTATCACAGAATCACAAAGGATGGTAAATACCTCCATTATCAAGTCCAGCCTTTGACCAATCATCACCCTGTCAACTACACAACAGTACTAAGTGCCACGTCCAGTTATTTTGTTCTGTTGGGACTATTCATAATTTTTATAACAGTGTCAAGAGGCTTTCCCAGAAGAAAAAATCTTCAAAGCAATTCATTAATTCAAATCCATGATAGCAAGACTTTCTATTACTTCTGTATCTTTCATTGTGCATTCACACAATGAAATCAAACACTATCCACGCAAATAGCTCAGAAATACAAAATTTCATAATGATTCTTCCATTATATGCCAGCTATTTACATAATAAATTGCCACTTAATAAGAATTTAGTAATTTAAAATTTTGTAAAGAAGCAAATTAGTGATCCAACTCTGAAGCAAGCACAGAACAAGTTAAGTGCATGTTACGGGGAGATGATTTTAAGCATTAAGTAAACTACCATTAAATTATTTGGAATATAAACAAACCTCAGTGTTTCTTTGTTCACAAATACACACGTCATATAATCTACTGCAAATATTGGCATTAGATACCGTCATACTCACAAATATAGTACTGTATGGTCCTTTCAAATTCTCACAGCAATGCAATGTGCGCTATTTAATATTAAACCTTTTGTTTTAAAAGGACTGGCTTATATAATACAATTACTTGCCAGTCTGCTTTAATAATCATTAAATGTTGTACACACTGAGGACAAAGTGGTCTGCATGTTACAAATGCATGTCCGTATATTGACATGTCTGCAGCCACACAAGAGTTCTCAAGCTCAAGTTTAGTGAACCAATCACGAAGCGAAGCACAAACACTTTTTGCCAGATCTGGACTATTGGTTTTTCTTTGGGTACAGAATCATTAACACAACCCTCATCAGAGTTTCTCCATATTGAAGTGATATGTAACAGTGATTCAGAAATTCGTAAGTTCCATACCAGCAGCAGCACATATTAGAGACAAGACCTAAATGGCATAATATGGAAAACACTGGAAAATAAATTATAACTTTGATTTTCTGCTGTGCTCTACTTTAGACTCTCTTACTATTCTTGCCAAAGCAGTCTTGGCTCTGCCAGCGGTGCAGAAGGGGTATCTGGAAGCTGGGTGTAACACCAAAGTTTGTGGTGGTACATTCACATGAGCTTGTGCATTTTTGTGTAAATCGCTCCCACTCTGCGTACACAGAAAGAGTATGGACTGACACAGATGTGAACACTTTCCCTTCCTTTCACATTTTCACCTATTCTGTGTGCAGTGCTTACTGATTGAATGGTGGGCATCAGTACTGACGGGAAAAGAGATTTGAGCCCTGATCATTTTCATACTAATTCACAATATACACTGCCCAGCAGAGCTACTGGTGCTCTTAAGGGTCAAGCAGTTCAACCTTAACACAGAAGTGAACATAGCTTTGCGTGCACTCTCCTGTTCTTGTCCCATCCTCAAGAGCAACTTCAGCTCTAAATACAGCTTTCCAGACTGCAGAAATATTCTTATATGATGTTCAACTTGTATAGTGTTCAAACTGTTTTACTGGTAACTTTTACTTATCATAAATTATTTGTCAAGTAAAACCTGACAAATCCTTCACAGACAACAGTCATCATCTAATAACTTTAAAAAAGCTTGACTCTGTTACGACCACATTACTGGCTTGGGGGGTTGTTGACAAAACTGCATTGCATGAACAGCATAAAAAAAACCTAACGAGATCTTCATCAAACTTTCTTCCTGAAAGAAAACCAGAGGAAATCCAATTCTACAGTCACTGACAAAGCTACTAATCATTGAAATTACAGGATTAAAACAAAAGTGTGTCCTGAGTAGAGATACAAAAGGATATTATACTTAAGTATAAATCTCTGATTAAATTATGTTGACAGTTACCTATTATAGTGTATACTACAAAGAAATGGCACTATTTTTCAAACAGATCTCAAAATTAAGATCAGCAGGAACTACCAAAAGGACCACAGAATAAAGTATTCTTCTTAATCTCTCATAAACCAAGTCCAGAAAAAGACCAGGAAAAAGCAAGAGAAGTTTTCCTCTGAACATTGTACCATCCCACATTGCTCACTTTTATTTTGAAAGATGGTTGTTTTACAGAAGGGGATCTGCAGACATAAATGTTATGCATGTGGTTTTGCAGAGAGGCACAGCACAGTGATTAGTGCATTAACAAAATTCCTGTACTCATCCAGGAATAATGTTGGACTTTATGTTCCAAGAACAACACATACTTAATAGCATGGTATTGTCTTCACTTTGTTTTAATGAGAAGCAGAACCTTAGAAAACAGATAGTGTGTCAATTCTTGTAACGCTGTATGCCATTCTGATGAATGTCCTCTGGTATAATATTTCATATAAAAAATGCAAAGGCTTTTTCCTCAGACACATGTGTGGATTTTCTTACCTTCGGTTCCATTGAAATGAAGCTGTGGGTACCTCTACTTGAGAGAACTGACCTTTTAATTGTTTTACTATGGTAGAAGTGGTAGTAATCCTTCAGTGTTCCAATCTGTAAGAGCAGGGAAGAAAAAAGGAGAAGGAGACTTAATTTATGAAAACTGGTTTTCTGTTTTTCATTTCTTAAAGTCTATAAATTATGCAATTTCCTGTGTGCTGAAATGTTACTTGAACCCACTGATCATCTTTCAAAAGAAGGACATACGATATGAAATAGATGGAGTATCCTTCAGGCAGTAACTGCATAACCAAAGATTATAACTGAGCTGCTTAGTCTGGCTGTATCTACCTTTTTAATGTTTAATTTATATGCAGTACTTTAAGTAATTCTATATCAGTCTATATCCAAACTGTCCTCAAATGCCAAGTATTTCAATCATCAAATGGCGACAGGGTTATTAAAAAGCATCTCAGCTAGTTTGCTTAAGGAAATATACTGTAAAATACACTAGATTTGGGTATTTATATAATTAATTTATTAAAAGGATATTCACATCATCAGACTATCTGACAAGAATACCTTTCCCTTTCTATCAAACACATGGAAAAAAGAAGAGGCGAAAAAAGAAGAAAGATGGAAATAATAACCTCATAGGATAGTAAATTGCTTGAGGTACAAAATCAGTTAATGCAAAATAGCAAATTTCACAATTTCACAATTGTACAATAAAAATGCTTTTTATTTATTCCTTCAGTACATGGTAGCAACATAAATATTAAACTGAGATGGCCTTCACAATTTGAAAAAGAAATTTCCCTTCCCAGAGTCATCACTCTATAAACATTCATAATTTGAAACTTCAGTTTCACTCACCTAGAACAGTCTCGCCATCTTTAGGAGACTGTCTTTCCAAATCATTTGAAATTTGACCTACTATTGCACCACAATAGTTTATTAAGATACTTAATAATTTGAACTTCCCTAATCATGAGTAAAAAACGGGACAATTGAGCTTACTGTCATTTCAAGTTGAAACTCAAAGTGAACCTCAGCAAAGAGGCTTGGTTTTGTAAATAGAACTGAATGGAATCACCAGAGAGGATGGAGCAGTACTTGGAAACTTTAATCTTAAAAAATCCCACAGTATTCTGAATTTGCATGTATAAGAACACACATGTAGGAAACTTGAAAGTTCAAGAGTAAAGACTCAAAGAGAACTGGATATAAGTTACTGAAAAATTCCAAGAATATACTTTTAGAATATTAGAAAACAAAAATCTTGAGACAATATCAAAGCAGACTACTAAGAAATATTGATAGAAAATCTCAATAACTTAAATTAATTCGCCTAATGAGGAAAACCACAATAGGGTCTAGGATATCATCCCAAATATGTGCAGTTGGTCCATCAATATCTTCATTTCAGGGAGAGTGACTTACATTTAGTTTAAGCCAAATAAACAAAACAATCATTTAAAACAAGTTCGTTTATCATAAATTAAATAGGAATTGGTTTATCTATGCCTAATTAAAGTATATTAGCCCTGGCATAATTTTCCTGTGGCCTTGTCTTTGAAAGGCAATTCCAACTGAAGTGGCCCAACTCTGTATCAGGGATGAGCCCAGTTGTAGTGAACAGGGCTACATCTGGCTGGTGTCTGGTCACCCCAGCAGTTCCTCAGGGCTCAATCTTAGCAGTAAATCTGTTCAACATACTTATCAATAATCTGGATAGAGAAGTTAAGTTTGCTGATTATACCAAACTGGGAGATACCGTTGACTCTCCTGAGGGACCAGAGGCCTTGCAGAGGGATCTGGACAGATCAGAGCATTAGGCTATGATTAATGGAATGAAATTTAAAAAGCTGAAATGTTGAATTCTGCATTGAGGATGAAGTAATGCTAGGCACAAGTGTAAAACGGGAGAGGATTGGCTGGAGAGAAGAGCTGCAGAGAGGGATCTGGGGGTGCTGATTTATATTAAGCTCAGTGTGACTCAGCCATGTACCCAGGCAGCCAAGAGGCCAAAATGCATCCTGGGATGCGTCAAACACAGCATAACCAGCCAGACAAAGGAGGTGGTTATCTCTCTGTATTCAGCTTTGGTAGGCTTCATTTGGAGTTCTGTGTGCAGTTCTGGGGCCCACAATTTAAGGATGTGAAGGTCCTTGAATGTGTCCAGACGGAAGGCAACAAAGCTGGTGAATGGCCTGGAAGGCATGGCTTACTAAGTGAACCTGAGCACACTGAGTTAGTCTGGTTTGGGCAATAGGAGCCTGAGGGCCAACCTCATTGCTCTCTACAGCTTCCTGAAGAGCGGACAAGGAGAGGGAGGTGCTGATCTCTTGCCCTGGGATCCAGGGACAGGATGTGTGGGAATGGTTCAGAGTGCCATCAGGGGAGGTTCACACTGGAGTTCAGGAACTGTTACTTCACCAGAAGGATTGTGAAACAGTGAAATAGGCTTCCTGGGGAGGTCATCAATGTCCCATGCCAGTCAGTATTTAAGAGACATTTGGATGATGCCCTTAATAACATGATGTAAGTGTTGGTCAACCCTCAATCAGTCAACTAGATGACCACTGTAGATCCCTTCCAGTTCTATTCTATCCTATCCTATTCAATTCTATTCTGTTCCGTGCCACTCATTTTCAGTACAGTAACTGAAGTTTATTCTGATTTTAACAGCCTGTAGCATAGCACAGTTCTGTACCACCAAACTACTGCTGCACCCTTTTTGAATTACTACCATTTATATCAACAACTGAAGTTTGGCGCCAGGCTTAGCACAAGTGCAGGTGATAGCATGCTACCCTGAAACAGAGGGTTGTAATCAGTTACTTCCTGGATGTTTCCTGGACTGATCAGTAGCTTCAAACACGGTTGAAGTGCTAACTGCCAAGAAGTAATGCTATTCTTGCTTCTTAAGTCCTCAGAAACCTGTGAAGCTCATATTCATTATAACAGGCCATTCTACAAAGGGTACTGAACTTTTCTTGATCTTGCTGTCTTCAGAGTAAATTAGAAAGCCACTTCTTTGTCAGTATGTGTCTACACAAGCGTATATATTAGTGAAAGGACTCAGCTCAGACAGGTAGTTGTATTTTACCACTTCACAGAATTGCATAAATAGAAAGGTCGTTTTATAGGGAAATAAGCATCCATCCTGTTTTGTGTTACAAAGGTCTTTGTATCACCCAGTCCTTGCACTAGTGTGAGGGTTTTATTTTTTTAGTTATTTACTGAAGGCTAGCCCTAGCTGACCACTCTTGAGGGCATCCAAACCAGCAAATTTACAAGATGATTGAACTGCACTTCTGGAGGACCTACAGTTTAGTATCTACTAGAAGAGACTGGAGGGATCTGAGTTTTCTTCCTTCCAGCCCAAGTAGGACAGCATGACGCTTTGTAATCCTTGACAGCTGTACTTCCTCTGAGACCTCGAGCTGAGGAGATAGTATTAAGCCCTTGGAATTACATGTGGTAATTGCAACGCCATGTCTTCCAAGCACCAGAGTTTTAGATAATAACAATTATTAATATCAGCAGTAATTATTTAAAATTGTGAGATCTACAGCTTTGATCATAGCTGTCAAGGAATTAAAAGGATCACAATTTTTTAAATGTAATTTAATTTGTATTCACTGTGTCTCTCACAGCAAAGTCACACCAGCATCATTAAAAATTTTGTTGTGTTCCTTTCCCTTAGTTGGAATCTACTTAGACCTTCCAAACCCTTGGACCACTAGGGGAACAGTTAAACTATGGAACTACAGCACAGTAAAACTTACCATTATGTATGTTCTTGTTAAATCGTTTTTTATACTTTTAACTCCCAGGTCCCAGAGGCACTCTCAGAGGAAAGTAGTGCAAAGACAGAAACACCAGAATCCTGAGCTAACTACTCTAATACTACTAGAAACTGATGACAAATTAACACTTCCATCCTTGAGAAATCATTTTAACCTTCTTTTTTATCTGCAGGACATGATGTCTTTAAAAAGAAACAGGGAAATATTGCCTAGCCAAAAGCAAGAAAAATGGACAGCAGGGTCAGGGGAGAATTAATCTCTTTAGAAGTAACATTCATAACTGAACATGTTAAAGGGATCTATATATACATTTTAGTTGCACTACACTATATTTATTCAAGGATGAAATAATTTCTGGAAGTAACAATCCGACAATATCAAAGTGGCATCCCAGAAAACCAGAGCATCCACATATTCACATTAATTTTATATTTATCATGTCTTATTGTCTATTTAAAACTGAGAAAATGTGTGAATTTTAAAGATATACAAAACAAGAGCCAAACTTTCTGAGCTTATTCTTGAAAAACATTTCTCCCATATATTCTTTTATAGTCTAAGGTAATATTAAAATAATTTAGTACATAATTACAGAATTAATTCATCTACATCTGCATTGTGTCCTCACTAACTCTCCAGGGAAACACAAATGCTAAAGCTAACTATTAAATATACTTCAAATGTATTTATGCAAACACCAAACTGACATACCTGACTAAGCTCTTAAACTACAGCTGAAATTTCTGTGTAGCTGAACACGAGTAGGGAAGTTGCTCCAGCTACTGTGAAGGAACCTAAAAGATGCTTCTTAGCTTGTAAATAAACTTTTCTTTTAAGAGAAATGTTCTAAACATCCAGCTGCAAAGTGCTCCTCTCCCTGTGGACTGAATGGAAAACAATACGCTGCTGATTTGGTGAATTGGGTCCCTGTTTCTCCAGTCTTTAATGACTTTGGTTGTAAATGGATTTTGTAAAGGAAGACAGATCAATCCAAATTTGGTTCTGAATTCTGTGAAGCATTAGAAGACCCAAAGAAGCGCAGGAACACCCTGTACAGACCTGGAACATAGAACATTACAAATAGGCACATCAATGTATTTCACATGGGGGTTGAAGATATGATCCTTCCTGTCTTGCAAAAATTTCCAAACTTCTACAGTCCTCCACAGAAGAAAATACCAAAAACAGAGACATAAAGAAAGTTTATCAGCTTTACTACTATCATCTCATTTTAACAAAATCACTTCAACTCTATTTCAAACTTTTAAATTTCTTCAGATTGAAGCATTTTCATTTTTCTCTGAATTATCATTTATGGTGTATTCTGCACAATGTGACAACATTTTTAACATTTTCATAGAGTCACAGAACAGCCTGGATGACACCAAGCTGCAGCTGACTCATGAGGGATGGGATGCCATCCAGAGGGACTAGAACAAGCTGGAAAAGTGGGCCTATGGGAATCTCTTGGTTTAACAAGACCAAATGCAAGATGCACTTCAATTTAAATGGGAAATCTCACAAAGTAAGCCCACAGCCTTTACTGATCCCTGTTGGTCCCTTAGGTATAGTCAGGTTCACTGATACTACAGAAAACTGCCACCCCTTTCCTTCTTGTGTCTCTCCAGACTTAAGTATTAAGAATCTTAAATCCAGGCTTCTCATCTCAGCATTTATGGGCAAGGAAACCCTGCAAAGGCTATTAGCTGTTCGCTGACCTACTCAAATTAAGCACTCATATCTGGAAAGGGCATGTTCATTCAAGATGTGGAACCTAAACCTGAGCTGTAGTGTAAGAAGCAAAACTGTGTATTGGAGTTTTTGTGGGAGCTGGGGTGGGTTTTTTTCACAGTGACAACACTTTCCCAATCTTCAGCTTTCTTGTCCAAACCCTACTGTTGGGTCAGCACCGACAGATCCAACACACTGAGGCTGGAAGAACAACCACCATAAGGACAGCCACAGAGCTGGTCCCCCATCTGAGCTGCAGACTGGGAGCTCTTTCTCTCCCAAACAAAACCTCAAATTGAAAGCTTTTTTTATGGTTTTGTTGTTTAGGTTTTTTTCATAATAGTGGGGAATTTCACCTACTGTGTGTCATTTACAAGAAGTAATAGGAAGGTTTGCCCATAGACATTCACCTCATGGAAGCGAAAGATTGAACCTCTTTCAGTTTTAGACAATTAATGGCTGTTGCAAAAATTGATTTATGTAATAACTAGGGGAAATAAGCACAGGTCCTCCAGACTTTAATCAGCCTGAAATCTAAAATTCCAACTTATACGACAAGGCCTCTATCCAAATATTTAGGCTGTCTGCTACCCATCTGTTGGGCTGATATCCTACACTACCCTTTATGAGTTAAAACCGTTGCCTGGATTGCTACAGACATTAAAAAAAAAAAAAAAAAGATAACATCAAAAAAGAAAGCTGAAACCACCTACTGAACACTAAGGTCATCTTGAATGGCAGTGGCAAGATTATACTGCTCAGATTAATAGGCCAAGAGATAACATAATGATGTTTATACTCTGTATTAGGGAGTGCTGAATCTGTATGTTAGAGGAATATACCAGATGGGGTATAGTGTCCAAAATTATTTAAGTAAAACAATTCAACTAACAGCAGAACAAGGATGCTGTGGGCATGAACACTGATTGTCACTGCAGACACAACCCAGACTACACTGGAAGCTTGAATTCCAGCTACGCTTAAATGCCCAAGTAACCCAGTTTTCATCTCTATTTTAAGCCGAATTAACTAACAGAAATTCAACAGCCCAAACTGTGAAGACATCTCTGTATGTGCTCGAGGTAGGAATAGGCTAAATTGCCAGTTCATATCTTTGCTTCTCCCACATGCTTTTTGCTTCAGGTTTGTTTTAAAGGGAAATGATGCTGCTGTTCCTGAATAGTGACATTGAACAAGCTGGGCTTGGTCTTAAAAACACCTCTCTTTCTTACAGCATTTTTTGAGTTTCCTAGACAGAAAAAACCCTACACTGTAATCAAGAGTTCTTGCTCGGTTTATTAAACCTTTGGTCTGGAGGACAGGATAGTTCAGCTGGAAAAATGAGGTTCCCTTCTGAACCACCCAAACACTGAAAAACAAACAAAACTGCAAAATAGGCAAATAAATTTTAAAAATACATGGCTATTACAGCAGAAACATCAAAATTTTCACAGAAACAAATCAGTTTGCATCTCTTCAACATTGTACGAACATGCTTTACCACTTAACCATTGACATTCCCTCTCCTGTTTAAATAGGGCAGAAAGCATATCATCTCACTGAATTAAAATACACCAGTCCAGACTTCTTTTGTATTTTTCATCTATGTTTCAGCTATTTGAACAGAGATATTTTGTCAGGACACTTACTTTGAGCTAGAAAAGTACAGTTTGGCATTTTAAACTGCTACTATCAAAAATTAATAACAGTCATTAAAATAAAATAGCTCTGCATTACGTTCTTTCAGATAATGTCACTGCTGTTGCTTACATGCTGCTGTATTTTGCCTTTAAAATAAAGTAGCACAATAACTCTTTCAATTAAAAGCCTTCAAATTTTCATGTACCTTTGTCAGTATATTCTGAGATCAATCCTAATTCTTGATATCATTCTAATTCAATATAAAAGGTTTTTTCACAGTCACTTTGAAAATTTTAATGTTAATTCAAATTCTTATCTATATGTTAGGAAGCTTTAAAATTTTCAGAAAATACTCCAGTAAGCTAAACTAAGTAAAAATGCAGCATAAAAAGAACATTAAAAAACCCATTTCAATTTGCAGTGGAAATTCTTAAGATGAGTTGTTAATTCCATTTTGAATTACCTCTATAAAAATAGTTTTTCCTACAGTTTTTCTTTTCAAGGCTTTCTCCTGCATTCCAGAGTATAACCTAAAATACTTATAGTCTCAATTCTAAACTATAATTAAAATTAAAATCTAAATTTAAATGAAAAATTCTAAATTCCCAGTTAGATTTATTCTAAAATATTTTTCAGTATCAAAATTCTACTTCTGTAAACAGATAAATGTTCTATTCAAAATATATTATAAAATATATTTAGCAATATAAAACGAGTTAAGTTTCCTCTGAAACTCCTAACTGACCTATAACTTTCAAAAAGTTTAGGTAAATTGGTAAAAGCTTCCTACATCCTGCCTTCTGCATAAAGGTTACTTCATAGAGCTGTATTTTAAAACAAATATTGTCAAATGAAATTCTGTTTTTGAGATTACAGTACTATAGTGCTCTCTCAGTAAACTTACTTAACATGTGGAATTACTTGAAGAAATAAAGGAAAAAAACTAACAATGAAACAGCAAATAGGAACATAAAGTCTTTTACATAATTAAAAAAAGCACCACAAGTTTTGTCAAGTAAACTTTGTCACAACTAAGTTTTAGTATAAACCAGGAGGTAAGATTAATGCAGATATTTTAAAAATAAAAATTTGAACTGTATCATAGCTTTATGATAATGTATGCTAAATTACAATTATTTATTATTTTAATAAAAGTAATAAAATTTAATAAATTTCCTGCTATACAGGATGAACAATCATTCCAAAGAGGATTGTGGAACCTTTTTTATATTATATATTTGTATAAATCCTGTTGTTGTTGAAATTACTTTTTGCCTTATTGAGTTCTGAAAGATGGGAGAGGTTAACTTATTTTCTTTAAAAATACACTTTGATCATATTTCACTAAAAACAAGGCTACTTCAAAAAGTGCGTGAAGAAAAAGAGGAATACTGAAGCCAAATCATAAAAAGATAAATCCCAAGACACCTGTCAGTAAATAAAGCCAAGAAAAAGCTATCTGAATAGATCAGGTGAAAATGATGTTTGAGTCCTACATAGACAAGCAGTGAAGAGAACTGTTCCTTACACCTCACAGGTAACAGGAGACCACAGTAAATACATATTCCTTCCAAAAATTATGATGGAAACAGGGCCTGAGCTTGGCCTCTACCCTTCCCTGTTGCAGCTCCGAGAAGAACATGCATCAGTCTTTATGGGAGGACAAAGAGCTGGCAGCCCTCCTTGAACCTGAGGTGTGCTGCACATCAGCACCCTCTGAACATTTGCTATGTGGTACCCCTTCCATGGAGATGAGAGCACACAAATATGCCCTCAGTGATGCTAAGAATGAATAAAATGTGAAAAGTTGCAGATATGTGTTGATTGTTCAAACATTAAATTGCAAAAAAAAAAATCTCACTATAGTACTTGAAACTTTCTTTCAAGGTCCGTAAGGGTTTCATCCACCTTTGCTCTAAGACTGATAAACATGTTGTGATTATTAGAACAATATTTTAAAAAGTAGCGAAAAATGAATGAACACAAGGTCCTTAATTATTGCACAGGGAGCGGTAGGGGGCAGGGTTTGGTATGAATTGCAGGTTTCATTTTCCAACAGAGATATGACCCTAAAACATTTGGAGGGAGATGGTGAAGGAAGCCATTGGCACATCTGTCACATGAAATGTTAACATTCAAGTATGATGATGGGCATTAATAACTGCAATTCCAGTCTCACTGCGAGCTTTGCCTAATGGGGCATTGCAGCAATTGGCAAGTTCATGTCCTTACCAAATAAAGTAATGCAAGGTTGCTCAGCAACCTGTGATCGTGGGTTTGCAGTTCCAGGGCAACATTACATTTTTTGTGAAAATTCTCAAAAGGAAATCAATTACTGCCATCATTCCCATTAATCTTTTCTATACTTTCTCTTCAATACAGAGAACAGTGTAATGCAAACTGGTAGCTCAAACCTAATGAGTCACCACCTTATTTCTGCAAGGAAAAAGGACTGCAACAAAGCGTATTTGTATTATGGTGAACAATTAATCTCTTCAGTATTTCAAGTGTCTTCAAAGCAGTAATCATGCATTTGCAAGTTCAAGCCATAACAAACGTATTCTTTTATCTCCAAAGGAGCTGTCAGACAATATCACAGAATCACAGAGTATGCTGAGTTGGAAGGGATCCACAAGGATCACTGAGTCCATCTCTTAGCACTGCACAAGACAATTCCCAGGAGTCATACCATGTGCCTGAGAGCATTATCCGAATGCTTGTTGAACTCTCTCAGGCTTGGTACTGTGACCACTTCTCTGGGGAGCCTGTTCCAGCATCATAATGTTTGTTTCAGTAAACAGCCTCCACAAATGAAGCCATCGAAAAGGAAACAAATACATTTAACATTTTCAGGGGCCAAATAAATTGCCACTGCTGTCTGAAATCATTTTTCCTGTTCCTAAGTCACTACTCTGTAATTTAAAACATCTAAATGATGTACTGCATCATCCAAAACGAGCTTTGTCACTGTTTTATTGACTTCCAATCCTATTTCATGTTGTATCACTGAACAAATGTAAACTGATAAGACGAGGATGGATACTCATGCATATCATAAAGGCTTATTTAAGTAGCAAACAGAACTGCCATATTCTGTACATAATTAACTACTCCAAAGTCTAAGGATTATTGTTGCTTTGTAATGTTTCTTCAGCTCTACTCTCTGATATGTTATTATTATAATGCATAAGAATGAGGGTTGACAAAGTTCTGACAAAACTATTTCACTCATGTGAGCAGTAAAAAGGGTAATTAAGAAATAGGTTTTATTTTTTAACAAAGTTAGAAATACGATTACATCTCCATCCAATGATTAAAATATCAGTATAAAACTAGTAAGCACACTAACAGCAAGACAATTTGTAACATTTAAAATTACTAACATGGTGACCTAAACTAGTCACACTGTTCCCAATGAATAAGTGAATATGTATATTGCAAGCAATAAACCTCTTCATGCTGTACTTTGTATCACAAATCTGAACTCAGTTCTTATTGGTCATATTAAATACACTGTTTTCTTTAACTCTTTCTCATGAGACTTGATTTAAGCAATTTCCTCTTCTATCACCAATATAATTTACCAAAGTAATAAAGAAGTGACTCACGGGAATATCTAAGACTGAGTTACATTCATCTATGTGGCATGCGTAGGTATCAACTCCAGCATGACGAACATAGATTACACTTCTTCAACTTTGTACTCTAGCAAAGTCTGGTATCTTCCACTCTGTACAATATGCTTAACCAAATAAAGAGAAGCATGCAACTTGGGCACACGTTACTGACACGTCTTATTTGGTTAATGCTAGAACTGTATAAAAGTTTATACTTTTTTGTGTAAAAGTAAGGTTTGCAAGATTACTTTTGCTTTATTTTTATAAGCAGTCTCCACAACATGTAACCCCATTGACTTCGATAAGATCGCTACAGCAACACCAACTCATGTAAGAGTTTAATATTACGAAAACAAAAAAAATTCTCTTTTACAGATACATTAAAAGAAAAAGCAAGTAAGTAAACAAGCCAAAAAAAACAAACCCTAAAATTATTGCATTATGCAGCATTCAACTCTAGCAAGAAATAAAGCATCTACATCATCATAACTACTGATTAGTATTTCAAAGGTATTACAGCACACTGAGGGACTGTTAATTCTAGCATATTATATTCCATCTAGCATATAATATTCCACTTCAAGTAGCCATTTGGAATCGCAATAATAAAAACAAAACAAAAAAGTGTCATTAATTCAGACATACACAGGCATCTCCTGCTGTACTGTTTTTCATAGTGCTGGAAGATTCAATGCAGCTTTCACTGGATTCATTGGAATCTTTCACTGTATTTAATGGGAGCTGCAATATGAATTTAAGGAAGAAACACTGATTTTTTTTTTTTTAAACCTAGACCTCAGTGAGGCCTACATTTTGGATTAAGTGTAGTTAATCTAATTAAGCAGCAGCTTAAGCTTATAAACTACTTTACACTGCAGAGAAAAGCCAATAAGAGCTGATATCCAATTCATAAACTAATGAAAAACATGTTACAGCTTTCAGATACTATCCATTTCACACATTTAAAGAACATTCCTTGGTGGCCTTGTTTGGACAGCAGAATCTCACAACCTGAGGGCTGAGTGAATGCTCACCTGTCTAAATGAAAGAATTTTTTCCTTGGAGAAAGGATCAATATTTCTACTGTATATTTGTTTAATACATCGATACTACATATAAAATACCAAAATACTAAAATAGGGAAAAGATGGTCAGTTAGAATGACAGCAGTGAATTGGTTAAAACTATGTATTCTTCATAAATGGATTTGCATTTCCATTTTGAAACATTTGTTTTCAGTACTACAAGAAACACCAGAAAAACAATACAGATACCGGTCAGTGCCAAAACTACTTACTGTGCAGTTATGTGTGTCAGATTAATATTTATATTTGCTAGGCAAGAAATGGAAATTGCTCTAACTTCACAAGATTGGAATGGTATTTATCTACAAGAAAGCTTTCAAAAGAGCAGTCTGTTGCAATAGTAAAACCATTTATTGATTCCAACACAGTGCATAGCCCTTTTAGGTCACAGAATGGTTAACTCATAGCAAGCAATGCTTTGCAACTCTGTTTAAATCCAGTTATCTGTTTTCCTAGGTGATGGTTTTGTGATTTGTCAATTGGCCATACACATCATACACCAGGATTCATTGGAAGGAATCTGTTGTTCACTGACAATGGAAATTTAAACTACTCTACACTGAAGCAAACATACTGCTTGGTCAGACAGGCAGAAAGGAATAATGACAGTAATGCAGTGATGGGCACATGTCAAGACTGTCAAAGAAACCCCAGCTATTGTCACACATTTTTTTCTCTGGAATGAACTTTTACTTCAATTACATATGAATAAAATCCTATTAATGTTGTGCTTTCAGGTCATGGAAAGCAAATTACTTCCTTTACAAAGGAGCAAACAGGAAAACTGTATACAGTATCACAATTAATACTGTCACACTAGCGAGGGCTGGAGCTCTTGTGTGGTGGTGATAGGACACATCTGGTCTGTCAGCCTTCCTGATATAATTAGGGTACATGTAAATGCATTTCTAATATCCTTACTAAAAGACTATTGAGATTTTCATAAACTGCTATTTCGTGGAGTATAATACTTTAAAAGTGAAAAAAGCTAATGTGAGCTGTAAGACCACTCTGCAGGTACCTACATTAGTTGCACTCTACACCCAACTGATAAAACTATCAGTGGCTCAGGGTGGAGCTTGGCTGCTCAAGAGAAAACAGTTTATTCTGCAGTCCAGTCATAGAGGGAAGAGGTGCTTACTAATTTCCAAGCGAGGTAGGGGAACTTTGCCAGCTTGAAGCCCTCGCATTGCTGTTCATTCATGCTTGGTTCACTGGAGGACACCATACTCACAAAAGTATTGAACTTTTCTTCAAAGTTTAGTGTATGATTTGTTTGCTTCAGTTCAGCTCAGATCAATTACTGAAGATACGATACTTGACATTCTGCAGCAAAGAATGTGGAAGGAATATGGGTGGAATAGCTGAATAAAAACACTCAGTGAATTAAAGTAATTGAAAATCTCTCATTTAAAAACCATTTTTTGTATTTCAAAACATAACAAAAATGTGATGTCAATTTTTAAAAGGACATCCAAAGCACTACAGACTTCCAAGTCACTACTAGACAAACGAGTAGAAACTAAGAAATAAGATAATTAACGCACACTTGGATAAAAAAAATCACTATTTATACAGTTAATAATAATAATCAGAGGAAAAGTCTGTCTTGCAAATTTATTAGTGTTCTTCAAACAGGTCAAGCATATAGATAAAGATAGGTAAATAGATATACTGTACTTGGACTTTCAAAAGGCTTTTGACAATGCCCTTTACCAACAGGTTTTAAGAATTTACGAACTCTTTGCATAAGGTCTATGCAGAAGTAAGCAATCAAAAGACTGAAAACAAATACTAGGAATAATTATTTATTGATTTGTTTATTAAATAGCAATTAGCTTCTTGCAATGGCTGGAGATCCCTGATAAGAGTTCTTCTGGGTGCCATTGCAGAATCTCTTTCAGGACCTACACTGTTTCATGCATAAAAAATATGCATGGAAAACAGAGGGAGAAATGAGGTGTAGATGTCAGCCATGACAGATCTAAAGGCTGCAGCTGACTATGCATGCGCTGCAGAAGGACCCCGTAAAACTGAGTCACAGTAATAAAATGGCAAATGAAATCCAATATAGACAAAGGTAGATCAACTGATGTACAAACTTAGCTTCACACTAAAATTAACTATTTTGAGCTGCCCAGTAGCATTAAGAAGTGACAATCTCAGGGTTATGGCAGACTAATCCAAGAAAACTCAGCTTGACAGAAGTCCCAACAACAAGTGATATACTAGACATCAGCTGAACTATGAAGAATAAAGCAGAGAACATGGCACTACGAGGAAAATGAAAAGTTCTAGTCCCCTCTATTCAAAGAAGACATAATAGACCTGAAAAAGTTTTCAAGTGGGAGAAGAAGGAAGGACAAATATATAGTACAACTTCTGTATGAAGAAGAGCAAAGTATTACAATACAATATACACAATACAATTTAGGGGAAAATATTTGAAGTCTAAAAAACTATATAAGACTGAACAAAAATCATCTTTCACCATCTCTTTCAGCAGTCATCTAACAAAGCCAGTAAATAACAAATGAAAGAGAGGTGGTTCTCCACACAGTGAAGTAGGAAACTTTAAAAAACCTTGCCACAGAATATTGTGGATGCCAAAAGTTTACATGTAGTTCAAAGACTGAACAAGAATCTGGACAAAAAAGACATTGAGAACTTCTAAGTATGCTCATAAAGGCTCCTCAGCTGAAAACAGCTGACGGGAGTGTTAGGTAGAAGCATTTGATGCTTGTTTTGTTCATCCTCTCCCACAGAGAGTAACTGCCTGTTCCTTTGGCAGTGGTGTCCACACAGATCTTCTAACTGACTCAGAACGACCTTGCATCCTTACGAGTCTGTTTGAAAAAAGGCTTTTAACGTGAACAAAAATGTTACAGGATCTATTTCTCTGTGTCCTAGATGTCATACTACTAGCTTTTGAGGCGTGACACTGTGTGTGTTTTCTTTCCTGTTTGTTTTTAATATGTCAGGTTACTGTGTCAATATGTTCTACAAAGGCTCAACAAAAGAAAAAAATGTTCTCTAGGTTTATCCAGAGGGTAGGCTAGATATTACCATTGATGATGCAACATATCTCTAGAAGGAGAATATTATCTGATTTTACACTTGAATTTTAGCCACACAGCACTACTCTGCAACACTTTCATTGCCTACTAAGCACTCTTACACAAAACCCAGTGGTTTTGTTATAGTTTGAATAAAGAATATAGCACAGGTTTTAACTGTGACTTGCAGCAACTATATAACTTCAATTTGGTCCCAGAACCCAGGCATCCCCTTTAAGCGATGCCTGTTCCCTGTTGGCACAGAAACATCCTAAAAACAAAAAACAAAGAAAGAGGAGACAAAATGTAATTTGACCAAAACAAGGCTCTTGTTCATGGCTATCCCTTATTTAGAAACATGTCATCCCTCTGGAAACAGATTCTTTCTATATAGGTTTGTCTGTGCTGAGAATTTTTTCTATCCTGATTTGTTTAGAACTATGTATTCCATGATCTTGCCTTGTTAACATGGTTTTTACACTTTCACTTCCATCACACACCATCTTGTAATCCACAAGAATTTCCACAACAAGCTTTTCTGCCAGGACTTCACATTGTAGCTCTGATACTCTTCTGGACTTGCCAATGTTTCATTCCAAACAGTTTTCCATTCTGCAAATATCAGTCAAATTGCGTCCAGCATATGGTCAAAGAAACACTTACTGTCTTAAGGTATAAATCTTTGGCAAACAATATTCTGTTTGATCATATTTTTTCCTGCGTTTGGCAAGTGACAAAGAGCACCACAGTTCCTCACTAGGGACCACATGATATACTCACAACCATGGTTGACACGTATCTCCCCACTTTGTGATTTTACAATTCATTATTTGAATATCTAATTCATTATTACAGAAGGATATACTGGTCAATCACAGACTACAGCCGCAAAACATGCAAGTATGATAATGGAAATATCTCGCCTGACAAAGACAGCTATTTATGGCATTGTACAAAGCAGTGGGGAGGTTGTACACAAGCAGGTCATAACTTCTGGTCAAGGCAAACATGTCAATCAAAACACAGCAACTATGATGACTGTAAGAGTGGGAAGTCTATCTTCTAATAGGAAAATAAAACTTACAGAAGCAAAGATAAAGGCTGGCCCTGCAAATGAAACAGATGAACCACTTAAGCACAAGAACAGACACATAATATACTGGCCATGACTAATTCAGTCTGTAAGTTGGGGGAAAAAAAAAAAACACAACACTTTTAAAACTGGTTAATTTCAGACTTATTTAAAACTGGGGTAAAAATTTCACTTATGAACACTTTAAGTATGATGTATATAATCACCTTGTCCAATCCAGTGCTATTGAGATTTTTATACATATTTTGAGAGGATACTTTGCAAATTAAAATTTTATCTATATTCAAGCACCACCTGAGTAATAGTACATTCCAAAATCCTGGAGCATAATAAAATAATAAATAAACTATGGAACAGTAGGTCAAAACTATATAAGTAAGATTGATAGATCTATTTATTACAGCAGGGCAGCAAACAACTCCCTGACAGAGCTCCTCTAGAAACTGTTTTGGTCAACATTTCAATTAGTAACCTGAACGCTGGCAGGGAAGACAACATACATGAAGAACTAGAGATGACACACAAGCATGGTGAGGGACAGGAACAGAATTCAATACAGACACTGTAAAACAAGTCTGGAAAAGCAGGGCAACATTCAGCAAAAGCTGAATACAAAGTACAAATCTAACCAATAATAACCTACTGGATAAATTCAGGGGGGAGAAAAATGGGCTAGGAATTTGGCAGAATCAATATGAACCATAGCAGACCACAGGCTGAACTCTGTCAAGAATGTCATATGGCTGCAGGATAGACAAACACTGTAACGGGTTATATAAGAAGACAGCTGAAGGAATCTTTATGCTGTATTCAGCTGTAATGATCTGGAGCTCTTTGCTCAAGATGAGGATCTCTTAGAAAGACCAGAGTCAAACAGCATGACTGGTCAGTGGAAGTCTGACTTATATGAAACAAAGGTAAGGACTGAGCTTGGATGAAAAAATTATAAAAGTCAGTGACAGGAAGAGGGAAATGCTACAACTTTTCTGATGCTGCTACTCTTTATGGTCAAAGACCAACAAGAAACACAGGCTTTGAACTGCAGAAAGACTAATACGTTTTGACTTCTCTGGGGCAGCACATAAGGAGCCACTAGGATTACCACATGCTGGCACGGTGGAGCTTCCTTACTGAAGACCTTTGAAAACTGGGCATATATCTGCCAGCAAACATGCGGGCACAGCTGCTTCTCCTTAAGGGTACTGCAACAAACAAACCAACCTGTAATGATGACCCTCCTGCCCTTCACATCTACAGCTGTCAGCCAGAGGTTATGTCATACTAGTCATGACTGATGTCATACCAGCCCTATATATACCAGTATGCATTACTGATTTACCTCAGTATGTTCTACAGATTTCTTTTGGTTCTTCCATTCTAACCTACTCTGGCCTACTTCTTTATGTACTTTGCTTGACAGAGGCAGCTCACACAAAAGTTGCCATTTGAAAGTTGGGCTTGCAACTAATTGTTACTCTCAAAAGCATAATTTAGTGTGTATTTTCCTAAGGACTTTAAATAAAAAAATCATCACATAATTTGTAGCTTGACTACTATGCTGTTAAGTAAGATTCTCATCTTCCCTCATTTTGTAACAGCATACAAAGACTACTAGATTGCCTCTACCATCTGAAGCCATTCCTTTTCTTCATCCAACTTCTAAAGAGTAGTACCAAGTTCTGTTCTCTCTCCTTCATCACTCTCATTTTTAACCGCAGAGATGAGAGAATTTCTTCCAAGTATGAAGCAATAAGCCATGGAATACTCTCTGTAGTCTCCAGTATGTGCAAGTAGACTGGTTCTGTGGCACTTGCACTTTTCAAATATTTTCCTATCTGGTGGCTATTCTCCACCAGTCCCTAAATGTACTTTTTTTTCTGCCACAAGTAACAGAAAATTCAATTTTCCTTGGGGCATCTGTGTAACCCCACTATATATATCTGCATGTGCACATAGCTTAGAGTACACCTAACATCAAGTCTTTTAATACCACAGTCCTGATACTTCTCTCTTTAATACTCAGGACTTCATTAAACTTATTACAGGTATTAAATTTTACTAAGAGTATACTCTGTTTCAATGCTGTGACCACCCAGGCTCTTAAGGTGTATATCTCTTCTATTATCAGTCCATATTATATTATATGTATTATATATACTATATATACCAGTCTATATCTGGGTAGCTGAAGTTATTTGCACACAGAGGCCTACCATCTTCCCTTTCTGAGACATCCATGTAAAGTAGTGGAGACCATAACAGCAAATTCCTTCCTTTGCTGAAGACAACAGCCTTCGTTTAGACTTTTTATCTCAAAATAAGTTTTCTCTTCCCTTAACTGAATGCTTTTTTACTTGTCTTCCAATTTGAATTATTTAGTTTGCAAAATTTACTTCTGCCTTCCACCAGCAAGGCATTTGGAAAATGAAAAACAGCCATTCCTCCCATTTCTTCTGATCAATTGACCTTGTTACACAACATCTTCCCTGTGCCATCACTCAGGTTGGAAATGAACTAATATTTACTAATTCTTCATGTGATTTGCTGGCAGTAAATCTATAAACCCCCAATAAAAAAAAAAAAACACACAAACAAGAAAACCCACAAAACAAAGAAACAAGAGAACAACAAACAAACCTCCCACCATAGAATACATATTGGCAAATCACATCAGCATTTACATTATTTAAAAAAACACATCTCTATATCTAACTGGGAGCTCTAGGCCACACGTCAAAATTAGCACACGTGGACATCTTTTGACTTATAGTGTGTATTCCTTGAAGGAAGAAGATTGGAGGGACAAGGTAGTCCGTCACTTGTCAAGAGCAGGGAGTAGGCTACTAGGTTCTGAAAGAGATCAGAAAAATAAAATTATTGAAAAATATTATTAGGAGAGGAAAGATGTGATCTGGAAAAGTACTAACCCATCCTCAGCCCCTGCCTAGAATTAAGAAAGAAAAAAGGAATAGAAGCATCTGAAGTTTACCCCTGAACTAATGCAGTATTTATGTCCCTTGTTGGAGCCACAGATAAGATATTTTTATCTCTTCCATTCTTCCATCACCTTTGGGGTATCAACTGTCTGTTTCTCTTGTGCTCCTGAACCTTCAATTAAAATCTACTGCCTGAACAAGAAACTCCTGGCACTTGATGACAGCTAAGCAGTCACAATATTTAAGCCAATTGTACAACATGCTGTACAGACTATATGCTTAATCCTTGACAGCTACCAACAGTGGAAGAAACATTCCAAAAGTCAGTGACAGATACTTTGTTGTAAGAGAAAGGTCTGCTTTATGCAGCCACTGCAAGATAGAAAACATGTCCGCAAGGAGCTGCTGGAGGATGCATTATACCCCAAATTGCTGCATCCAGTGTGTAATTTAGAATCACTTGGCTGCTTTGCATTATACCACCTTATTGCAGTGCCAGAGGGCTTGCTAGTCCAGACCACTGACTTAGAAAAGCCAAACAAAAAGAACAGATTTTTTTCACATGAGACAAGGATTTGCTTCCTAGAGAAACTACTAACTGTACTTCAAGGGTAGGCCGGAAAAGCTTGCAATACGTTGGGGAAGGCGGAGGCGGGGAAGAGGAAATTACCTCTATGCATTTACATCCCAATATTACATATGAACGCTATTTTAAAGTCCAGCACAGGAGACACACCTTACACTGGTAATACAGGAAACAGAAGATAAACAAGAAGTATGTTGCAGCAATTTGTAGGAAACAGGAATCAAAACATACAGCCTAGAAAAATAGAGAGTAAAAGAGGATTCTTTCTCTGTTACCCTGTGTTCCCTAAAGATTAATGCAAAACTCCTCTTTTCAATGAACAGAGAAGCTAAAGCTTCAAGTTTCCATAAAAAGAAATGGAGATCACAGAAGTTTGAGAGCAACAAGAATTTACCAGAAGGTGTGAACAGAAGGAATTCTCCACCATTCACAAGCAGATGATCTCAAGGCCTCTTTTAACACCCCTTTCTGCCACCTGTTTCTGATTGACTTGTCCAGTCATTCAGGTAGCCTTTGCAGCTCCACCATGGCAATAAAATTGGACTTGAAAGGTATTTCAA
Source organism: Pachyramphus minor (assembly GCA_013397135.1). NCBI lineage: Eukaryota > Metazoa > Chordata > Aves > Passeriformes > Tyrannidae > Pachyramphus > Pachyramphus minor. Next base: position 21,924 of record VYXB01000451.1, on the reverse strand, counting down.
GACTCGGCTGGACATTCTCCAAATCCCAAAAGCACCAAAAAAGTTAAATTTCTCCTGTTACCAGGAATGTATTAAATAACAAAAACTGGAAGAAGGTATGTTGGTAAGTGTTTACAATTTAGAACCTTCCTGGATCTACCATCTTGGCTCCTCTGATCAACTTAATGCACTTTTTCAATGCCACTTTTCCACAAATACAAAATTAACAGAATGCCTGGTAAGAGTAAGACCTTCCGAATTCCTCTTTTCTACTATTATCTTCACCTCTAATCACACAATTAACTGTTGTCAGAAACTCCTGGTTTGCAACTGACTTCCATTTCTATACAGTTTCACTACCCCTTATCTTGAATACTTTAATTAGACTATTTTTCTGGGTAATTTCTACTGAGTTGATTCTTTGGAATCAACTGTAATGGATTTGCTGTAGTGGAATTTGAATTTAGTTTTTTGCATTTTCTTCTTAAAGATGAGCTTTTAATTTTAATTTAACCAAAAATATTAAGCCTACCATGTAACTCTATGAGATAAAGTTCCACCTACTGGTTATCTCTTTCAGTGTTTTCATATGAGCAAATTCTGCATACTCATCTCTTTCAGTGTTTTAATAGTGTATTCAATTAAGAGAATATCTTTCAACATCTCACACCAAAGAGATCTGAAAATTGCTTGCAATTGTTTCTCCATAATAAACAGTAGGTAATTGCCGTATTCTCATCTTCTTTCACACTTTCTCTTTTGTGTCAAATATCTTCCTGCTTTTCCAAATATATGCAAGAAGCATGTTACAAGCAAGTCTAACTCATCAGTCCAGACTGCTTGACTCCCTTTCTCCAAAAGTTACTTTCTCCAAAATCCTACTCCATTTACCCATCTTTAGCAAGAGATACAGTCTACAAAGAGGGATTGAGAGGTTTTATAGAAAAAAAAGGCACTTTATTTATTTATTTTTAAGAAATACAGTTAGAGTTATTTTACATAGGCTTTAAACCATATATATTAAAGTGTTACACTACATATGGTCAGACCACAGCCATTTGGATTATTTTATGAACTCTGAATTCTCAAATTATAAATTCTATCTAGCAACCAGGGCAGTACGATGAAAATTGTACAAGCACTAGCTGGGAATAAAAGAACAAACATTAGACTGACTACCAACATACTAACAAATGTGCTGTCACAGAAATACCATCCGGAGATAATTTTGCAAGAAGTTATCAGAAACTGAACAATGGCCACGAAAGGAAACCTGTGTAGGATTTTGTGCAAAAGCACATCGCTTCTTAATGCATGTAACGGTAGTGGTATTGTGCTATGTGTTGGCACAGCACATTGACATTTAGCACCCAGTTACTCCATTCCAAAGTACATACAGGAAGTTCTGCGGAATTTCTTCCCATATGCCCACCTTGTGCTTCTCCTTATTAAAGACTAGCTATAGCCAGAAGGTAATCCATCAGTCTAGTTCATGCCATTATGGAAGTTTTCTTTCTCATGTATCCATCATTTAATATTCTTATATCTGTCTTCGACTTGCACTCTCCCTATCCGTATAACTAAGTAAAGGTATTGGTTCTTTTCACATCTGTATATTGGATCTCTTTTTATCTGCATACCCAGTAAGGTATTTTCCAGCTTTTCATTATTTATATTCTCTATTTCTCTCATTCTCATCTGTATACCTAATCAGAAATTTACCCATTATTGGTATCTCATAGTTGTATGCATGACAATTTCACCAACATATAAGAAACTATTGTAGCTCCCTAATTCAACATGAGGTCTGGATATGCAAAGTATAAAAAAGGCAGGCTCTGAGTCAGCCAGCCAGCCTGACAAAATTAAAAACCAGCAAAAGTGCATCCTGCAACCAACTGTTGCTTATTTGGGCGTATAATGGCCCAGAGAGGAACACAGAGAAACACTTCGAGCAAAAGACATGCATAACACACACCAAAAAAGAAGTTATCAATGCAAAAAGAATTTTGTACGTGGATTCCTAAAGGGTAGTTTTAAGGCAGTAGTTCAATTTTTACACAAAAGCTTCCTTCCAAATTTTTGTGCGTCCAACTGGAAGTAGCATTTCCTGCTCACCTCAACACTACAAGAGAGAAGCTGGTAGTCATTTTTTAATAGGTAACTGCATCTTTACACATTGTATTTTGTGCTACCTCAGTGACGTCTTCCAGCTTTTCTCATGTAAATTATTTATCTTAATAGACTGCACAGTTGTCTTATTCTGGCTTGCAATGATTAAGACCATGTGGGAGATATGCTTCAGACTTTTGAGTCAATGATGCAGTAAGCGGGAACTCATTCTAAAACACAATAATAACCGTGTCTCACTTTGATTTGATTGATACAAAAAGCCTGCTGTGTAATGCAGCTGAGTTTTTGTGAATTTCACATATAAAAGGAAGCCGCCTGTACCTGTAAATGCTCATTTCTAACTTTTCAATTCATGTAGTAAAACCTGCTGTCTAGAAAGAGTGTACTTGGATGTTTACACCCAAGCACACAACAAAGTTGTTTATTTTTTAGGCACTTGTAAATCCTACATATGCAACTTATCTTTCGATGAAAATTACGAAGAATAACTAAAAAACTGAGTATAAACTCCACAGGAAAAAGCGATGCTAGGAATTTTACACAGAACTGTGGCCAGTTGTAGCAAGGGGCATTATTATATGACGGGATCCGGCGAGAACCAGATGTTTATTCACTTGCAGTTTCTGAATCTGGCTGGACCCAAGAATTTTCTGACAGTGTGATGTGTGGATGTAGCCAGTTCAGGTGCAGCCCCGGCCCTCTGGTGCGCTCTCCTTCCCCGCGGACCCCCGCCGGCAGCCACACGCCCGGCAGCCGCCTTGGGACACCCCTGCCACCTCCTCCTTCCGCACGCCCCGCCAACGCCAGGGTCCGGACTCCCCCCGCGGCCGCAGCTGCCACGTCCTGGCTGCCAGGGAGACAGAAGGGCACTCGCTGCAGAACGAGCTCCTCTTATATCAGCGCTTTTCCATGTGCCCCAAGGTGGGGGCAGGAGGGCGCCCGCGGCGGAGCGAAGTT
>VYXB01000451.1:0-18746 GCA_013397135.1 Pachyramphus minor | reverse complement strand
GGGGCTGCCCGTCCCTTGCCCTTGTCCTTGCCCCTGTCCCGGCGGCGCAGGGCGGCGGCAGCGCACCCTGTCGCCCGCCTGCCGGCCACAGCGCCGGCGCCCGCTAGGAAGTAGTTGTGAGTAGGGTTACCTGTCCTATATTGACGTATCCGTATTTGCTCGCTACCCTGTTGGCCTCCGGGAGCCCCCCGGTTATCCGCACAGCCCAGTGGTTGGTGTAGAGGCGCGTCCTGCAGGCGGGCAGCAGGAACCCTAGCACTAGGGTGAGCCGGCAGAGAAGGTCCCCGCTGCCTCCGCCTCCCCAGCAGCAGCGGCGCTTCCAGCCCATCTTCTCCTCCTCAGCACACAACCCCCACAAAACTTCTTCCTTCTTCCGAGACGCTTCTCCTCACCTCCGGGGGGCACCGGCGGCGCGTCCTCCGAAGTTACCCCGAGGAGGAAACTAGGAAGAGCTTGGAGTAGTGCATTGAACCGCCCGGGGGTTAAATTATCAGGGGTTGGGAATAGTGGTTCTGATCAGTGCTTGCTGCTGTCTTCGCTTCCCGCCGCTCTCCGGGGTAACTTGCTCGGAAAGCTTCTCTCACAGTTCCTGAGCGCCAGCTTTTCCCTCTATCTCCAGCTATATGGGAAGTCGTCTCTCCGTGGGGAGGAGGGTTCCTTCTCCCTCTCTCCGCGTTTCCCTCCTCTCTGACTTCCTTCCCCCTGCCAAGCGATCTTCTACCTCCTCTCCCGCGTCTGGCTTTTCTTCACTTGTACTCCCTCCCCAGGACCGCTGGGACTCCGGCGGCAGGCGATGTGTGAGTGTTGGCAGCTGAGCGCCTCAGTGCACTCTGGCTCGGCCACCTCCCTCTCCCTTCTCCCCTCCCTCCTCCTTCTCCTCCGCCTCCTCTCCCCGCCCTCTCTCCCGCCCGCCCGGAGCGCCGAAGGGCAGGAGAAATGGCAGCTGCTTTGGGCCCGTGTTGTGCTTGTCTCTGCGCTCCCGGGCCCCGGGCTATAGCTGGCCCCGGGCGTCGCTGCCTCCGAGGGCTCTTCCCTCTTCCCCACCGGGCCGGGGGGCTCTCGCCCCGCCGGCGGGGCTGCGGCAGCCGCAGGGGGGTGCGAGGCCTGCAGCAAGGCCTCGTGCCCAGCACCGGCAGCAGCCTCCCGGCCCTACCCTTGCGGGGTGCCCGGGGTGAAGAGGGACCGGGGGGAGCCCCAGGTGTCCCGGTCGACCTGGTGTGCTCTTCAGGCACCGAGAGAGTCATACAGAGTAGGAAGCTGGAAAGGAACAGCCTCTCTGCCACCTGTCCGGCAGACACGGGCTGTGCTCTCCACCCGCCTGCTGGCCTCACTTTACAGACGTTGGACGCTGTCATTAATGCCAGCTCTCCTCAACAGCCCGTCTTTCCGGTGGTCACCATGTGCAGAAAGAAAACTGGGTCGGTGTTGCGTTGGCAGAGGAGGGGTGGTCCAGACCCAGACAGGGAAGTCAGCCTTCCCGATGCTCCCCTGTCCCCATGCTCCCCCGTCCCTGTCCCCATGCAGCCTACCAACAGCTCTGCAAGCTTGCTGGGAACCATTTCAGCAGCAGAGTGCCTGTGGGCCTAGAGTATATGCAGCTAGTCAACTGCAGCTGACCCTGGCACCACCAGTACTGAAGGTACTCCTGCGTGGAGGAAGTGCGAGAAAACTCATGTCCGTCCAGTCAAGTCTGAACTGTTGATTAGGAACCACAACAGTATCTTTGAACAACCTGTAGATCTACTTCCTTTTGTTTGAAAGTTAAAATAATTGTGTGTAAAATTCAGTCCAGAAATTCAGACCTGCTGTGAAGGTCCATTGCTGGTTTCGGAGGAATTTGGACATGACAAGTACTATTGCAATTCAGTAATGTAAACACTGTGGGCTTTTGTTTCTCTGAGGAACGTGAGGTGTAGGCAAAGTTGACTGACTTTTGGGCAGAAGTCAGGCAGCTGTCACTCTCTTTTTTTACTGAAGAATAAGAAGTTAAATGCTTTACAGAAAGTCATACAGTAAAATGAAGTTCCTTTTTTCTTTCACCAAGATGTGTGCACCTACCTTTAAAATGGATGTTTTCCTAATAAAATAGAAATAGTAAAATGCAGAGCCAAAGCAACATTTTCCAATTTAAATTACTCTCTGTCTTAAGTTCATTCATTTTCCCTTTATGCATTGGTATTATACTAGTAACTAAGTCTTCCCACATACTTTGTTTTTAAAGGGGAGAAAGGAGGCAAATTCATTCTCTACCTCCTGTTTGCTTGATGTCTCTGAAAATTGATTTGCCAGTGATTTGCTCTTCTCTGTTAGTACTTTTCCCTGTAGCTTGCACTACCATTTACCTTTCTTGTTCTTTCTCAACCTGAAAATCCCTCTGGCTCACCAGCTCTGGCAGCCTCTGTGCTGTGCTTCATGTCAGCTTTCTGGGACTTTCCTATGTTTCACAGATCCATGCTCCAGAGATGTGTTAGGCACTCCAGGGTCATAGTTAAGGAGGAAACCACAAAGGGCATGCAGCTCAGGTTCCTCCAGGAAGAAGTCCTGCAAGCAGATGTGCTAGCCCCTGAAGACCTGGAACAGAGAATGTTTTAAGAATGGACTGGGGATACATATCACCATTTGGAGTGGGAGAATCTGGGCCATAATAGATGACAGAAACGGAGATCTTCAGAGAGTGGAGGTTGTGTCAGGGAGTCATTAGAGATTGCCTTAGATGGATAGTTTGGAATCCAAGAGAGTATTTAGATTTCCTTAGTTTCAAGAAAAACTGTTTTTACTCTTTTTTTATAAGCAGTGCAGCTAGGTCACTTGACAGCAGCCACGATACAGTCTGATTTGCTAGTACAGAGTTCTTTGATCTGCAATTTTCCATACTTCAGGCTTGCCTCTGATTTCATGTATTTTAACTTCAAATGCTTGTGAACATAATTGTTTTGGGGTGTTTTGCCTGTTTATTTTTTTTCCGATAAAACACTGTTTTTACATATGATCAAATTTTTTAGTAGTTTTTTTCCTTAGCAAATACCTGTGTCCTTATCCTTTGAAGCAGGATCCCTACATTGAGTATGCCACTGTTCTCATAAAAAACCACTATGTATGTCCAGATTTTGAGTGAGAGTTTTCACCTGTACGTTAGACACTTTTTTTTTTTTTTGCATTTAGCAGCCAATACTTTGAGATTGCTCACCTTCACTGGCTCACTGTTCCTAGTGCATAGACTATAGGATCTATATGCTTAACCCTGTATGCAGTCCACAGCAAAGCATGACGTTTTATTGCTGTTCCCACTTCCTGTTGGTCATTGTGGGAGTGAGCATGATAATTGACAGCTATTTTTAATGATTTTTCTGTGAATGCAGAGGAGAGAAGCCTTCTGTCCTGAATGTAGAGGGTAAAAAAGACAGGTGAAAGTACTTAACTGAGATGAAGAATCTGAGGGAGGAGAAAGGAAGGAAGAGAAAGAAATTGGGATAGAGGTTTGGCAGAGCAGTCCTCTGTCAAGGTGTGCTTCAACCCAAGCCTCAGTTTCCCCTGAACAATTTATTGTCAGAAACTCAGTGATATGTTCAAGAAAATGAAGGGCAGGATCCCTTATTTCTTGTCTGTTGGTAATAAAGAATGAGAATTTGGGTCTGGGCCTAGGAACAGGTGTGAGTCTGGGCTTTTTGTGATCACTGATAATTGGACTGATGCTGCCTTATTCATATGCTATGTGGATTTCATTTTGATTTTTTGAATAAGGGTACACTGTCCATTTTTCTTTTCTGTTCATCCTGTCAATAGAATGTGAATCTTACCTTTCCATCTTTGTGTTTATTGTCTTTTGAAGCAGTGGCTCTCACCTCTTTATAGTTATGACCATACTGGCAGGCATAATTTGAAAAGGTGCTAATGTTTGTTGCAAAGCCATCAGACTCCTTCTGCTTGTAGTGATGCCTGTGCCAGCATGCTTGTTTGCCATCTTTCCATTTGTGCAAATGTGTCTCTTTGGGCTGAAATCCAAACTGTCATTTAAAATAATTGTAATTGGCATACTTCTTTTTATCTTTTTATTTGTTTTATTTTTTATTTCAGAGATCTAGTAGACAGTGCAAATAGCTATACTAACTGTAGTGATAACAGGCAGTGCACAGCTAGGATGAATGGCTAAGGCATGGAGAGAAAGGAAGGATGGTGGAAGCAGGGAATTTTTTCGGTTGACTTTAGTGCCTGACACAGCGTCCTGTAACACTGAAGCTTGAGTTCTTTTCAGAAGAACAACTACACATTTTCCCTCTCCATCTTCTCATTGGATTGTAAAGTTTCAATCGTAGAATCTCAAATATATGGAAAAACTAAGTATAAAGCCAACATTTATAGTGTTTGGCTATGAATTTTAACTATGGAAATTATCATAGACCCTTTCAAAGTGATGGTAGAAAGATCTTTTCTCCTGAAATAACTTATCTGAGTGAATACATCCATGTGAAAGAAGTTAAGGTTCTATTCACCCAAGTTCACTGGAGTTAACATTCCAGTTAACTTGTTTCTAATTTGTCCCCTGAACCAGAATTATTCTAGCTACCGTTTTCTATAAAACTGACTCAGCTATACTATATCTAGAGAATTTTCCTTTCCTGTTATAGTGTTATAGAAGCCATCAAATGTTACTATGCTTTTCTCACACCAATATGTTGTTGGTGGCATATGGCTGAGATAATATTCTTGCTACAAAGAGTGACCCAGTGGCAAGTGAGAATCCAACACAATTCCAAAAACGTCATTAAAAAGTAGTAGCTAAATGTCCTTACCCAAGGAGAAAAAAATCTTCCAGCCTGGGCCACTCTCATTTCACAAGCTTTAATTGGACTGGTTCCATTTGTGCCCAAACCCTCACAGAGACTGCTGCAGACCCTTCACTAGTATTCAGCTTCTTTAGAGGTGCAATTGTCTTCTGAGTTCTTGTTCCCTTATCTTTGTTCAGGTACTCCATGAGGCTTCTATTGTTACAATATGTACATGAAGTAACTTCAATAATTATACTTAATATTCTCTATCCTTTTGTCATGAGAGGAAGCAGAAGTCATGTCTTTAATCTGTAAGAAAACCTGAGTACCTTTTCCACAGATAATGAGTAGAAGTAATTGTTTAAGAGCATCCCTTTAACTTGGGGCTCTCCACTCGTTCCAGTACACTCCTTTGAATTATATATCTGCATTCTTTTGCATGGAAATTGTTCAGTGTAATTTGTTGGGTCTTGCATTGAAAAAGATCTTACTTACTACTTAGCCCATGCCTAACAGAAGATATGACCTGGAAGTGGTGAGTTCATTAATGGGGAAGGAGGCTGGAAGAACACCAGCCTATAATTTAGGAAGTATAGCAGGATTTTGAATTCTGTGTTCCGGATAATGAAGAGTTTGAGAAGGCGTATTTCAGGACATATAGCCTCTATTTGTTTGTGTTTGATTAATAAATAATTCTAATTCTGTCAAAATTCTGTCATAATTCTCTCTTTAGGCAGTTCAAGGGCATAGCTATGGCAGTCCTTTTCTCCTAAGATACCATTCAGCAGATAACTTGCTCCTGAAGAGTGAAGAAATCAAAGGGTTTATGAAACAGAAAAGTCGGGAGACCACTGGTGGAGCTGTATGTGCTCTTCCCTGTTGTAGTAGTAACTGAACCAATGCCAAGACTGCAAAAATGGAAGTTCCCATTAATTGTTTGTTACTTTTAAACACAAATAGAAAGAAATTCAGCTATGTTTGATACATCATGGCAGATTTTAAGTCCAAAAGGAGATGGAGGACAGAAACATAGACACCAGTAAGAATGGCCCAGCTACAGATACTGTGAGTGTAAAGTTTCTTTCAAAAGGGATGATGCTGATCCCATAACTCAGAAACTATCCCTACCGTAACAATTTGCTAAGGAGGTGATTCTGGTGCTTCTTTTACAATGGATAGAGAAAATGCACATCTTTGCAGATGTCTCTGCGCTCTGCTTGTGGAAGAGTGGAAGAGCAGAGGTCTACTGACAGTTTCTGTCAGGGCCTCTTTGGTGTTCTTTGATTTCCTGCAAAGCACAAAACAATCCACTGATGAAAGCTCTTTCCTTTCACAGTTTTTTTTCCATGTATCATCCTTGTGGATTCCTTCCAACTGAAAATATTCTGTGATATATTTTTCTTCTTTTTTTTTTTTCCTCTGCCCCATTTCTGTAGTTTATCTCCTTTCCTATTCTGCTCGTCTTTCTGCTGGTGGGAAGATTTTTCTCTTCACTCTTTGTCCACCTTATCATTTCTGCCCTTCATTTTCAAGACATCTGTTCTGTACATCCTACTCTTGGGATGTTATTCTCAGTGCTCTCCGCTGTTTACTCTGAAAAACAAGGGCCATTGTAGCTGAAAGTTTTCATGAATGGGAATGACCATGATGGCATTTAATACAGAATTGCTGAGAAATCCTTTGTAAGGTATAATCTTTTAATGATAGAGAATAACCTAGTGCTCTGTAACTGGTAGTCCATGTTCAAAATGCAGAGTCCTACAGTAATGCTAACTTTAAATCAGAAGTTACAGCACTGGTGAATCTTCAGCATAGTGATATTTACATGTAAACCAGCACTGGAAGAATCAGCCTCTGATGGAGAAGAGGGATTTGAATGTGTGCAACTCATAGGCACTCCACACTTTCTTCACTTCTAGTCAGCCTTAGTTCCTCTTTGTCTCTTTTGTGTTGATTCATCAGTTGGGTAATTCAGAGCCACATATTTGTATCTTTAAATTTTTGATGCAGCAAATGAGTAACTGAAGAGCAAACAGAGCAAATGAGAACATTTGCCAATATGCTTGTTAAAAGTCTGACACTTTTCTATGGCCCTTTGCATTTACACTGTTTTTCTTCATGCTGTAAAATGTGGATTATTCCATAAAACAAATATGAGACAGGGACCTCTTTAATGTATAGAAGGGTAGTTCTGGTAGTTAGCAGTTCCAAAAAAACACTGCCAAAATCTTAATTAAAAGAAAAAATTAAAAAAGCATCTATGGAGAGCCAACATCTATGTGATGTTGTTTGCTTGTTGGAAAGTGAACGAATTTTTGACAGTTCTTTCGGTCATAGCCCTAAACTTGAATGATCACAATGTAAGGAGTGTATGTACAGTTTATAGTTTATCACTACCACCTTTCATGAACATCTAACTAATGCAACAAAATCATGCTTGCAGGTACGCACACTATATGAATGTGACATTAAAAAGTTAATTTTGAAGCACTGTGCAGAAATAAACTTTATAATTATCAATTTGTTTTCTAGGAATATGGTTTGGACAAGGTCTATGGGATCCTGAGAGACAGCACATTAAAATGTTCAATCCATGCTAGCTTTCCTCGAGAGGCAAAAAAGACTGGGCCTTTTGAAGACTTCCTTCTTATCAGAAGATACTTGTACCATCAGAGAGAGAAGTAATATCCTCTGATTTATTTAATCAGTAAGAACTTGCCAGCATGGATGGATTTTGGTATAGCTTGTGTCACTTAGTTCACTTTTTACTTAATCTATCCATCCATCCATGAAGTAAGCAAAACCAGAAAAAAATATAATCTTTTCCAGCACTAAAATAATGAATAAGAAATTACAATTTCTGGTAGACATTTAGTAAAAAGTAGGATGAACTAAATCCTCAGTCTTGTAACTTCCAATGTGGCAGAGAAATCCAGCAACATGCAATAGCCAGTGTCCTGTGCTCACTTGGTCAGTTTTATGTTCTGAGTTGTTTGGTCAGCTCTAGTTCTGGACAGTTTTCTGGTTAACTGTATATCACTCTCTGTTATCATCAGAAGAAATAATCTATCTTTACATGAGTATATAGTGAATAGTATCTGGCTCACTGAATCAGATATGTTTCCATCAGAATATGTTTCCAGCATACTTGTGGGAGGGCACTGATTCAGGTCACATAACTATGATGCTGGCTGACTATCTCTGGAGTGGGTCCAAATGTACTCATTCCTGATTCAGGGCAATGATGGTTTCTTTAGACACACAGACACATTTTGTTAACACAGCTGCAAGATGGTCTCAAGATGACAAAGATGGTGCAACCATTTCTGAATAATGTTGTTACAGTTACTTCAGCTAGAGGAAATGATGCTTGAATACTGCTGGAGAGAGAGAACAAGAATTCCTCCTCCAACAGAACATGCTTTGTTTAGCTCCATTAATACCACAGGTGAGGATGAAATGGAAAACATAAACAAAGAAAACAATATAACACAACTGGCAAGGTTTTCATCTCTAGTGTCACAGAGAGAGATAAGATGAGAAGTTAACACATGGAAGCCAGCTGTAGCAACTAAATGTCTCAAGGAATCTTGTTCTTAGATAATGAAATCCTTTCGCAGGGACTGTCAAAGAAAGTTGGAGTGACCTGATAAAACTTAGAAGAAATTACCAGTTTTATTCTTGGAAAGGCAAGAAAGTGAAACTCAAAGCCTGATAGACTCTAAAAATGATGAAAATGTGACTGTTATTTCAGAAGTTTTATCTCCAGATGTTCAAAGAAGTGTGGTTTTTTTAAGATAACATGTTGGAAATAGATAATATGTTGGAAAACGACCTCTAAGTGTACGTGAAACAAACTAAGACAAAATCAGAAAAGTTACATTCGAAAGTGTAGCTGGACATTCTGTGAAAAACTACTGAAATCATCTGAACAGAATTCTGACTTTACATTGAAATCATTATTAGGAAAACTAGGCTGCTATGCTGCCCCTGGAGCAACAGGGAAAACAATTTGAGGAAATTGTGACTAACAAATATACTGAATTTATACCAAGCGCAGCATATAGTAACTCAATGCAACAGCACAGCTAAATCCCAGACATATTTGATGTGTGCTATTGCATTGGTCCTTGCCCCCTTTTCTCCTGTGTGCATTTGGAGAAGACCATGAAAAGGACGAGGGGTGACTTGAGGTCATCTCATAACCCTGTGAGCCCCCTCTCATGTGAAACCATATGTTACAAACATAACTAAGAATTTCCTTCTCCTGCAGTCCCTCTGCTTGCTATAACACACTAGAAGCTCCAGGCAACATTATTCACTTTGTTTGTCTGGATATACAGAAGCTACAAGTAGATGAAGAGCTTTTTGTGTGTTAAACATATCCAGTTAAAAGCTTACACTACTCTTTTCAAACATGTTCAGAAAACTGATGTCCTTCATTGACTGTCAAAGTATCATAAATACTTAAATAATTTGAGGCCTAATTAAAGGCAATATCATTGTTCTATGCATTTCACCTGGGCTTTTGCTATGGGTCAAGTAACCTCAAGATTTGAAGTCAAACTTCTAGGAAGTTCTTAATAAAATAAGTCTCAGTGTCAAAATGCTTTATCAAGGGTCTGATTAATAGCCATTTGACATCAATCAGAGACATGGTATTAAAGGCTGTTGAAATCAGTCCCATATACAGATGCAGGCCAAGTTAAGAAAGTCCGTATATGTGTGTGTAATGTATTTATTTACCTGTGAATCCAGTCCTATTCATGCAGTTGTTCTGCATAGCTTACAGAATAGGAAGATATGGAGACATACAGAAGATAGCTTACAGCTCACCTATAAACTCCATCAATTTCACTGCAAACCTCATTTTTTTTTATCCTGCATTGTCTTATACTAGCTGCAAATTCTCTCAAAAGACAGATGCAGGTCTCCATGTTGTTAAGATGTAAAATTGTCTATATTATGCATTTCTCACTGCAGTCTCAGAAGGAGAATGACCAGTGAAATTTGAACCTTCTTGAACCTGTTTCTTCCAGAAAGACAATACAAGAGGGCTGTACTTTGCTGGAGGTTCTGACAATGTGAGTGCAGCAGCTCAATGTTAGACCTTCTAAATAATTCTAAATTAGACCTATCTAAATAATTAGAATATTCATTTTGCATTTGAATATGGATATATCCCCTGTCTGTGAGCTATTCAGGGAGGGGAACAGAGGAGATAAAAGGCTGCATAACATGCACACACATGTAAGTTATATTTTTGCACTCCCAGAACTAACAAATAATAAAATCAATTCTGTTTAACCTCATAAATATCTTCAGATGTCTACAGGCAAAATTCCACATAGTTGAAAGGCAAATTTTTCAAGGTTTTGCTCTTACTATATTGAAATGTTGTCTAAAATGTTTTGCAAACTTATGTCTAATGTTTGCTGCTAATTGGGCTCTCACATGCAGTGAAGTGATTCACATGGAAAATATCTGTGCCATCAGGTTTCCTTTAAGGATATGTTCAGGTATTTTTAAAATTTCGGATACAATTATAAAATGCAATTGATATGCCAGCAGTTCTTTATCTTCTTACTGCATGATCTTTTTTAAGGGTGGTCAGTTGTCTGACTTCATTTTATTTGTAAAGTTAAAAGATGTTTCAGAGTAACTTACTTGGGAGATGTCTCAGAGTGACTTACCTGTTTGTAAAGTATCTGTATAATTTTGAAGCCTGGACATGACACTTTTGTTTACCCTACAGGTAATTAGGTATATTTTCTTAATAGCTATTTTGAAAAAACAGGACTAGAAGGCATTGTTGACAAGACAAAAATTAATCATGTTACAGAGGGCATTTAGTCTCCTAGTTTTCCTTTTAGTTAAGTATTTGAGGACAATACTCAGGCTTTTAAATTGTTATTGTGGTTTGGTTTTGTTGGATTGGTTTGGGTTTGCTTTTTATTGTTGTTGTTGGTTTTGTTTTTCTTTTGCTTTGTTTTGTTTTGTTTTTGAGGAAGGAGTCCTGGAGGACCAGAGTTATGCTTGTAACTACACCTTGCAGGACAGTGGTTTTTTAATTTACTAACACTGCTCTTCAAAGATCTGGATCTCACATCGATAGAAGTATCTAATGTGACTGAGAACAAATTTTTTGAAAGGTGCTCTGTAAGCTCATGTTGTGCCATATGTCTTAATTACTGACTTGCCTTTTTTTTTTTTTTTTTTTAGGGAGACAGGGGCTAAATAAACAGCTGCCTGAGACATCCAGGCTGCTTTACAGTGCAGGCTACTTGATATTTGCTAATTTTTTTTGTGTTGCTTCCCCTCTGATTCATAGTTTGGTTTAGTTAGCCACTCTAAACCACTTTGCAGAGAACAGGGGTTTATCAGTGTTTGCAGAGTGTGCCATCCCCTTCCTGTCTGGAAAGCAGAAAGAGAGCATGGGGTGCTGTTGTGATGATGACCTTTGGCAAGCTGAGATGCAAGGCACCCTGTAGGAATTTCCTCCAGCTCAAAGGTATTTAACAAATTATCCAGTTCCATGGTGGGACCTAGTCAGTAGGTGGTCTACTTGAGTGTCTGTCTGTCTTTCCTTATCCTCCTCTTTAACTTAGAGAAGCTGCAGTAGGAGGGGAAGAAAAAGGAAAAAAGAAAAACAAAACAAAAACCAGCTATTAAACTGGAAAGACATGTGATCTGCATAATTGCTCTAATTGCAGCTAGTTCTGTGATGAATAGAACTGATGTCAAATTCAACAACGACTTAGGAGAAAAAATATCTCAAAGTCCTTTACTATAACATGAAAGAAGAAACTTGTATGATCATTGCTGTTCTGTTTAAAGAACCAGTGACTAATTAAGGGGGAGGGGAAACAGTCCCATTGTTTAATTACTGAAGAAAGGATTAAATTGGCAGGAATAAATAAACAAAATTAAACTGTGCACCTCTCTGGCCTTTCTGAGTTACGCAAATTGGTATAACAGTCATGCAAGAGAGGTAGTTGTCAGCAGGGATTTTTAATTGTAATTGTAACAAACATTGCATCAAACGTAGGCTACTCCAAAGGAAACTCACATGGACTGTTGTCAGAAGCACAGTGTCATCCACGGACCTGAAGGCAGTGTTTAGAGAAAGGAAAACTAGCTACCCCTGACTGCAGCACTTACTGTAGCCTTGCACAGGACACTCCATGTCTTTTTCCTGATTTCTTTGTCTTTGAAATGGGATAATAAAACATACTTACCTGTCCAAGTCTTGTGTTTTGAAATTTAGTGTCTGGATAATGTGCTCACTGCAGAGGAGCAAAAGATTTATATACCTCTTTTCAAATCTGTTCTTGAGACATGAGCAGTGATAAAGCTTCTGTTCATATTTAGGAGGTCCGTTTTTACAGAGCGGAAACCTTACAAGGCTATCCAAATTTAGTGTCTAGTAATAAAGGAGTGGCACCTTAGAGAAGTGTTTAATACCTGCTGAAGCATGACCATGGAGTATGGCCTGGCCCCTGAACATATCTTGATTTGAGAAATGAATAATGTTTCATTTAGACTTCTATTTGGTAGAATTAGCAGACAAATTATTCCTTTTTCCTTTATTCTCTTTGAAAAATTATATGCTTTAATCTTTTTGGTGGGTTGTCCCTGGCCAGCAATTAGGCACTCACTAGCTGTTTATTTACTCCCCCTTTATCAGGATGGAGGAGTAGATTGGAAGAGAAAATGTGAGAAAAACCTCATGGGTCAAGTTAAAGACAGTTTAATAAGTGAAGAGGAAAAAAGCAGAAAAAGAAAAAGAAAACCGCAAATGATTAAAAGACCGCTGGTCTCCACCTCCCAAAAGCAGGCTGATGGCCAGCTAATCTCTGAGCAATGACTACTTTGAAAAGATTATCCCCAAGTCTTTATTGCTAAGCATGATGTTAAATGGCCAGTTAGGGTCAGCTGTCCCAGCTGTGTCCCCTCCCTGACTCTTGCCCATCCTTGGCCTCCTTGCCCGTAGCAGGCAGAGTGGGAAACACAGAAAGCCTCAAAGCTGTGCAAGCACTGCTGGGTAGTAGCTAAAACGTTGGTGAGTTGTCAGCAGTGTTTTGGTCACAAAACCATGCTGGATGCTGCGAAAAAATTTAACTCCATCCCAGTCAGAGCCAGTACACTGTTGCATCATCTAAAGGGTTTTTTTCTTGACATTTTGGTTCATTCTAAAATGAGTCTTCTTCTCATTCTCTATGTGTACATAGGACTAAGATGCCTCCAAGCCTGGTTTCAGCCACCTCAATCTTTGACATACAAGTAAGATTCATACCAGAGGTTATTTACACCCAATCTAAATCAAATCCTTAGATTAGACAGACCCCAAGTTAGGAAATTTAAGCTTTGCATGTGAGATTTGTGCCATAAGACTATCATATATATTGAAGATGGATAAAATAAAGAAAAACCAGCTGAAATGAAGTAGTACCCAAGTTGCACTGGGCGCCACCCTGTTTAAAAGGTTGAAACATTTGTCTAATTATTTTTGACTTCTTTATTTTTGTGCATTTTTGTACTTCCTTGTTCTTTCCGTGTCAGAAAACTAAAGAGACTGTTCTGGTGAAATATCTGGTCTGCCTGGAGGCGGGAATTAGTGTGAAGAGCATAAGAAAACCTGTAGTACATTTCCTATTCAGATTTGCTGACTATATATTAGAATGCAATCATGCTCAAAATATCAGCTCAGTTTGCTTTGTTCCATGCCTGTTATCACATCCCTTTTCACATCCTTTACCTCCTGCTCCCTGTATATCTATAGGGTAGATCTTGGTGCCTGTGTAGTACCTTTTCACAGAAACAGTATACTTTGGAAAGGATGTCTTTTTTTTTATGATCAAGCGAGCATGGGTGGCTTTTGATAGTAAATACATATATAGAGCCATGTTACTGTAAGACTAAATGTCTTGTAACACAGGCTAGCTATTGTTTTAGATGTTGTTTTCCTCTGTTAATATTTTATATATTGTGTGGTATGAATTAACCTTCCCTCCTCACCGTTGCACTAGCATGTGCCCTTATGGTAGCCTGATCTGTTGGACGGAAAGCTTTTTGCTGTTGTTTAGCACCACCTCCTTACTTATGACATCCTTCCTCAGTTCTCCGGAATAAATCACAGAATGAACAGTTGTGGAAGACAGGCAGAGAGATCAGCTTCAGGAATGGGGTTGCAGCTATTTCATGCCCTTTCAGCCTCCCTAAACCACAAGCTTTAGAGGCTGAGGCAAGGTAGAGCTCAATACTATTCCACCTTTCAGTTCCTGCTGATGACATCTGCAATCCTTCTGTTTTGCTGGATGTGGCTTCTTCTGTCTGGCCCTTTCTGATGGAGTGTTCCTCCATCTTCATTTGGCACTTTGAGTTGAATTTGGTCACCAAATAAAACAGATGTTAGCAAAAACTGCTGCCTCTGGGGAAAACTGAAAGTTGGATATACCACACACACAAAAAACAAAGATAGGAAAAGAGCTGAGTGGAAGGAAGGAATTTTAGAAACCCCTCAACCTTAATTTTTCTGTGAGTAAAGAGGATAACCAGAGAAAACATAATTTTCTTAACTTTGCAAATAAGGGAAACAGCAAAGAAGTTCCCATTATCTCCCGGAATGGATAGGTGTAATAATTCTGAGTTTAATAATTTCTTCAGGAAGAATAGAATATTAAAAAAGCTTAATTCTATCTGAAGAATTATACACTCCACAGGAAGTTAGAAAAAACATATGGATGGCATAGAGCATCAGACAGGAAATTAAATAATAGAAGAGTTCACAATTTCTCCTTCTAAGGCAGATTTAAAGAGAATTGATTTTGAAATTTTAGATTTGAGTCGCCTGAGAAAACCCAATTTCAAACACCCTGGAGTACTGGAAAGACAGAGAAAATATCTGGAAATTGTAAAAGAAGATGTTTTCCTGTATCCTAATGAAAATTTGAGGAAGGTGGTCAATATTCCAGTAAAGTGGAGAAAATAAAAATTGTTACACAAACACACACGCATGCAAAAAAACCCCAAACCAAACCAAAACAAAGCAAAACAAAAAAACCCACCAAAACCACAAAACCACCAAACCCACGAACCCACAGATGATTGCATGCACTGCAGATTTAGAGCCCAGCAGAGTAACATGGGCTGTATGAGCTAGGACTCAGCAGGCATTTATTTTAGTGCTGGAATGTATGCCTATGGAGCACACCACAGACACTGAGTAATAACAGTAACCCCATTAATTCAGGGGATTTTCTCCAGGACTGTTAAAAAATATGGCAAATTATTGGGCTATTAATTTGAAAGCTATTAGAGCATCTACTAAATTACTTTGGACATTGTTTCTGGCAAAAAATTACACAAAAAGCAGTTTTGTTTACACTGAAGAAAAGCCAGTACCTCTGAAAGCAAATAATTAAACTGTAGGTTTCCACTGCTAAGCTTCTCCTCACTGCAGGCACAGCAAAATAAAATGTTTGGATAGGCAGGAATTTGCTGTAGTACTCTATGCTGAGCCCTGGAGCTTGTCAGTAGAAGACCCCAGAAAAACTGAGGAAGGAATTGAGGACCTCTTACAAAACACTCAGAGCTGAGAAAAGACAAAACAATCCATGCTGCGTGATTTGTACTCCTAGAAATCCCTTGCAACTTTAGGTTGAGGATTAAAAGAGGATTTAGTGAGTTTTATTTGCTATGTTTCTGCGCTCAGGAATACCAGAGCTGCAGACAACCAGATCACCTCCTAGTACAGTACAGGATTAGCTCAGGCCTGAGTATATGACTACATTTCTGTCAAATCAGCTAGAGCACACAGTACAGTATCTATTCTGGCTTCATGGTCACTACATGAGGACAGGTGATATGCGATCTGCCAGAAAACCTACCAGAATATTGAAGTACCTTTAAATACTTTTGTTTTGAACAAACTTGGATCCACAGAGTGAGTTTGTACTAGCCAAACTGTTTTTTCTTGTGAATCTACAACATTTTGGATCCAGCATATGTGTCCTAATCCATCCACTTTTATGAAGGCATGACTGAGGAATAAAAGGGCAAGGGGAGGTTTCATTCAGCAAGGAATAACTACATAGGAAATAGAATGTAATACATTAGCACTAGGAAGGTGGGTCCATTTTTCTTCCCTTCTGGAAAAGAAAACACATCATATTTGAGAGTTTGCCCAGACAGGCAGTATGTGGAAGACCCTTTGTGATCATCCACATATGTGCTCCCAGAAGTATAGTTAGCATTTGAAGGAAGCTCAGAGTACATTTCAGGGAACTGAAGTCAATGAAAGGGTAGATTTTTAAGTTCAGTTGGCAGAATGAATAAGCATACATGCTTTCAGCGTGTTAAGCTACTAGTTACACTCCAGAAAGCAAAACAAAGCAAATAATAGCTAAGGTTTTGTCTTTTAATGATTTAACCAGAAGTGAACATTTCCTGGAGAAGCTGGACATGACAGCAGTCCCAAACACTGATAGCCAGTGTACCTGTTACAGAAGATTTCCCCAAAGCTTGTCAAATCAAGCCCAGAATCACAGAATTATTAGGTTGAAAGGGACATCTGGAGGTCATCTAGTCATAGAATCATAGAATCTGATGGGTTAGAAAGGACCTCTGAGATCATCAAGTCCAATCCTTGATCCACCCCAGTTATTAGACCATGGCACTAAGTGCTACATCCAATCTCCTCTTGAATACCTCCAGGGATGGAGAATCCACCTGCAGCACATTCCAATGCCTGACTACCCTCTCTGTAAAGAATTTCTTCCTAATATCTAATCTAAACTTCCCCTGGCAGAGCTTGAGACCTTGCCCTCTTGTCCTACTGCTGATTGCCTGGGAGAAGAGACCAATCCCCACCTGACTACAGCCTCCTTTCAGGGAGTTGTAGAGAATGATGAAGTCTCCCCCGAGCCTTCTCTTCTCCAAGCTAAACAACCCCAGCTCCCTCAGCCTCTCCTCACAGGACTTGTGTTCAAGTCCCTTCAGCAGCCTGGTTGCTTTTCTCTGGACCTGCTCCAGCACCTCAATATCTTTCCTGAACTGAGGGGCCCAGAACTGGACACAGTACTCCAGGTGTGGCCTCACCAGTGCTGAGTACAGGGGAAGAACCACTTCCCTGCTCCTGCTGGCCACACTGTTCCTGATAGTCTAACCCCCATGCCAAGGTAGGATCATCTAGAGCATGCTACACAGGAACGTGTACAGGTGGTGTTTGAATGTCTCCAGAGAGGGAGATTCCACAATCTCCCTGGGCAACCTGTTCCAGTGCTTTGACACCTTCAATGTAAAGAAGTTATTCGTCATGTTGAGGTGAAACTTCTTGTGCTTATGTTCATTGTTCCTCATCTTGTCACTGGGAACCACTAAAAACTGTTTGGCAGCAATCTCTTGGCACCTGCCCATGAAATATTTTTATGGATTAAAGAGATCCCTTCTCAGTCTCCTCTTCTCTAGACTAAACAGGCCCAGCTCCTGCAGTCCCTCCTCATAAAGGAGATCTCCAGATCTATTTTTGTGGCCTTCCATTGGTCCCTCTCCAACAGCTCCTTAATCGCATCCCTGAATACTCTGGTGTTCCTATAGTCCTCCCATTTGACCTATCCCTTTTTTCACATCCCATAAGTTTCTTTCTTGCATTTGAGATTTGCTGGGAGCTCCCTGTTTATCTGTGCAGGTCTCCTGCCCCCTTTGCCTGATTTCTTCATCATGGGGGTAACACTGATTTTGAGCTTGGAGAAAGCGGTGTTTAAAAAATGACTGGGTCTTTTGGACTCCCTTCTCTTTTAGACCTCTAACCCATGGGGACCTCTAAGCAGGTCCCCAAAAAGGCCAGAGTTACTTCTCTGGAAGTTTAGGGTTCTTGATCTGTTTACTGGGGCTTCATCCATGAAGGATCCTGAATGCCATCACCTCATGGGTGCTACAGCCAGGGCTGCTCCCAACCTTTACATCTTCAACCAGTCCCTCCTGTTTTGTTAGTACAAGGTCCAGCAACACACCTTTCCTCATTGGCTCCTCCATCACTTGCATCAAAAATTTATCTTCAATAATCTGCAGAAACTTCCTGGCATATTGTTAACAAAATACCAGGATGGTATGAGTAAGTGAGAGAAAAGAGCTGTTGAATAAGACACTTCTCTGTTTTCTCTATGGCCTTTGGGTACAATTTCACTGTATCTTTTATCACATTTAGCTGCAGGTTTATACTGAATTGTCTTCTTCCCACACCACACCATCTTCACCTTTTCACCATCTTTACACCAGCTGTGACACTACATGTCTGCAGAGTGCAAACTGGGAACCATAGCCATAGACCAGCAAGATCTAGGAAGAGATAAGGGAGAGACATATGAAGAAGAATATAGAGCTGTCCTATTTGGGGGCACAGTCAAAGTGGATTTAATATGACATGAAACATGTCATAGTTGATATCTTAATTCCACAAATAGTGTAAGCCAATGGACTGGCACCATTGCAAAAAAACCAAAAATGTCTGTGCTCTCTTCCCATGGGAATGCTTGGGTTTACCCTTCCTCCTAAAGGTACTTTCTTTTTCTCTTTCTCTCTTTTACTTTTCTGAGTTAATTTTAACTACCTGAGCTCTAAGCTTTCTTGTGTAGACTGAGTTTGCTACAAGAACTTCCCTTTCCTTAGCATGCCTATCTGGAGCTGGATTTGTAGTGATGACAGGAACAAACAGTCGTGGTGAGAGTGACCACGTATAGCTACGTAGTCCATTGCTTTGCTTGATAGGCCACCTCTGTTTTGTTTTTCCTTTTGTTTTCTCTGAGAAGACAGACACTTCATGTGTGCAATTATGCTGATTGCTCCACAGATATTTCAGTCAACCTGAATATCTATGTGTGGCCTCCTTAAAAATAATATAATATTGGTGTCGTGGGTTACCCAGGGGATCAAAACCTTTTTTCAAACTCCCCACTTAACACAATTACTGTCAGTCGAGAG
>VYXB01000450.1:78901-110948 GCA_013397135.1 Pachyramphus minor | reverse complement strand
TATACCCTTTACCTTATCCCAGGCAATCTCACAAATACAAAATTTCTCCAAAAGCTCATTCAGGAAAAAAACCCCACACCAATATTATAAAAGTGAATGGAATTGTGATTGAAAATATTTTCATAATTGTTTGGTTTGAAATAACAATTAAACAATACATGAATATTTATTTGAAAAATAAGTGCAAGCTTTAAGATTTTTTGATATTAAATTAAGTTTGAGATTTATAGTAAAAATAAATTTTCATTTTTTATTTGTAATTTATTGAGTGACACTTTGTGTAACTTAATAATATTGTGTATTGTATATAATATTGTAATATACTAATACATATGATTTATAGATATAAAATTATATAATAATATTTCATATAATATTATACCCTTTACCCTACCCCAGGCAATCACACCAATACAGAATTTCTCCAGAAGCTGATTCTGTAAAAAACCCCCAATATTATAAAAATGAATGGAATATATTTCAATAAGTGTTTAGTTTGAAATATCAATTAAACAATATCTACATCTTGCTTGGAAAAGTAAAGGTCAGTTTGAAGCCTTTGGATTTTAAAATAAGCTTGGGATTCATAGTAAAAATATTTTCCTATTTTTATTTGTAATGTATTAGTTATTATTTAGTTATTTGTAATGAATAAAAATAAATGAACATTTTTATAATGATGTTTTTAAGACCCTTAATGAATCTGTCATTGTTTTATTCGGTGCTTCACTGTCACTGTCTTTAGAAGGCAAGGATTAAGTGAGGGACCAGTTTCTCTCCAGCTGAAGTTCACAAGTGGAAGCTCAGGGCAATATATTTGCAAGTGCATTTTGAGCTGTGTTTAAATCACCATTTTATTTCTTTGACAGAACACAAAGTGCTGTGCACTGAAGGAGATGTGTAAGATCAGATGGATCATGTCCAACATGGAAAAATCAGACTAAAACCCCTTTTGATGTGAGCTAAGAGGCTTGAAAATGCTGCTGTTTCCTCCCAAACCCCATTTTTATTATTCTTATCTCTGTGTTTATGTTGCTTGTTCTTCCTATTTGATTTATGTTGGAGCTGCTGGTGAGGATCTGTTTAAGTTTATAACCATATAAGAAGAGACATCCATCGCCTCCAAGATAAACAGGCCAGGGAAAAGATGGAAAGTAATGTTGTTACAGGAATTTCACTGCTGCAAACAAACTCCCCTGGAGAAGAAATTCCATTTATCGACATTGGAGGGAATTTCTGCAGCAAAAAAATAACAAATGGGCTCCGAGTACTAAAGCAGCTTTGATTTGCTTGGATCACAAGATCAGCCTTCCTTTCCTTCCTTTGGATTCATGTGGGAAAGAGTCCTCTGGAAAAGTGTTCAAGATACTCTGGGACACCCTTATTGGATTTTTTAATAGGTACTAAATAGGCTAAATATTACTGGCATAAAAATAGGAAATTTCCCAGGAGCTAAATTTAGGAGATGGGAATAAGATAATTATAATTATAAATGATAATCATTAATACTGGGGGGTTGTAAAATAGTCGTAAAATTTATTATCAAAGAAGGAATGTCTTGTTTTTAACTTGACAATACTTGTTTTCTTAATTATTATTCATAGACTCTGTGAGCTTTCTCAGATAAATCCTGAGAACAAAGAACAAACCAGTTCCTGGACTCAAATTTAGGTGGTTTTTCTATTACTTGTTTTTTCTTAATACATATATTCATCATTTTCCCTTTTGTAGCCTTATTAAACATTTTAAGGCATGTTTCCAGGTAATTTCTAGACAATGACTTCTTCCAAACCAGAAATTCATCAGTATTCTTCATATTATTGGTAAAAGGAATGCACAAAAAATGTAATATTAACAGATTTTGGTCATGTTTCTTTGGAGGGAGCTCTCCAGGATGTCAGGGAATAAATGAAGTGTTTCTAATGGGAATTAAGGGGTTTTTAAGGTGTGTTTTCTTTGGTGGCATCATTTTCTCTTCATAAACCAAGCAGCAGAACAGCATCAATTAGCAGTGAGTAATAAAGGCAGTGAATGGAACTCTGGAGGTTTAATTTAAAATTAAATCAGTGAAAACTGTTGAAGCCACAAATTCATCCTTTCTGAGGTTTACAGAAATTAGTGCATAATAATAACAGCTATCAATACCCCCTCATTTCTAAAGCACTTCTCACTTCAGTGCCTCAGAGGGCTTGATAAACCACAAATAATTAGAGAGGAGATGTCAATAAAAGGAGTTGGGTGGGAGGGGGGAGGTCAAACACCCTCTCTGAGCTCTGGTCTCTTCTTCACCATTGTAGGAGATGTCAAATATAAGTTCAATAATAATTACAAAGTTCAAACTGACCCCCAAAACCAAACCCCAAAATTTAAAATATTCTTGAGTCACTTCTCTGTTTTCAGCCAAAGTAAATTAAAACTTGTCCAGAACTGAATCAAGGCAAAAGTCATCAGGAACCCTCAATGTTTGGAAGGAATTTGATGGTGCACAGGACTTCTGGACAAAGTCTGGTGTGGAACCAGGGAAATTTTTTATGATAATTGCAGCTAATTTTGATGTGAAAAATAAGAAAAAGCCTCACATCTCTCTTTTGTTCTATTTTTTAAGCTGACTGTATAATTTACATTTTAAGTGCTCATTAAGGTGAAAAATGTCAGTACTGGAGAAAGAGCAAATAAATTACCTTCATGTCTTTTTTTTTTTTTTTTTCCCCCTTTTTTTATTAAAAAACGGAAAAAAAAAAAAAAAAAAAAAAAGAGAAAAAAAAAGAAAAAACTTCTCAATTAATCGAATGTCTAATATGTCACATCACATGCTGGTGAAACACCAGTACAGCTGATTTTAATTAGGCCTTTTTCAGTGCCTGCAGACAGGAGGATTTGTAGCAGACTTTAAAACAGAACTATTATATAGTTACCAGTGTTTAAAATCAATTAGATTTTATGCAATGTTAATACTTGCAATTTTACTGCTCCCATGGGGAGATCCTGAGACTCGGGGTCACCCAGACGCTTTGCAGCTCTCCAACCTTCCCAAAGAACATTCCCAGTTTCCAAAAGCTCTTTTAGGGTGTTCAGAGGGATGTGTATTCACTAGGGATGGTTTAGAAACCCACATTTCTATTCTGTAATAAAGTTTTAGAACCTTCTTTCATCAGTCAAGATGTGAAACTTAAAAGTATTTTAGGCTTGAGGCTCTGAAATCTTGGGACGATTCGTTTCAGGATTTTACTTCTTTCCCTCATCCCTCTCAAACCAGCCACAAACAAACTAAAAATTCCCAAAACACATAAAACCAACCCAACCACCCCCAAAACACCACTTCCAGCAGTAGACAGTGAGCAAACCACCACAAAACCATTCCATTTAGGTGAGTGATACCGAAGTCTCCCAATATCCAGAGCTCCAAATTCCCACATCCAATGTTTTCCTGCCTGTCCTCGTGCCCATGATTCAAAGTTCAGCTGAAATCTTCCCCCTCCCCCAGAGCATCTGAACCACGAAGTCTCTGCACACCTCATGATAATTTAATTCTTTGATCCACTGAAGAGCTGATTTATAATGAATTAGACATGAATACTCCTCTCACTAAGAGAACCAATCTTGTCAACCTGCAATTGGGAAGGTCTGGTTTGTTCCAAAGAATAAACACATGGATAAAGTTCCAAATACTATAAACTCATTCCTTTCTGATTCTGATTCCTTGTGTTTTTGTGCACAAATTACTGCACACATTTCCTGCTGCCCTAAACTTTTAATGGAGGATCACATTTCTCACATAATTTTGTACAAGCTTGAAAATTCAGAAATATTTCAAGTAAAGAAATCAGGCTTAATTCAACTATTTGCTCTACAATTTATGCTCCCAGAGCTCCAAACACACTTACCTTTGGATAACACCATTTATAGCTGTCTTGTTTGAATACAACAGTCTGAATTTACTCAGTAAATTTATATCTGATTTACCTTGTTGAGAGCCTTTTACCTTTCTCCTGTACTCTGCACCTGGGTTCAGTTATTCAGAATAAAAGCAGATTCTCACCCAGTTGTCTGTGTTTTCTACATTTGCTATTATTTTAAATAAGACAAGAGTTTTATATGAACATGTAGATAATTATTTTAGAGAGTTTATGGACAGGAAACTCATCAAGCATTAATTTCAATGAACTTTAACTCTTGGAATTTTTTCTTCATTTTCACACAATCTCTCTTCCACTTCCTAATGACCCTTTGCTACAATAAGAAAGTCTGACATTACTGTTAATCACAGAGAATATTTCACAGCTAATATGATGTTCAAGAAAGAAATGGCCATAATTACATCCTCAGATTGGGAAACATGGCAATTAGTCTGGGTCCTGTTCCTGACTGAGGACACATTTCCCAGTTCCATGGGATAAATTGCTTTTATTACATATAAATGGGTGATGATGTAGCAATAAAAAATACCCAGGTGAGAACAAAGCAATGAATAAACATGTGACACAAAGACAATGAAATTCTGCCTCTCTCTTCACTTACCTGTCGAAAGTTACTATTCATTAAGCACAGAACAAAGATGTTCAGCATGAAGCTCATGATATTTGGCATTTCTTCCTGATAATGCTCTCTGAAATATTCCAAGAAGATATTTCCAAAGGAAACAGATTTTTTTTTCTCTCTCAAACACTTCTGTTAACCACTTTTTATTACAATTAAAGGACTAAACCAAAGTGTCCAACCAGCTCTACTGCTTAATTAAAATAAAAAAATAGGCGGAGAAATTCAATGTATTGCAGTAATTGATTGTGAAGCTTCTGAATGAGTGATGCTGGAAAAGCCAAGAGTCTCATAGAGTTTGTCTTTATGTTTGCCAGCAGTGATGAATCTCAACCCAAATTCTGGTGTGTGTGTGAAGTTAACCCTGACAATAATTGTTCCTGTCACCTTGTTTGATACAAGAACCTGTTTTTAAAGAAAATAACCCAGTCTGACTTCAGATTGAAATGCTGTTGAGAGGAGGGGAGATGTGATCATTTATTTATCAGCATTTACACCACTATCATTTCATGGATATTTTAGGCAAAACAGAGCAAGAGAGAAATTATCCTTCGTAGCAGTTGTAAGACAAGTGGCATTTATGTGTTATTTAAGCTTTAAGGCACCCCAGGAGGTGGTGAGGAAGCCCAATATTACAATTTTCATCATAACTGAAGGCACTCAGCTGTCAAGTTTGCTACATCTCACTGCAAGCAACTTATAAGACCTGGTAGGTAGGAAAATCCCACAGCTGGCTGTGCACTATTGTCCCTGCAGAACTCTGTGAAGAGCTGGGGGGTCCAAAGCCTTCCAGAAGAAGCCTCCTGGCTGTTGGACACACCAGGGACAAATGGCCTGGGGAGGAAGGATGGAGAACATGGAGCTTCATCAGCCTTTGGTCAGCAGGGTTT
This sequence comes from Pachyramphus minor, assembly GCA_013397135.1. NCBI lineage: Eukaryota > Metazoa > Chordata > Aves > Passeriformes > Tyrannidae > Pachyramphus > Pachyramphus minor. Next base: position 105,522 of record VYXB01000450.1, on the reverse strand, counting down.
GGCTGCAGAGAGTTAAATCCCTGGGGGGGACTGTGAATTCCAACTGATGTTTGGAGGAAATCCATGTCTAGATCTGGAGGCATTGGAGGAAATCTACGTCTCAACCTGGAGGTATTGGAGAAAAACCATGTCTAAACCTGGAGATACTGGAGGAAATCTATGTCTAAACCTGGAGGTGCTGGAGAAAATCCACATCTAAACCTGGAGGTACTGGAGGAAATCCATGTCTAATCCTGGAGTATCATCGTGCAATGCTGCCACAGGGCTGACTGGGAGTTGTGGGGACAGAGCATCCACACCACAATGAAATGTGTGGGGGTCTAATGCCAGAGGGAGACTGAACTCAGATTTTCTTCTTTTTGGACAATGTTCAGCCCGGAGAAGAGCAGGTTTTGTGTAATTATGGCCTTCCAGGACCTGAAGAGTCTACAAGAAAACATGGAGAGAGAATTTTTACGAGGGCCAGGAGTGGCAGGACAAGGGGGAATGGCTTCCAACTGGTAGAGTAGGTTTGGATGGGATATTGGGAAGGAATTCCTGGCTGGGAGGGTGGGGAGCCCTGGCACAGGGTGCCCAGAGAAGCTGTGGCTGCCCCTGGATCCCTGGAAGTGTCCAAGGCCAGGTTGGATGGGGCTTGGAGCAACCTGGGCTGGTGGAAGGTGTCCCTGCCTGTGGCAGGGGTAGAATGAATATGACCCTAACCCTAACCCTAACCAGTCTGTGATTCCATGATTAACCATATTCTACAGAACTTGTTAAAAAGGAAAAAGCTGCTGGATGTTCAGGTCTGTTCACACCCACACACAGCAGACCATTATATCGTTTGCAAAGCCCTCAAAGGAGGTTTGCAGGAGCTTGTTTGGGAAGTTTTCCCCTAGAAATAGATCTCAGTTACTCACTTGGCTATTGAAATAAACTGCTTTATGTTTATCAATCTTCCACACTGAAGATGAAGCTCTTTCTGTAGGCAAACTCTTCCATTTAGCCCTGTAAGATCCACACAGACACAGTAAAGCCCTGAACTAACAAACAACCACTAAAACAGATTGTGGAGCTGATGTAGCCACTGGCAGGACACAGCCAGAGTTTATTATTCCTGTATTCATAAAGCAACTTTGCCCTCAAATCTTCCTGTTTTGATGTAGTGCTGTCGTGTTTCGTGGTGTCAGCATTGATTGAAGCTGATTGACTTCACTCCTGCTGCAGGACACAAAAAATAGATAAAAAAAAAGGGAAAACCTGCTTCTAAAGAGACTCAGGCTGGAACAGCACCAGGCACAGGGATTAATAAATGATGGATTTTGGAACAGACCAACATATTTCTGAATTTCCCCCATCTTGCCTGTGAAATACACCAATCTCACACCTGAGAAGAAGCAAAGGAGAAAACAGCAAACTAAGATATTTGTGTGAAGAAAAGCGGCTTTAAGATTTCCTAAAAGTTTGTATGTTTGAATAGAGGCTTCAGGAAGAGATTTTTGGGATAATGAAAAACTTTCTGAGCTGTGTGTCTTGTAAATGTGCTGCTTTTCATATTCAGGGAAGGCAGATGCCAGGCCAGCTTCAAAAAAGTCTATTAAATACTGGCTGATAGACAGCAGACAAACAGTCTGGAAGGAGTTCTAAAAATGCTCCCTGTCTTTTTAAGACAATAATTGAGGTTCAGAATGATCCCCTGCAGGTGATACCTTGGTGTGCACAAAGAGCCATGAGGTGAGAACAAGGGAGCTGAGAGCTCTCCAACTGAGGGATGCTCATTTGAAAATAGAATGTGAAGGGAGCACAGGGAAAAAACCAGATATTTAGCTGTTTACTCAAATCATTACAGCCTGGAAAAGACCTGGAAAACCTGAAAGAATTCTTATCCTCAAGGAGTGCAGCTGTGTGGTTCCTCCTGAGGGACAGGAGTGAAAGGAAGCAGGTGACAGTCACCTGAATGGAAAGGCAGGGGGTGGAGGCAGAAAAAGGAGGGAAACAGCACCTACCTGGGGATCTGGGATGAGGTTTTGTTGTCCTGCCAGAGAGACTGTCCACAACACTCTCCAAAAAGGGACTGAAGGTTTGCTAAACCCGGGTTTAGTGCACATTTGGCTGTAGGACAGATTGTTTCCTTGGTTTCAATATGATTTTCTTCCTTTCTTTTGTCTGCTAAGCTCATGCTTGTTTGAATGGCAGCAGTTTTTCTGTGCATAGTCTCGTGAAGAAAAAGCCCTTTATTATGTGTGTGGTGGATTAGGGTGGTGAAATACCACAAGTGTTGAAACTGGAGCTGAATTTTTGTCATTAATTCTCAGCCCAAAAAGGGTGGAGTTTGTCTCCTCGAGAAGGAAAGGAGATCTGGGGTCATGTGCAAGGAGGTGAAGGGTCTGGAGGGGGCACAAGAGGAGTGGCTGAGGGCACTTGGTCTGTTCAGCTGGAGGAGACTGAGGGCAGAGCTCATCCAGCTGCCAGAGCTCAAGCAGCTCTCAGGGACAGGGAGGGATTGTTGGAGTGTCTGTGCAGGGCCAGGGGTTGGATTGGATGGTCCTTGTGGGTCCCTCTCAATTCTGGACATTCTGTGATTCTGTGATTAATATTTCAGTGCCTGTGCTCAGTGGCTGAACTGAAGCAGGATGTAAAAAACCATGTAACTTCTGTTAAAAAAAAAAGCCAGACAACCTTTCCCCAACCTCTGGAAAATGACAATAAAATCCATTTTAAAAAAAGCTTCTGGCAGCAGATCATTTTGCAGAATCATCCATCAATGTAACACAAAGTGAAGGAGACCCCTAGGAGGGACAATGGGGTGTGAATAAACATCAGTGTCTCTGCTTGGCATCAGTTCTTCAGTCTGTCACAGATGTGATGCACCACTCAGGAACTCTGCAGCAAGTGCACAGCAGGGATCATTTTTGGCTAGAAATGTCTGTGGGAGGGGGTAGGTGACATGGGGATATGTCCCTCAGCAGAACTCCAAGTGGGTCACTCATGGAAGCTGGGAAATCAGCCTGAACTCTGCTCTGCCCTTCCACTCTTGTGCCACACAGAGGGAAAATCTTAAGGTGGGAAGGACTCTAAGAGTGACATTTCCTTTGTCCCGTGAGCAGCTTGATGTGAGATTCAAACACCACCATTGTGACAAAAGAGCTTCTGACAGGAAAGCAGAATTCCCTTTGGAAAGGCTGGTTCACTGTCCTCTGCTGGCTGAGTCAAGGGCGAGGGAACAGCAGCAGCTCTGCTCTGGGAAACGAGGGCTGGCACCTAACATTTCTGAATAATCAGTGTTCCCAGGGGATNTGTGTCCTGGAACTCTGCTGGCTGAGTCAAGGGCGAGGGAACAGCAGCAGCTCTGCTCTGGGAAACGAGGGCTGGCACCTAACATTTCTGAATAATCAGTGTTCCCAGGGGATATTTGCTTTCCTTTGGAGTCTGCTCCAAGCAGTGTCTGAACATGGCATTAAAGAGACTTGTCAGCTTTCCTGGGAGGATTAAATTGAACCCGTGTCTGTGTTTCTGTAGGAACAATTTAGTGCACTCTTTTATTTGGGTATTATTGCCAGCTTCTCTACCAGAAAATTATATTCTCTCTCCTTGCAATTCTGGGTTAGAATCACAAAATAGAAGAACAGTAAAAAGCTTTTCTTTTCATCTGCAAGTGATAAAAAGCATGGTAAAAATGTCAATACTCCTCTCTCCCCAATTCAGGTGCTGTTTGCAGTGTACTTTGAAGCTTCATAAACTGGTGGAATATGGATCAGTGGATAACTATTGGAAGGGGTAGGAGTATTAAATGGCAGAAACAGGAAGTTTGGGATGTTTTATGGAGCAGTGACTCACATTTCCAATCAGATCAACAAACAGAAAATCTCAAAATGTTGCACTTGATCCTTCACTCAGGAAAAAACGGGTTCTAAAAAGAGACATAGAAGCAGTTTTAATGAAACAGTCTGGCAGTAAACTCTACCTGCTGAACTGGATGAGAGCCAAAAGAAAGAGAGCAAAACCTGAGAAGACATAAATCTACTGCCATCATTTTTGCAATAACTTCTTAAATTGTTTCTGCCATTGAATAGTTACACTTAAAAAGCCATCATACATCTTGAGTGTCAGTAATTAACTTTTTCTTTCTTTTTTATGATTCCAGGAAGAGATGATTTAAGAGGTTTTGTCTCTGGCTGACTGTTCACACCTGAGGAACAGGGGGATACATTAGAATTATAAACCTGGGTTACATTCCTGTGGAAAACTTTGGGCTTTAACACACTGCAGACCTTGCTTGGGCTGTTTTTATGTCCCACTGAAATATGTGATCAGTGCTGCACTAGGTCAGCTGAGCTACCTGCTGTTTATACAGATCCAACAAGAGCAGCTACGTGATTGACTAATTTACTGTGCAAATAACCAAAACCAAAAAATCAGATAATTTCACAGAATGTTGAACATTTTGCAGCTCAAAAAGTCACAGCTGCATTGGTTGGTTGGTTGTGTGGTTTCTTTGGTTTGATTTTTTTTTTCTTTTTTACAAAAAGTGGTTTTCAAAGCGAGATTTCCAAATATTCACAGAATCATTAAGGTTGGAAAAGACCTCCAAGGTCATCAAGTCCAACCTTCAACCCAATCCCACCTTGTCAAATATTGTGAAGTGAATACTGAAGCAGTAACCTGGTTCCCATCTGGAATTGAACTGGGAAAGGAAACTCAAATACATCAAAGTGAGGAGTTAAGGTAGAAGTCTTACTTAATTTATTTTAATTTAATTGGGGTTGAATACTGCAGAGCCCTGGACAGGACGCAGCAGAGTCATTCCAAAGTTAAAAAGGGAACAAGGTGAGCACCTTGAGCCAGTGGAAACCTCAATCACAGAGCCCTTCCTGTGCCTTTTTCTTCCCCAACTCTTCAGACAGACCCTTTAATTAAAGCCAGCAGGATCTCGTGGCTCTGAAGGAACGAGCCACTGCTCTGCAGGGCTCAGAGCAATGAGCTGACCAGAACACAAAATCTCGAGGAATATTTTCCACCCCTTTGTGGAACATGTAATCCCAGAATCCCAGACTGGTTTGGGCTGGAAGGGACCCTAAGGATCATCTCATTCCACCCCCTGCCATGGGCAGGGACACCTTCCATTACACCAGGATGATAACAGTGGAATTAATGGGAAATCTTTGAAAGACCAGTGGGCTTGGATTTAATTAAGAAAGCCCTGAACCACAGCAGTGTAGTGCACAGTGTGAAATATAATCATTAATGGAAAGGTTAATGAGTTAATTAGCCGCATTTAAATGTTTAATTCAAATAAATGTCCATTTATTCTCTGGGATAGGAGCCATTTTGTTTTTCTCTTTACACAGCCTGGGGTTTTCTATCCCCAGTATTCTCTAGGAAATCCAATATGTGACAGGCTGCCTTTGGTTAAACAAAAAATAATTAAAAAAAAAAGGAATTATGGCCTTGATTCTAAATCTCACTTTTTATTTCCAACTCTAATATAATGGACTCGAGTGAGGTTTAAGACACATCCTGGAGCAAACCATAATAATTAATCTGCATGACTGGATTTAGCACAAATCAGACACTTTGCAGTTCCCCTCCTTGCTCCTGGGCAGCAGCAAAATTCTACTGAATAGACCAGCACAAGGGTACAACTGGAGAGACACTGGCCCAAATAGTCAAAAAATATGTTACTTTGGGCCAGGTAGTAAAGGAAAAATAAAGATCTTCAGATTTTTCAAATATCTGAATGCAAATTTTGAGTTTGCAAAAGCATTCTGAATATTTTATTATTTATAACCGGTATATGAAAGGGTTGAGGGGAACTGAGGTGAATTATTTTACATAGAAAGATCCATGATCATTATTTCCTTTGTAGGAAGTGGCAGTTTGAGTTTTCCCCATGTCTAAAATATGAATTTAACTTCACTTAAGGAGCATATTCATGACATTATTAATGTGATATTTAAAATAAATAGACAGAACTGATTACAGTGTGATTTCCTCATAACAAAATAGGAGAAATGTGATATTATAGGGTCTGCAATAAAATGAAAGTTGCTGTGCTTTGTTCAGAATTGTCATTTCTGTTTCTCAATTAAAAATTAAAACAGCTGTTTTGTAATTAAATTTGCTTATTTACTGTAGAAGTCAAACATTTTGGGACACTGGGTAGTTTAAAATATGTTTCTGCACGTGTCACTTGTCCAGTCACTTAATATAAAATGCCCTTGTTAGCATTTCTTTTACGAAGGGTTATTTTGGGGATGTTTTTAGTTATTGAATTACCCTGTTATTTTGGACACTTTTTGTAAAAAAGGGATATAAATATAATTTAACTGGTAATTTAGGTTTCTAAGTTCTCCTGGGGGTACATCACATCACTCTTCATGAGAGTAAATCCAGGTTCTGGGGGCCTGAGGTGCAATTAAAACACAACCCTGGGACAGCACAAAGCAATATCCACCAGGAAAAAGCTCTGAGGTGTCCAAGGCTGGGTTGGAGCAACCTGGGCTGGTGGAAGGTGTCCCTGCCCATGGCAGGGGGGGAACTGGATGGGATTTAAGGTCCCTTCCAACCCAAACCATCCAGGGATCCAGGGGCAGCCACAGCTTCTCTGGGCAACCTGTGCCAGGCCCTCCCCACCCTCACAGGGAAGGATTCCTCCCCAATATCCCATCTAAATCTACCCTCTTCTAGTTTTAAGCTGTCACCCCTTCTATCACTGTTTGCCCTTGTAAAAGGCCCTCTCCCCTTTATTTGCAAATTCCCTTTAGGCCCTGGAAGAGGCTCCAAGGTCTCCCTGGAGCTTCTCTTCTCCAGGGGAACCCCCCCAGCTCTCCCAGCCTGGCTCCAGAGCAGAGGGGTTCCAGCCCCTGGAGCACCTCTGTGGCCTCCTCTAGACCTGCTCCAAAAGGTTCTTCTTGTGCAAAATCAGTCTGGCTTCCAACTCTAAACCATGATCAAGTCCTATTCCCCTGTAACACAGATCAGACCTGCTGTAGCTCTGCCCACCCTTTTGTCATCACCAGTGTCATGAGTCCATCTCTGATCTGTGCTGCTCTGCATGAACTCATCCCACCCTCCTTCAATTACCCCCCACCAATTCTCACCTCATTCACACCATGTGATCCCTGTTACTCCCTGAACACCAAAATTCTCCTGCTGAGGGGGGGAAACAAGTACTTGATTTCCCTTCAGAGTGTCCTCTGTCCTTGGTTCAAAGGGCAGTCAAGCCATGCATCCCTCTGAATGGCTTCAGCTTCAGAATAGGACTTTACACACACAACAGGCCTTGAGTCCTCTTTTTATTCCACTTTAAAGCAAACCAGCATCAAAGACACTGAGGGAAGATGACAGGAAACATCACTTGAATCTTTCATAACACTGACATGACACTGCCAAGGATCAGTCACTACTCAATCTTTGGGACAATAAATGTGTGGATTTTGGGGGGATGCTTTCTAAGCTGAAAGGTCTCTTTCTTTTTTCACCCATTCCTCCCCTCTCTCTCTCCCTCCAGCAGCCCAAGTCCTCAGTGATTCAGCCTTGCTTGTTTTGGGAAATCTCTCACTCTGCCATTCCTTCAGCAACAGAAGTTTTGATCAAAGCAAAAAGCAAAGCTTGCATCTTCCACCAGCCTTGTTCCCAAATTGTAATAGAGTGGATCCAGATCTCTGCTAGTTCTTCTGAAAATTTGGTTAAAAATTCACTTAAACCTAAACTAGATTAAAAATTAGAGGCGTCAGACACACTCTCGTGCAGTTTTCATTTCCTGAATAGATCTTGTTTTAAGCAAATTCATCCCCATTAATTGGTGAGATCAGATATCTGCCATCGAAGGTGAATGACATGCTTTGCATGAATAATGTTCCTGCAGAAGCTGTTCAATCTAAACAAGACTATTAACGTGCCATTCCCAAAGGATTAACGTCCCAGCACCAAATTATTCATATATTACTCAAGATATTGCTTTCAGAGCACTGTATTAACTGAGGAGTGTGTGTGTGTTAATGGAAACTCCCTTGGAACAGATTTCCTTCTGAATTGCGATGAATGTTTGATTTGAGTGGATTGCTGAGATGTTGGAAAGTGGACTGGGAAGTGACTGAATATTAAGGATTAATTTCCTTGGTATTATAAGACAAAGGTTGTTTTCTTCTTGCTGACAAGTCACCACCAGAAAGCTCAACTACGTGCAGGGGCTTCCAGTTCCCAAGGTTTGGTTATCGAAGAAGGAGACATTACACAGCACAAGGGTGGAAGAGGGAGAATGTCTCCCAACTAAGAACACAATAAAAATTGGGAAAATTTGTGGTGGTTAATTCTATACAAAATCTGGGAGCAACTGGTCATTTTTAGACTGATTTTCTAAGAAAATGGAATGTGTATTTGCTTGCCATTTTCTTTAATCTCTTACCCTTCCTGGCCATTTTCACTCAAATTTGGCAGGAGGACAAATACCTCAGACACCGAAATTAATAAAAGGCTTATGAAATATGTATAAATGAATAAAAGAGTAATTGTGTTAATATTTCTCACTGAAGCACTGCTTCATAGCCCCAGTACATGAGAGGCAGGATGTGATCTGCACAATGCCCAGGGAAGATTTTGGTGTCTCTGCAGCTCAGGAACCACTCAGTTCTACATTCTGAGTCCTGTTCTTCCAAAGTTAACAATATCACAACTTTGGAAGCTCTTAGACATTGTAAACCCACTTTTGCAGAGCTCTGTTCCTCCACAGACACCTGAGAGAGGAGCAATAATTGCAGGAATAGTGACTTGTTTGCACAACATCACAAGTCAAGTCAAGTTTTGCCAGAAAACACTTTCATGCCACCCACCATCTATCCCTGCCAATTTTTTGTTGCTCCCTGTGACAGTTACATTTGCAGTTTGATTAATGACTTCATTCCAGTGCTTGGAGTATGTTTTATATTCCTAGTTCCAGAAAAGAAAGGCAGGTAATTAGACAAATAGAGTGCAGTAGCTGAAAGGACTTTTTAAAGCTGTTAATGCAGTAATAAAATAACGTGAATAAATATGACAGAATGAGGGACCTCTAAAAATACCTCCTTTAAATTGAAGGTTTCTTTTTTTATTTTATTTTGCATTTTTCCTGGAACAAGACAGCCAGGTCTTTGCTAAATGCACAAAGGAGCATGTTAGATGTTACTCTGGCCTAAATTATGGAGCAGGTCTTAAAAGTGAAACTCAGTGTTCACCTGCAGGCTGCTGGTCAGAAAGCACAGCAAAGCCAGTTCAAACACCCCCCTTTAATTATGACTCACAAACATTATTCTTTGTGCCAAGCTGATAATTGAGATAGTTATTTTCCAGGATGTGCAGCAGCAGCTGTGGGCCATAACCCAGATAAACCATCTTTGAATTGCTCATTAGTTTTCGGTAATTGCCTAATTTTGGCCTTAACACCTGACTTTTGGTGGTATCCCAACAGCCTAAAAAGGTGGAGACATCCCCTCTGTCAATCCTACGACTCTTCCCTTAAAGACTCTTTAAAAACACTTCAAAAAGCCATATTTTAGCCTTTTTCAAGACACAGGTTGCATAACAAATGATCACCCTTATGTGGCTTATGCATATTAAACTTGTACATGGACTTGAAGGAGTCAGGAGTTCTGTGTTTGACATGACCTGAATTTGTTAGAGAAATTGTCAATTAATTGGCCCAACTTGAAATGCATTTAGAAGGGAACTCTACTGCTCATGATGATGCTTTGCTGGCATTTCTGGGCCCACTAAAGACACTGCTCTGCAACCTTAAAAGAAAGTATTCAGAGCAGATGGAAATGTAAAGGGAAGAGAATGCTCTGCCCTCCTTCAAACTGGGAAGAGGAGATGAAAAACTCAGTGTCCAGCCTTGGGAGAAGTCACCTTTCTAGAAATTCTTTAAAAAGCAACAGCTCTTCCAAATCTGTTGCATAATGTGACTGGTTTTCTGCACCTGCTCTTGCTTTACAGGAGATTTCAGCTTTCTTTGGGTGTGCTTCTGTTGGGGTTGGTATTAACTGCAGGAAGATCTAGGTTTTTATTTCATGGAAAACTCCCCACCAGAATTGGTCTGTTTGAAGATCTGACATCTCTAACAAAATAACAGGGTAACTGAGGTTGGAAGGCACCTCCAAAGACCTCCCAGTCCAAGGTTTCTGCTCAGACAGGGCCAACTGGAGCAGGTTGCCCAGTTCTGTGTCCAGTTGGGTGTCTCTAAGGATGGATTCTCCATAACCCCTCTGGCTGATCTGTTCCAGCATCTCACCACTGTCACAGTAGAAAATTTTCCTGTTTAAGTGGAATTCCTTGTGTTTCAATTTGTGTGTTTTATGGAATCCCAGAATATCCTGAGCTGGAAGGGACCCACAAGGACCATCCAGTCCAACCCCTGGCCCTGCACAGACACCCCAACAATCCCACCCCATCCCTCAGAGCATTGTCCAAGAAGCTGAGGACCCCAATGAGGTCTCCTTTCAGTCTCCTCTTCTCCAGCTGAACAAACCAAGCGCTCTCAGCCCCTCCAGACTCCCCTGCATTAGTTAAAACCTCACCACAAGACAAATAAGTTGGGTAGAATGGCAAATAAAAAGTCCTGCAATATCCAGAAGATAGTCAGAACTAAAGAGGACTAGAAAGTTCATAATTATTTTATACAGATCAGCTAATTTTATATCAGATCAGCTGGAAAACATATCTATGTGGCTCACAGAAAACTAATTGGACAAAATAACCCCAGAAAGTCCTGTATTAATGCAGTCCCAGTTCAGCCTGAAGTTTTAGCTGTATCCAGTCCTATTGCACTTTATCAGGAACAGCACCAAGGGACTAAAAACCAAAAACATCCCTCCCAGAAATTTTCCCTAGTGGTTATCTCAAAATATTGAATAAAAGATTAAAATGACCATGTGGAAGTCATGCTTTGTTATTACACCAGATTAGTTGGAGTTATGTGTCAGCACAATAAGGAGCAGACACAGCAACTTCTTGTTAATGTGGCCCTCATGGTTATTGCTTCTATGATTTAAAAACCCTACAGTTACTGTTTATCAATATTCAGCCTCCTGGGGGGAACAAAACAGAGGTGGATTAGGATCTCCAGGATGCCCAGGTGTTGATGGAAGCAGCAGCTCCCCAAATACCCTGTTAGTTCTCCCACAGCTCTTTCACCTCACCCAAAACCTGTGGTGAGGGAGTTCTTGAGGAACAAGCCTCTGCTGGGGAGCTCTGTCACTTGAGGGTGTTCCACATCCTTTCTTCAAACTCAGAATGCCTGATTTCCTTCCAATTAGCTTTCCCATCCTCTCTTAATTGAAAAATCCTGAACCTTCAGGGCTGAGTTTTCTCTCTTCCATTCTCACTGGGTCAAGTCTTTCCCTCAGCTTCCTCATGCCTTTGGAAGTGAAGCTCTTTAGCATCCTGCAGCTTAATGTGGAGGAAATTAGACATGTCCAAATATTTATTAATTAGAGGTGTCCAACTATTTCTTTCCTCTTATTTTTTTCCCATGTATAAGACAGGGAATGGTCCCTGTTACCTGACTTAAAAAAGACAAGGAATGTCTAATTAGCAAAACTGGCAAATATTTTCACTGTTAAATTTAAATTAACAAAACCCAGATTGATATCTACAGCAGTGTATAATCTATAATATTTTCTTCATAACAGGCCTTTGCCACAACATGTGGGACAAATTTCAGTGCTTCTCCAGAGAAGGTGGCCCTGGAAGGCCTTTCCCAGCCTTCCAATTGGCTCATCAGCTTTTGTGTCTCACTGACAACTTCACATCCTCCAACTCCAAACTCAGCTTCATTAATTAAGGGAAGCAGGGGCTGCACAGTGAATGGGAAAGTTGTTTAAGAAATATTTCATATTTCTGCAGCAATTAGGTGTGGTACCTCTAAAGTTCCTTCTAATACCACACGAAACAGCTGCGCTGTGTCATCCCCCCTCCATGTGGGACACAGTGACAATGATGTGCTCCAGAGGGTGAATTTCCCATGGTTTCACACATTTCTATGACAATATTGCTGCCTCTTTCTGCAAGGAACAAACTGTATTTTCTCTGGAAAATTTTAGTCTGCAGCTCATTAGAAGCATCCTTGGATCATGGAATCCCAGAATGGTTTGGGTTGGAAGGGACCTTAAATCCCATCCAGTCCCACCCCTGCCATGGGCAGGGTCACCTTCCACCAGCCCAGGTTGCTCCCAGCCCCGTCCAACTTGGCCTTGGACACTTCCAGGGATGGGGCATCCTCTGGGAAGTCTATTCCAGGGCCTCACCATCTTCACAGGGAAAAATCCCTTCCCAATCTCCCATCTCTCCCTGCCCTCTGGCAGTGGGAAGCCATTCCCTGTGTCCTGTCCCTCCACCCCTTGTCCCCAGTCCCTCTCCAGCTCTTGGAGCCCTTGGAAGGGGCTCCAAGGTCTCTCTGGTGCCTTCTCTTCCCCAGGCTGAAGAGCCCCAACTCTCCCAGACTCTTTCCATGGGAGAGGACTTCCATGTTCCAATGTGATCTGGGGTGATCTGCCAAAGCCATCCCCCTCATTATTCCATGTACCTGGAATTCAGCAAGGACAAAGGCCAAGTCTCACAGATGGGATGGTGCTGCCTGGACAGGGAGAAATCCACATGTTCCAGCACTGGCAGGGTGACTGCTGACAAATCCAGAACCAAAAAAGGGCACTGCAAGTGCAGGCTGTGGGTACCTGTGGAGTTTGGGGGTCTCCTTTGGGTCACTGGTGGGTTTTAGGGTTTATTTGTGTGATCTGTTGGTGCTTCTTGTTTATTCTGTGTCTTTAGAAGCAGATCCTTTTCCAGAGGCTTGGAGGGATTGGTGTCTTATGGGATACAGTTTTAGTACTGGTTGTAGGGGCAGTTTTGGGGGGGTTTACTGAGTTCTGGAAGTTTGGGGTGGCTACTCTTGATGGGAGGGGGAAGGTTTTCTGCTGGAGTAGATTTTAGTGTGTTTTATTCTTGCAGGGCAGGGATGTTCCTGGTTGTGGCTTGGAGACTGTTACTGACTTCATTTGGGGTTTTTGGAGCTTTGTGAGGGGTATCAGAGAAAAACTCAATGTCAAATAGCAGCTTTGGGAGCTGCAAACAGAGCTCTAAGTCCTTTTTTCTGAGTTGCTTTGAGGAACTCTAAGAAGAGGTGCAGCCTTTGCTCTTTGATTTACAAGACAAGTGTTTTCCATAAACTATTAGAGTATATTTAGAAGCTGAATATTTTGTTTCCTAGGGCTCCAAAAGTGGGGAAGAGCTTTAGGAGGATGGGGAAGAAGGCAAGGGAGGCCAGTTGGGTGATAGTGATGAATGGATGTTCTACTTTTGGCTGTCAGGATGAGGAGGGTGGCAGCTGGGACTCAGAGCAGGAGTTGTGAGAGAGGGTGGAAGGTTCTTGTGTCAGTTGGATTTGTGTAGAAAGGGACCAAGTTTCCCAAATATCCAGGCAGTGCCTCCTGCTCTGGCACTTTCTCTGTTCCACTGTTATTCCACAGACTAGAGAAACCATGGCTGCCTGGAGAAGGTGTCTTACTGCTGAGGTGCTGATCTGCTGAGAACAGAGGCCTCATCTGGTGAGAAATTGAGTTCAGAGCAGGCAAGAGCCAGCAGGGCCAGCACTGTCCATGTGTGTTCTCCAGCCCAGCTTCCCAGAGCAGCGCTGGCAGCTCCTCCCAGCAGAGCTCAGAGCCAAGGGGGAATATTCAATTCCATCCTGTGCTCACCTTCACACCCAGAGATGCCAGGATGTGTGAAGAGCTGGGCAGTGACCTCTGATGTCACAGTGATTAATTGGGGAACTTTGCTCTCACCACTGGATCCCAAGTGGCTGCTCAGATTAATTATCATTCCCTCAGAAGGCTGTTTCTCTGCCAGTGCCTCCTTTTGAGTCTCTCCAACATCCCTCATGCAGCAGGAGATGTTCCCAACAAACAGTTCTGGGGACCATTGAAGCCACTTCTGATCATCCTCTTTCTTTTGCACTGGATGAAAAAATCAGTTATTATAAATTAGCAGCACTAAAGTCCTGATTAAACATGTTCAAAGGCAAATTTTCCAAGTAACTAGAAGCTTCCATTGTGAGGGTGATATACTGACAGTAACAGTGTAAATATTTTAATAAGCAAGTTTACTTCTGAAAACATGCTCATAGCCATGATTTCTTTAAAGAACTCTCATTATACCTAAGGCTCCCCAGTTACATCTTCAAGCAATTTAAACCCTTTGCCAACACCAGATTTCCACGCAGAGCAGTTTTATTCAGGAGACATTTTGGCCTGTTGTGATGTACCAGAGTTTGCAGCTGCTATATTGTCTTTTTTTCTTCTTTGAGGAACCCAAATATTTGACCGTCTTGGGTTTGAGTGGGGCACCACTATCAAATTCTGAGCTTGGCTCTTTTGCACAGCACAAACTTGGCTGGATTTCCTCCCCAGCCCTAACTCTGGAGCTGCCTGTGTTGCTGTGTTATTTCCCATTCCCAAAAGTTGAGCCCAGAGCTGGAGAGAGGCAAATTTCAATGCAAAAGTTCCTAATGCAGTCTGGCTCTGACATGATTACAACTAGGTTAAATGTATTAGTTCTCCACATATTACACTAGAGGTCATACAACATCTAATTTATTTCCCTGCCTTTCACATTTCACACTCCCCTGAATGTAATTTCTTTCAATTTTCCCTGCTGTCAGTAATTGGGGAGTCACACATCCCTCTTCTCCAACAGGCTCCCTCTGATTATCCTGGCACTGCATTCTGTGTATCCATTAACAACCAGGGATCAAACTTTCCCCCGGGCCTGCTTTCCCTTTCTCTCTCTCACACTCATTCACTTGTTAAGGGCACGAAGTCCTCCTATATTTCACATTTACAAAGGTTAGTAGGTTCTTAAGAAGAAAAAAACCAACCAAACAACCTCACAAAACTTGCCTTTCAAACCTCACTTTTTGTCTCGGTTTCACCTTCCCTGTGATGTCTTGTAGTGTTTTCAGCAAGGATTCCACCTCATCTTGCCAATCTTTCAGTGATAGTTACAAGGAAATGTAAAGTTGAGATTATTTTGTAAACTGTTGCAGGGCAAATGGAATATCAAAGGAGAGAAAGGCTCAATTCTGGTTTCAGCTCTCACAGCTCTTGACACTTTTGTTACGTTCCTGGAAAGTCTCTCAGGGTCTACATCTGGTTGTAGCAGCAGTTTTCTGACCCTGGAAGGCTGAGTTCCAGCAAGCAGATATTTCTTACAGCTGGTTTTACAACAGGAGTAACTGATTTGTAATTGCTTGACAAACTCTGTGGTAGTGACTCTCTCACTGTTCCCCAGCTCAAAGTGCTTCAATCTCTTCTGAGAATGAGATTCAGCCTTTCATCTCTCTCTTAGTTACTCCCTTTTTAATCCCATCTCAGGAAGAACCAGGAGCTCTTTGCACCTGCCCTCTCTCTGTAATTTTTACTCCACACTGTTCCTCAGGTGTGAAGAACCTGAGTTTTGCTGTGCTCTTGGCACCTGACTGAAATTGTTATTACTCAGCTCTCACATGTGACCTGCAAATTATGTGAAGAGAGACCTGCAACCCAGTAAGAGGGGAGGTGGGAAGAAGGAGAAAGAAATCCCTGGGGATGTCTATGCCAGCACCCCTTCTCTCCTGGCAAACCCTCCTCTCCTCAGCCCTGCTGCTTTTGCCATTTCAG
Source organism: Pachyramphus minor (assembly GCA_013397135.1). Taxonomy (NCBI): domain Eukaryota; kingdom Metazoa; phylum Chordata; class Aves; order Passeriformes; family Tyrannidae; genus Pachyramphus; species Pachyramphus minor. The sequence continues at coordinate 89,860 of VYXB01000450.1, read as the reverse complement.
CCCTGTCTTAACCTGTTTCTGTGGGTTTGGGAGCTCTGAGTTTGATAATTTAACAATGCAGAAGACATGAGTTGTCCTGTCCCTCCAGACCTCTGTGAGATTCAATATTTCCTCTTAGAAGAGTTCTACTACCTGAGAAAAAGGTGTGTTTGTTAAAGGAGAATGGAAATACAGTGACACAAGGACTCCCAATCTGCTGCACCTCACCTTGGAGGGGATTTCACAGAGCTGGGAAACTTCCCAGGCAAGTGAGCGACTCAGAAATAGATGGAGATCTTGTTAATTCAAATCCACCTGGATTTCCAGATAGTTTTGTTGCTGAAACATTCCATTCTGAAGCATTGTTTTCATGTAAACAGTGAAAATTTTTAGTTTGATATTTTTAGAGGGATCTCAAGAAAATTTTCTCATTTCCATAGGACCTCTGGCTTTTGGGTTTTATTTTTGTCCCTTCCCTTCCCTTCCCAAACCTTCCCTTCCCAAACCTTCCCAAACCTTCTCTTCCCAGACCTTCCAACCCCTCCCCAAACCTTCCCTTCCCTCTTCCCTTTTCCCTTTTCCCTTTTTCCCTTTCCCTTTCCCCCTTTTCTTTTCCTTCATTTCCTTTTCCTTCCTTCTTCATTTCTTCCTTTCCCTCTTTCCTCCTTTCTTTCCTGCACACAGTGAAATAATTCCCCAAATACCAAACACTGTTCCTGTTCCATGGCACTTTTGTTAGAATCAGAGAATCCTGGTAAATTTTGTGTTAGATGGGACATTAAAGCCCATCCAGTGCCACCCCCTGCCATGGGCAGGGACACCTTCCACCAGCCCAGGTTGCTCCAACCCTGATGCAACCTGGCCTTGGACACTTCCAGGAATGAGGGGCACCTTCAATTCAGGAATTTGTTTCACCACCACCTTTTTAGTTGCTCTGGAGCAGCAGATTTTCCATGTTTTCTGTAGCAGTTACCTTTAACCAACCCGTGTCCATAAACCTCGCAGGTCACTCTGCTTTCCCTCTCAGGACAGTGAATTGTCAGGACTCTGCAGCCCATTGAACGTGGTGTAAAACCCTGCAGCAGTCCCTGAACACAAGTGCCTCCAGTGCCTGGCAGGGAGAACAACCCATAATTCAAATGAACCTCCCTGGGTAATGAAATTTTGTTACGTGTCATTATGTTGTATTCCAGGAGATCCATAAATCAATCCCAGCGAGCCATTTGCTTCAATGACAGCATTTTGGGTGTGACAGGGGGAAGCCACAACCCTCCCAATGATTCACTCTTCAACTAACAGTGAAATCCTGAGTGGAAAACATAAAATTTTGTGAAATGACAGCATTTTGGACCCTCAGAACACTTCACTCTGTTTAAGAACCAGGAGCCTTCCCCAATATAGAACATGTAACTTAATTACAACAAGGGACTTGGTTTTGCCTGACAGCTTCTGGAGGGAATTGTGCCACCAAGTGCCACCAAACCACTCTGTTCCCAGTGTCATCCTGCACTTCCAGAACCTCCAAACAATGTATTTGCACTTCACCAAGAACTTTTCCAGCTTCTTCCAAAATATATATTAGTTCCAAAAATATATATTTCCAAAAATACATATTTACAGGCTATTTTGATGCTCTGTGTCCTCTGGAGTTGTTGCCTTAAAAACATTTTCAATTGATTGTTTTAAATGTTTCCAAATTAATTGGGCCATGTTGCTGCTTGGGCATTTGGCTTTCCTAACGACTGTTATACATATATTTTAATGTCAAAGGAAAGCTTTCAGTGAGATTGTTTTTATGTTTCCAGGCCAAGCTTTTTCAAGATGTTGTGGGATTAAAAAAAAAAAACAACACCAAAAAAAATGAGAGAAAATGTAATTTTTTTAGGGGAAGCTTAATTTTTGGCAATTTGCTTTGTTCATACTCAGATTCTTCCCACCTTTTTTAAAGAGCACAATTCCAGAAAAGTGAAGTAATTGGGCCTGATTCACCATCATTTCCTCCAGTTAAAATTGGGGTAAGGGTTGTTTTTAATGCCATTCCAAATGCATAAAACTAAAGTAAGGCAGCAGTAATTCAATTCCAACACACACATCAGGTACTAAAAATGTCTGTAGGGAAAGAGCTTTAAATATATGTAGATAAATAGATGCTTCAACCACCCAGCATCCAGAGGTTTATGACTATCCCTGATCCATGGCAGGTTTCCCAACCCCATCCCTTGGAGTTGTGGATGTGTGAGGTGAGGGCACAGAGATCGTTTTGTCTTCAGCATTTTGGGTTTTCTGCTTTATCTTCCCCCCCACTGCTGCAGAAATCAGATTTGCAAAGCAAGAAAAGCATAAAGAGCTCAGTCCTCAGGTGGCTCAGTAACTCCTGGTATCCCAGTTCCTTCCTGGGGCAGCTCCATCTGTTCCCAGGGAAATTAAATGTGGTGAATTTTGCCCAAAGTGGTTAAAAGCTGGAGGAGCCATTAATTTTTGTGAATTTTGGAGGCACTACCAAGATGAGAAGGAGAGAGGGGTTAGTGATGTAATTTGGGAGGCAGTGGGTAAGAAAAGGATTTAATTAAGGGTAATGGGAAAGCATTAAGGCAAAGAAAACGTGCCAGGAGGTTGATTTAAAAACATATACAAATTCTCAGTGCTCTGATCAATTTAACACTTCAGTAACCATCAGAATAATGTGGGACTCCCACTGTTTGCAGCAATTAAATGCTTGTGTTTAAATAGCAAACCCACACAAACCAGAACCAGAACGTGCCCCAGCTCTGTTCCAGCCCCAGGTGACTCTGGAATCTTTTCCCAGCAGGATGGCAAGGCCTGGCAAAATACCATGATCTTGCCAATTACTTGGGTTATTAACTTGTCATCTTTGACGCTCATTTATTTGTTTTAAAGTTTGGTTACTACTGTTCTCACAAAAATACAGTTCAGTGGTAGTGGCAGGAAACAGGGAATGGCTTCCCACTGCCACAGGGCAGGGTTAGGTGGGATTTGGGGAAGGAATTGTTCCCTGGGAGGGTGGGGAGGCCCTGGTACAGGGTGCCCAGAGAAGCTGTGGCTGCCCCTGGATCCCTGGAAGTGTCCAAGGCCAGGTTGGATGGGGCTTGGAGCAACCTGGGATAGGGGAAATGTCCCTGCCCAGGGCAGGGGGGGGAAAGAGGTGATTTTTCAGGTCCCCTCCAACCCAAATAATCCTGGGATTCCTGAAGAACAGAATGTAATTTCAGGTCCCTTAAATGCAAATCCTTGTTTTTCTGTTCATTGTTTTGTGTGAATTAATTAAATATATTGCTGAAATAGGGAAGAAAGTAATCAAATTTTCCAAAGTTCTCTATAAATTGGAGGAATAATCATCGATACAAAAAAAAATCCAAGCTCCTAGAGTGCATCATTGGATCAAAACCCTTTAAAAGCTCCATAGGTGAGTTTACAGCCGTTTATTTACATCCCATTGCAGGAGTGTTTAATACCATTGATTTCCCCATTTGGAAACATCATTAAAGGACAAGGCAGACACGTGTGCTCTGGAGAGGAATTATTGAGTGGGGTGTTAAGAAGTGGAAGATTAAAAGAGCTACTTGGGAGAGGCAGGCACACAGAGCTACCCAAGAGTTCCTCCCATCCCTCAGCTGTCATATGGCAGCTCTGAGGTGACAAAACCAATAGAAATGCCCTCAGATCCACAACATTATTCCCTGGGAATTCTCCTGGGGTGCCATCACACGGGGATTTACGTGTTAGGCCGAGCTTTGTACAGAGCTTAACGTGCTCTGAGCTTGTAAACACTGACTAAGGGTTTATTTACTCTGCAGTTTGGTTTGGCTTTAGCACCCTGGTTTAACACATTCACCTCTGCAGTATCTTCCTCATGTGGATCAATGTGCTTTTGGAACCAAGGCTTTCCCAACACACCTCAGTCAAGCAAATTCATACTTTTGATCAACTTAATTCATTTCAATACTGATAAAACCCACTTCAATATAGATGGTTTAAGATGTGTTTTTCCCTGGTTATTTCCCACTGCAAGATGTGATTCTAGGGATGTAAATTTGGTTTATTTTTCCATCCTCTCCTTTAAAAACATGTGATTTTGTGCAGACTGCTGACCCAACCACTAGGCATGCAAAAAGAAATTCCCCAAAGTATACATATGCTGAACATGAATTTGAACTGAAATCAGATCAAACTGAAATGAAGCATCTTTAGATAGAGCTAAAAAAACAATTCTTATTTGAATATGTGTTCTTTGCTGGTTTGAGAAGGGCATTGCTTGCAAAGGACATTAGAGAGAGTTTAAGATGTCAGTGGGATGAAAAATAGGAAGAACCCAAATGAACAGTTCAGGTTTTCTTGCAAAGACTGCTACCCATGTTGTGACCTTTTGAGCAGGACTCTGGGAGATGAGAGGAGACAGATGGGAGCACAAAGACCTCCTTATCTCAGATCTCATTATCTTTAAGGCTCCTGGTCATGGGCCAAGGCAAGACAAAGCGACCTAAAAAATATCACTGTGTGTGATTGTTCCTCCTGTTAACATTGAGCCTAATGCAGGGCCAGTGCAGAGCACAGAAAATTCCTCTTTTTCACTGTTTCCAAGAGAAATGTGAGGCATTTTTTACTTCCCTGCTCTTACCCTGTTCCTCACAACCCCCCTGGAACCACTTGATCTTGTCCCTTCCTCAGCCACCGTCCATTATTTCCTCCTGGTACAGACTTTGTCCACAGACTCTTCTATATCAGCAGGTTACACTCAGAGCAGGTTTAATAACACACCTACACCATGTAAATCAAGAAATTGTTCAAAATAATGAAATACAAAATTTAAGCAAAATATTTCAGCTGCAAATAAAATAATAATTTAAAAAAAAAATCCTTTCAAGTTGCAGGTTTGTCTACAGCATGAGAAACACTTGCTCACATGTTCCCATCCATCTCCCTTGGCTTCTATTTCACTTGTATCCTCACTGCTGGATGTCATCTCCCACTTTTGTGAAGAATTGCCCCTACAACTTCTGATACACAGAAGAATTTGCATCCCTTCATCTAAGGACAGATTTTCACAATCCAGCTCTGAAATGCTGGATCTTCCCCCACCATTATCCCATTTCCCAAAGGAAGACACTCAGGTTTTTAGGGAGGTGATGTGTAATGGGCGCTGGAGACACTTCTAGGCTGGGTACTTTTCATGGAACCCCAGAGTGGTTTGGTTGGAAGAGACCTTGAAGATCAGCCAGTCCCACCCCTGCCATGGGCAGGGACACCTTCCACCAGCCCAGGTTGCTCCAAGCCCCATCCAACCTGGCCTGGAACATTCTAGGGATGGGGCAGCCACAACCAAGGGAGTTACCTCAACTCTTCCACAAGCAGTGGGAACTCTTAACTCATGTGCCCATATTGTCTCTAAGCTCTTGTCCCCGGCCTCTGATCTCTGGTTTGATGTGCTCTCCTCTGCTGTGTTTTGGTCAGCTGTGGAAAGCAAAGCTTTCTCCCATCTGATTTCTCCAAGCTTTCTTCAGTGTGTTCTCCCTTGGCTCCTCCTGTGCCCTCTGCCTGCAGGGATCCTGCTGTTCCCTGTTCCCACCACTGTCCCCCTCTCTGCCCCCCTGCAATGTCCCTTCTGTCCCTCCTCTCTCCCCTGCCCCCACCATACCCCTCAGTCCATGTCCTTCCAGGTTGTCCTGTCCTTGGCCCAAAGGAAGCAGCACTGTGAAACTCGCCAACACATCCAATAAAGCTCAAAAATAACATCATTCCACAGGGGCATTTCAGAGGATGTGCTCTGCCCTGGCAGGTCAGCTCATTTCATGAGTCACCTGCCACAATTTTATTTTATCTCAGAGAAGCCAGAAGGAACAGAAATGGCAGGAACCTGCTTCAAATGTCAACCTCATTAGGCTTTTAAATAAATTACCTTAAATCAAAGTTACAGATTTTTAGCAGAAAGCACATAAATTTTGTATTTGTTGCAAGTCATACACTGGTATCTGCTCCCAACAGTGAAATAAAGATGAGTAGATAAATGAGGATAATTTTTATTTCCTAATATGTTAACATTTGTGTTACTATCTGTTCTCTTTTATGACTCATTTGGGTATGATTTTAGAGGAAAAAGAAAGAAAAAAAGTAACCCAGTCAACTCCCTGCACTTTTTAGCCTGTGTTTGAACCATCATCACAGCCCATAATTGTACCTCCATGAAGGTAACAATTACAGGATTTTTCATTCCACCCTGTGTTCTACCTCCTGGTTTCCTCATTGCAATATTGCAATATTGATAGGGCAATTTCTGAGCTGGTTTGTAATATTTTATTCCACAAAATGTAATCTACTGTTATTGCCTAATCCTTCTGGCAGCACTCTGCTAATCCATCTCCATCTCGAGATGGTGCCCCAAGGAACAGCCCCCGAATGGGTCACGTCCTTCTCTACCCACTAAATAAAACACACAGCACATAAAGTCAACTAAAACACTGAGCCACAGGTCCCACATATCAGCTCCAGGTTGAGTTCTCTCAGGAATCCTCGGATCTATAAGTACAAGAGGGAGCAAATCAGTAGAAATTGTGACAAGAATATGAGAAAGCACCAGGAAAAGAGGGTTTTGTGAGTGGAAATTGAAGTTGCTGAAGCTCAGTCGTGCTGTCAGATGTTTAACTTCCTAGTGTGAGAGGAAGTCATTTAGCCAGGAGGGAATTAACAAAGAAATGCATTCATAATTGCACTTTTAAATTGTTTCTCTTATCATCAAATTATAATCATGCATGGAAGAGACAGAGGGAAATCAGTTCAGAACACGAGGAAGCACGAGCAGGATGATGAGCATGTTTTCCCTGAGGTGTGTAGATCCAGCAAAAAAACCACAGTGGAGTTTAAAGATTAGAGATAGAATTGTTGGGCATGAAAAGAATAAAGATTTGCAATGTGAGACCTGTTTAAACCAAATCCATTTAGACATATTTAGACTGACATAAAGTGTCACATTTTCCAAGTATACTTTTCTGAGTGTTGCTTGTTTGTCATAAAAGATCCAAATTGAAGGAAGTTGCCCACAAGTGTTCCTTGATTTAGTTGATTTATAACATTTTGCAGCTACACAACTATATTTTAGCACTGTTTGCTCTTTTTTTTTTTTTTTTTTTAATGGGGAAGGGCAAAGGGAATATTGCAAAGATAAATTGGAGAGGAAAATCAGCAGAGGTGTGGCTGTGCCAGCAGTTCTGGTTCTTGTGTGTCTGGCAGGACTGATGCCTCAGAATTTTTAAGATTTGTAGCAAATACTGATTTTTTTTCTTCCATTTCAGGCATCAGGATGAGCTGGCCCTATGGGACCAAAAATACAGAGATTAGGGCAAATCATTCCTGCCAAAATCTCCTTATGAGAATTCAAGCTTCCCTTAGAAACTTTCTGGAGGAGCAGTTGGTTGACCAGCCTGGTCTAGTGGAAGCTGGATTGAAAGGGGATGATTTTTGAGGTCCCTCCCAACCCAAACCATTCTGGGATTCTGTGATTTTTCTGCACATGGGGGATGGATAAAGCCTGCAAAGGATATCCATTGGTACAGCATTCTTATTCTCAATTTTGGGATGAGATGAAGCCCCTCTTTTGGTCTCCATCAGTTCCCTGCATCAGTATCTGCTCCATGGCTCCTGTTCTGGTGGTGCTGCCATTGTCAGTAGTTAATGAGAGACATTTACAGAGAAGTGTTACAGCAACTCAGCGTTAGGATAATGTTTTGAACAGTTGTGCATTTTCAAATGTTAAAAGCATTTCAAATCATTGCCTATTTCTTTCAATGATCAGCTTAAGCAGCAGCTTTACTGTTTTTTTATTAAACACAATAAATCTTGTTTTGATGACACGATCATTTCTGCTGTGTTCACACCTTCCAAATCTTTTTTGTCTCCCCTAGAGGGGAATAATGAAGGACTAAGGAGGAGGATAAGAGTAAAAAACCTCTCTCCTCACAATTTAGAATAAAACAATATTTTTTTTAAAATAAAAATAAATTCAAAACAGAATCCCAGAATCCCAGGATGGGTCAGGCTGGAAGGGCCCACAGGGGCTCACCTGGTCCCACCTCCTGCTCCAGCAGGGCCATCCCAGAGCACAGGGCACAGGATTGTGCCCAGAGGGATCTGGAATATCCCCAGGGAGGAGACTGCAGCCCCTCCCTGGGCAGCCTGGGCAGTGCTGGGTCACTGCCCAGCCAAGAAGTTCTTCCTCCTGTGCAGGGGGAACTTGCTGGGCATCAGTTGCTGCCCGTTGCTCTGGTGCCATTGCTGGGCCCCCCGAGCAGAGCCTGGGGCATCCTCTGCCCCCTCCCTGCAGCCCCTGGCACAGCCTGGGCAGGGCCCCTCTCAGGCTCTGCTCTGGAGGCTGCACAGCCCCAGCTCCCTCAGCCTTTGCTGCTCCCAGAGCTGCTCCATCCCTTCGGCATCTCCGCAGCCTGCGCTGGCCCCGCTCCAGGAGCTCCCTGTCCCTGCTGTGCTGAGGAGCCCGAGCTGGGCATATTTCAACATGAGGTTTCTTCCAAAAAATAAGCATCAAAACCTGATTCTCATTTCTGTTCTCGGTTGTTTGGGGTGAAGGATTGTGTGTGTGCTGTAGGAGCACAGTCAGCTCTCGGGCAGGGAGGGGGCAGGGTCAGTGCTGGGACTGAGAGCAAGCCCGGCTGTGTGTGGGCACTGCAGCTCTCACACTGAAGAACTAATGCTTGAATAAAGTCTGAGGAGACTCAGTGAGGGGCTTGGCCTTGAGAAACCCTTAAGGGAACCCTGAGGGTGTGGGGAGGGTGTGCCAGCTCTGGTGGGCTGTGACACCCCACAGGAGGGAGGGACAGGGCTGGCACTGCTGCTGTGGGGACTGGACTGGTTGATGCTGGTCTATACTGGGCTCCAGTATATATTCCTGAGTGTATATTCCTGAGCCAGAACAGCCTGTTGGATGGGGCTGGGAGCAAGCTGGGCTAGTGGAAGGTGTCCCTGCCCACGACAGGTGAACTGACAGGATCTTTAAGGTCTCTTTAACCCAAACCATTCTGGGATTCTGAAATTCTGTGACCTTAATCCTTAATTAAGCATAACAAAAAATGTTAAAAAATTATATAAAACATTATATAAAATATTAAATACAGTATAGAAAATAAAGATTCTGTAAAAAAGTATCACTTATATGAAATATTATTTATATAAAATATTAAAACTAGTATATAAACCACTTAATAAAGTGTCAAGAAAACAATTATCCCTTTGTGGGCCCATGTCAACTTGCCAAGGCCAAATTAGATGGATGTGGGGATGAATTGGTGGCCTCTGTACAGCTTGGTGACCCAGCCCCTGAGTGCTGCACTCTGCTCCAGGGCCATGGGGTGGAGGTGTCCCTGGGTGTGTGCTGAAGGCTTCTCCCAGTCTGGTGGCTGCAGGAGCCCTGTGGGTGCCACCCCATGAACCATTTCACCCTCCTTACAAGGTCCCCACCCATGGCAGCCCAAACTGAGCTGCTGTACTTGTCCCCCAGGGAGGAATGTTTTCCTGCTGGATTTTACATCCCAGAATTGCAGAATCTCCTGAGCTGGAAGGCACCCCCAAGGATCATCAGGTGCAGCTTTAGTGCCATGTGCTCCCTTTTTAAAGGTGCTCCCCTTTTCTCCCCTGTTGCTATGCTAATGAATTTTTTCCCCCTTTTGTCTCTGTAGATGCCACTTGTTGGCCCCTCATTCCACCGAGTTTTGCTTTAAATTACCATTTTAAGTGAGTCAGAGCAGAGTTTTGGGTTATGTGTTTGGGTTGCACACTTTGCTTGTCCCCAAGGCATGGACAGACAGCAGAGCTGTCACTCTTGTTAGCACACAGCACTCCCTCTTCAGCAACTTCCACAGAAACACTGCACAAACTGCCCCTTTTTGCACTGAATTCCAAAGAGAAACTCTGCTCTTGCTGCAAAAACTTACCTTGCCTTACACCCACCTTCCCAGTTTCTCTTCTCCAGGTCTGCTCCTGGAAAGGAACATTGAAGCCTTCATCAGGGACATCAAGGACGGATGGTCCTTTGTCCATCTGTCTACAAAGGGAAGGTGATGGACCCATAACATAATTTTCAGTTAAATTTATCCAAATGGGACATTTTTGTCATTTTTACAATAAAAACCACTTCAGAACCACGCAGGCAAATAAACACTCAAACTGTTCCTATCTGTTTACAAAATCTCTGGCACTGTCAGTGTAACATAAAAGCTTTATGTTTTTCTGTACTTTAGTCTGAAACATTCCCTGTCACTGTTGCAGTTTGCAATTACAGTGAAGTGAGGCAGAAAATAGCAGTTCGAGAAGGTATTAGAGTAATGAAGTCTGAACCATTATTTGAAGGGTTGTTGTTATTTTAATAAATATTTAATCTTCCCAGCTGCATGGATCCCTAATTGATCTTTAACTGTTATTGTTCCTGGACGTTTCTCATCAACTTCTAATTGCTGTTTTAAGGCAATGGGGAATCAAGAGGATAATGTGTAGTGGCTGTGCAAGATTGTTCCTCTGCACTATTCAAACATGCTTAATAAAGTATTTTTAAGAGCTCTTTGCTAGAAGAGGAAAACTGAAGTTCATATCAGCCACTGTAATGTCTTTCTCAGAGTTCCATGGTTGTATCCCAATGAACCAGCACTAATAGTTTAGAGTCATACCCAGGTTAAATGAATGTAGATTGATAACAGCTTTTCATCTAAACTAAGTGAAGATAATTCAAAAAATAAAGCTTTCTGGTGGGTTATTGAGAAATCTCTTCCAGGATTCATGGAGATTTATTTTTATTTATTTATTATGTATTAATTATTTAATTATCAGAATCTTAGCATGACCGGGGAAGCAACAGATAAATTTCAACACCTTCAGCACAATCGAATTTTAAACACTGTGTACAAAAATATAACGATTTTATTCCATATTTTTATTTGTAATAAAAATAAGTCTGTGGAATAATAT
>VYXB01000450.1:58271-78836 GCA_013397135.1 Pachyramphus minor | reverse complement strand
ATATTTATATATATTTATTATATTCATCTATTATATTTTTCTACTGGTTTATAACTTGATTTATATCACTATTTTTTGCAGTGTGTCCTTCAAAAATAATAGAATCTGACCAGGTTTATTGTTACACAAGGATTTTGCTGGAGGATGACTCTCACCCCCACTTTGGTATTGAAATATGTTGGAGGATTTCAAGCATAATTAATACTTTGCTAATATATTCCAGGCTTCATGCTTTGATAGACAGGAAATCAGAACTGATTGAAGTGCTCTGAGAAACATATGCTCATTGTGATTTTTCTACTGATGCCACACAAATTTCAAATTCATTCCCTGGGAAGAGCTGAGGAAATTAAATATTGTTTTCTGAACACAGGTCAGGCAATTGCCCATTGTGTTCCTGGGTCGGGAGCAGGCAATTTGCATCAGTTTGCATATTTATGTTTGGGGAAGGATGAGATCTGATGTTTAATTTCTTTTTAAACGCTTATCAGTGTCTGAGAAGAATTGTGCATTTGCATGTGATCCTTTGTGACATTGTTCAATATTTGTCAGGATTTTGGGCACATGCAAATCACCCTGACTGATTAGAGGAGCTCAGTGCTGCCCACACCATTTGCACATTCAAACAGGGATGGGGGGATCTGAGACAAGATTTCTGTTCCAAATTAATGCAGGTCGTTTGGAATGAGAAAAACTGCAACTCTGTGAGAAAAATGTCTTTGAAATGACAGGATCAAGGTGTGGGATCTTCAGGATGCTGGCGTGGGATGGGATCCCAGAACCCCCCGTGCCCTGGGCTGATCCCCAGCGTGGGCAGAGGGCAGGGGGGGATTCTGCCCCTCTGCCCCTCAGGGGAGACCCCCCTGCAGAGCTGCTCCAGCCCTGGGAACAGCACAGCAAGGACATGGAGCTGCTGGAGAGAGTCCAGAGGAGGCCCCAAGGTGAGCAGAGGATGGAGCAGCTCTGCTGGGAGCAAAGGGGACACAGTTGGGATTGTTCAGCCTGGAGAGGAGAAGCTTTGGGGTGACCTGACTGTGGCCTTGCAGGGCCTGAAGGGGCTCCAGGAAACATGGAGAGAGACTATGGACAAGGGCTGGAGGGACAGGACACAGGGAATGGCTTCCCACTGCCAGAGGACAGGGAGAGATGGGATATTGGGAAGGAATTCCTGGCTGTGAGGGTGGGGAGGCCCTGGCACAGGGTGCCCAGAGAAGCTGTGGCTGCCCCTGGATCCCTGGAAGTGTCCAAGGCCAGGTTGGACGGGGCTTGGAGCAACCTGGGCTGGGAGAAGGTGTCCCTGCCCATGGCAGGGGGTGGCACTGGATGGGCTTTGAGGTCCCTTCCAACCCAAACCATTCTGGGACACTGTGAGTCTGTGACATTGACAGCTGATAACTTTTATTCTTTTCCCAATAAAAGCAGAAACTAACTCTAAGTATTGAGAGAGTACAACTATTTACTGATTTCCTTCTCCTCTAACATTATCAGGTACCAAAGGACACCCCAAACTGCAAACAAATCTTGTCATTTTAGTCAAAACTGGCTCTTTTTGAGGATTGTTCTGTTTTGGTTGGAGCACATCCCTGTGCTTTCGCTGTTATTCTGGGAGACACTTGTTGATGAACAATGTGGAAAGATGACTTTGTAGCAGTGTGGTATAACAGGTATTTGGCAGGAGAAAGAAAGGAATTATTTTGATTTTCCTGGTTGCATCCACAGCAGAGCTGAGCGTGCTTGTGCATGTAATGACGAGGCATCGAGGGGAGTGATTTAAAGTGCCAGCTGAGAGTGGTAAATGCTCTGTGCATTAGAGTAAGTGGGAGAGGAATCATGAGATGCATCTGGTTTGGAACATTTGGGAAGTTGTAACCGAGCAGAAAATGAACTCGATGCTAAAATCAGTGCACTAATTAGATCTGAGCTTTATTCTGGAATTTCACCTCTCCTTTATGACAATCAACTTAAAAAAGCAAGTGAACAGAAGAGCTGAGCTCATTCTTCCTACTGTGGAGAGGAATTGTCATTCTGAAACTGAGCCTGTGTTGAAACTGGTGCAAATAAAGCAGCAGGAATCTGAATTTAATCTTTTTGTCTGTACACGTGCATGTGCCTGTATGGAGATGGGTTATCTTAATGAAGTTTTATGGAAGGAGTTAAAAAATCCTGGCAAAAAACAACTCCCCACATTAAAGTGTCAGATTGCAATTTTTAAAAGTAGTATATTTATTTCATTTTTTATTTGTATAAATGAGTATCTATACTGCCTTTATGAGCCAAATAGAGCCAATTTAGGCTGCTGAAGGAGCTACAGAAAATCATGTGAAAGGATTTATTGCCACATATATAAGTCATCTAATTTTGTTGTTTCTGCAGCTTAATATTTGGCTGTAAAACTTACCTGAGTTCAGTGTAAGGCATTTTTATGGCCATCACTGTAACTAAGCCAGGGGTGTGGAAGCAGGTCACTGCTGGGAAGAGACAAGGACACGCTGCTGGCTCCCTCTGACCCCACAGTCTCCCAGGAATGATCTCTGGGGTTGTGACAGAGTCCCCTGTGTGACATGTCCCCGTACCTGGACACTGCCAGTGCCTGTTCAGACACCAGGAACAATGTCCTACTGACCAGGAAAAATTAATATCTGGAGATTCCCCCTGGGACAGAGGGTGGAGAGCACCAAAGCAAGTCCCAGGTCGTGTATCAGCAACGAGGAAGGTGCATTCAGGGACAGCACCCAGGGAAGGGCTGGAGCTGTGTCAGGGCAGGGTGAGGTTGGATCTCAGGGAAAGGTTCTTCCCCCAGAGGGTGGTTGGCACTGCCCAGGCTCCCCAGGGCAGTGGGCACAGCCCCAAGGCTGCCAGAGCTCCAGGAGGGTTTGGACAACGCTCTGAGGGTCAGGGGGGGATTGTTGGGGTGTCTGTGCAGGGCCAGGAGCTGGACTGGGTGATCCTTGTGGGTCCCTTCTCACTCAGGACATTCTATGATGGCTTCACTTGGTGTCCCCAAGATTTTGCACTGTTTAAGCTGATCCCTGTTCCTGCCACTTAGGATTTTACAGACCTCTGCCATGGCTCAAAACTAGAATCTCCCAACACGAGTCTTGTCTCAGAATGAAAGTTTATCATGTTCTTCTGAGGTATCTACAGTCCTGGTCAACATCTTGGAGAGCAGCCTGGAAAATTCAGGCCTAAGAAATCAAGTGACTCCTTGTTAAACCCATGTGCCATTCTCCTGAAGATCAGGTAGAAAAGGGACTTACAAAGCATCATCCTCACGTGATAAATACAAATCCTGAAAGGAGCATTTCCTGTGGAATAGTCCACAAACTGCTAATTTAGGGATTGCTGAAAGCTGTTTTGAATTTGTACCAGTTCAATTATAGCTTCAGCAATTGATGTTAAGGAATCCTGATGTTTCTGATCAGCTTTTAATGAAAGGATAGGAGATTTCAGTTATTGGACTATCAGCTGCTTTTTTTTTCCTTAGCAGACAAACAATCTTCAACTTTCTGTGGGTAGAAAACGCAGTACTAAAGGAAAGGCCTCTAGAGTGCAAAGGACCTTAATGATTTTTTAAATTATTATTATTACTATATTTCAGAGCAAGCCTATTGGAAATGTTTTGATTTAATTTTGAACTAATTAAAAAATCTTATTTTCTTAGCTGCAAAATTCCAAACCGTGGCCTTAATTGAGCACACATTTGCTCAGACTTCCCAACACTAAAATTAGAATTCAGACACAATGGTGCTGGATTTGCAATTTAATAGAAGACCTTTAGGAATCCTGACAGTTTGCTCCAGGGGATAAAATAACAGTTGCCACTTTAAGAGATAAATTTCTCTACCATTATCATCACAACATTTAGGCAGCTATGACTAAGAGTGGCAGAATAACTCTTTCCTGGAATAAATGACATGGTCAACAACCTTTACCTGGCAGATAAAAGCTTCCTGTCAAGTGATTTCAACGACCAAGCAGGAGGTAACCTGGCAACCTGCAATAAATAAAGGGCCCTCATGGAACAGGTCAGGCACCAAGGAACTTTCTGCTCCTCCAAAAGTTCCTTCAGCAGAATTTCATGAACAAAAGAGACTCTGCCTTTAACATGTTCAACCTGCACTGCTTTATCCCTGGATGCCCTTTAATTATTGTATCAGAGACATATAGAGATAGATAGATATACAGGAAATAATGGAAACACAAACAGTGTAAATGAAGCTGCATTAGTCATTGATACCACTACTAATAAAAATATTCATGGCTTAAAACTGAGTAGGTTATGAGGCAAGAGGAGAGTTCTGAAGGCAAAAGATCATTAAACACCACTCAGCTCTGAGTGATGTGACTCTGCTGCTGTAGGACAACCACTGTCCTGCAGTTCACTCTCACAAGGACAGAGAACATTTCCAGGTGTAGGAGTGAGAAGGATCATTCACAAAGCCCAAATTAACGTGGATTTAAAACATACACAAACCATCAAGAGTGGGACAATTCCTCCTCCGGAATTAATGAGTTGTGTGAACTTGTAATGTTAAACTCAGAGAAGAGAACCACAGAAGGACTGAGGTTGGAAAAGCCCTCCCAGCCCATGGATCCCCCCTGTGCCCCATCCCCACCGTGTCCCCAGCCCAGAGCACTGAGTGCCACATCCAGGCCTTCCTTGGGCACCTCCAGGGCTGGGGACTCCAAACCTCCCTGGGCAGCCCCTGCCAAGGCCTGACCACCCTTTCCAGGGAGAAATTCCTCCTCCTGTCCCACCTGCCCCTCCCCTGGCCCAGCTGGAGCCCGTTCCCTCTCCTCCTGTCCCTTGTTCCCTGGGAGCAGAGCCCGACCCCCCCCAGCTCCCCCCTCCTGTCAGGGAGTTGCAGAGCCAGAAGGTCCCCCCTGAGCCTCCTTTTCTCCAGGCTGAGCCCCCCCAGCTCCCTCAGCTGCTGCTCCAGCCCCTTCCCAGCTCCCTTCCCTTCCCTGCACACGCTGCAGCCCCTCAGTGTCTCCTGTGGAGGGCCCAGCCCTGGGCACAGCCCTGGAGGGGCCTCAGCCGTGCCCAGCACAGGGTGGGCACTGCCCTGGGGCTGGGACACCCCATGGCTGGCACAGCCCAGGGGCCATTGGCCTCCTGCCCCCCTGGGCACACCTGGGATCGTGTCCAGCCCTGGCACCAGCACCCCCAGTCCTTTCCCACTGGGTGCTTCCCAGCCCTTCTGCCCCATCCTGGAGAGTTCCATGGGTCATTGTGACCCGAGGGCAGGACCCAGCACTTGGCCTTGTTCTCCCTCACCCCGTTGGACCTTCTGCACAAAGTCACAACATTTGTCCAGCAGTAAAAACAGACAAAATAAAAAAAAAAACCTTGTTGTCTCTCTTCCATCCTCTCAGGGCAAGAAAGACCCAAATGTTCTGTTCTCAGAAGAGGTGAAGCAACGTCAACACCAAAGGTAAGCCATAATTTTTCTTTTTTACTCAAGTAGAGTTCCTTTTCTCTTTTTCCTCTACAATTTTGTGCTTTATTAAATGTTGCAAATTAGAGTTTGCCTTGTTTTAGGATGGTTTGCAAAAGTCCTCCTTCTCTCCCTGACTCGCTCGTGCAGGGTCAATTTTTTGCCTATATTCCAATTCCCACACTCCCATAGGGAACAAAGAAGGGTTTGTCAGAAGCCTGCAAAAGGAGACAAATGGTCTGTGCTCCAGCCTAATAACCTTCCTGAAGAAGACAAATGTGTGAATTGCAGAAATTTCACCTGCAAAATCCCTACTGATATACTAATTAAGAACAGATCTCTTCAAGCACTGCAAAAAAGGAAGAGGGAAAAAGGTCCACTGAGGAAAACTAGGGAAAAAATAAATTAATGGCTCAGAAGTGGCTCAACCTTGTCCCAGAATCCTTTGCTGAGGTAGGATTTTAAACCAGTGCATTTTAAACCAGACTTTGAAAGATTTATGGATATTTGGAGGAGCTGTAAACTGCAGATAGTTTTCCATATGTAATCTCTCTGTCTCTGCCCTGTCTTCCTTTCCTACAGCTCTAATTTGCTAAACAAAGCTCTCCATATATTGGTTTTTTCTTTATTTCTTCTTTTTTTTTTCTGACTCCCTCAGTGAAATCTGTCCCAAAGGTGTTTTTTCCCAGGTAAGCAGGGTTATGTGGAGCAGGTTATTCACACCTGCCACATTTTAAAGTGCTCAGATTAAACCACAGCAACTGCCACCTTTTATCCTGTGCTCCCCACCCCAAACCATCCAAACAACATCCTGGGATTTATGTGGCTGATCAGAAGAAATATATGTTCAAAATATTGAAAGATCATGGGTGAAACTGCTAAACCAGTCACCACATCCCACTACAGTTTTCAAAAACAGTTTTCACATTCCTCAGGTTTGGTTTTTAAAAAAATATTTAAAACAAACTACTGTGTGGTAGGAGTTTCCATGATATTTTACCCAGTAGCTGAGTTTTATTCTAACTCAGATAGTTCGAAACACTTCAAAGTAACTCATTAATATCCCTAATGCTTTGGAAATTACTTCTTTATCAGCAGTAAACTCTTCAGGATAGTGCTAGATGTGACATGTGAGTATCCCAGTCTTGGTAAATGAGACTCATTAATTTTTATCTTGAGCAACAGAACTTTCTGATTTTCAAAGACTTAATAGTATTTAATTTTATTTTGGTTTCTAATTCTAAGTACTTCATTCTGCCTTTTCCTTGTCTGTAAAGTATGTGGGATATCAACATTCTTCAAAGGTTTGTGATTCTAAGGTCTTCAAATCCTGCAGCAATGCAGACCTTGCCATGACCTACTACAAATGGATCACATAAATGTTTTCCCTTAATAATTCCATATTAATTTTAATAACTGAGCTGTTCCTTGTGTCTTCTTATAGAGAGAAAAAAAATAGATACAAAATTTTGTCTACAAACAATTTATCACAATCCCAGAATCACAGAATGTGTTGGAAGGGACCTCAAAGCCCATCTCATTCCACCCCTGCCATGGGCAGGGACACCTTCCACCAGCCCAGGTTGCTCCAAGCCCCGTCCAACCTGGTCTGGGACACTTCCAGGGATCCAAGGGCAGCCACAGCTTCTCTGGGCAACCTGTGCCAGGGCCTCCCCACCCTCACAGGGAAGGATTTCTTCTGGATCTCTGACTAAATCTCCCCTCTGTCAGTTTGAAACCACTCGCCCTCGTCCCATCACTCCAGTTCCTGATGAACAGTTCCCCTCTGGCTTCCCTGTGGGGCCCCTTCAGACCCTGGAAGATGCTCTGAGATCTCCCCACAGCCTTCTCCTCTCTGGGCTGAACACCCACAGTGTACTCAGTCACCACCTAAGGGAGGTGCTCCAGTCCTCCCAGCAACTTTGTTGCCTCCTCCGGACTCGCTCCAGCAGTTCCATGTCCTCATGGTGGGGACACCAGAACTGGACACAGCAGAGCAGAGCAGAGGGGCAGAACCCCCTCCATTGACCTGCTGCCCACAGTGCTTTTGCTGCAGCCCAGGATAGCAGGATAAGAAGGTAACTCTCTGGAAATGTGGATATTGAGAGATTACCTGAGTGGAATAAGTATCCAAGGAGCTTAACAGAACATAGAACAAGACAGCGTCACACTGACTGAGAAGGCACAGCCCATCCATGGTGTGTCAGTTCTTCAGCTCCCTGAGGGATTTGTGGTGCAGAGGCTCCCCCTGGCCTGTCCAAACACACCCACCCGTTCACCCTGGGTGCTTCAGCAGCAGCTGAAAAACATCCCCGTTAAAGCAAGTGCTTTATGCAATACAACTGCTCTTTTTTATTCCCATTGTGAGGATGATAAAAGGTCTCAGTCGAGGTGTATTCGTGTGGTAGAAAGGCACCATATTACAGCTCTTGGGGCTTTCCATAGGTGAATAAGCAGAACTGCCTTTTGTTGCAGCAGCACAAATAGTTCTGTGTCTGGAGGGGGGGTAAGGCTGGAGGAGAGTGTGGGTGAGTTGTTACCACTCCTTGCACACCACCTCTCTATCAGCAGCAACAGCAGAAAAGGCTGAGCAAGGAGGAAAAGGAAACACGGTGTTTGTGTCAGAACAGTTAATTCCAAGGGTGCTTTTCCCTCTCCACTGACAGCCTGCCCAAGATTTGGGCAGTTATCCCCCATGCTGGAGCCTGGAGTGACACACCTCACCTCAGAGACCCCCAGCCTCAGCTAAGACAGGTACAACAAGTGATAGCACAAAGGGGCATCAGAGGCATCAAATCAGTGTGTGCTGGAGGCAATAATTGCCTGGCACAGGTTTGGAGTGATGGCTGAACCAGGAGAGCAACAGCACCTCAGGAAGTCCTGAAAGGGGCACGTTTGTGTAGTGATAAAGTGCACATGGAAGTGAACAAGCAGCAAAATGCTCCTTTAACCATGGAGGAACCAACACTGATGGGCAGTGTCTGTCCAGACTTGCAGTATATATATATATATCTATATTTCTCCTGGGGCTGTGGCACTGTGAGTTTCATTTTGTTTCTAACCAAAGCTGAAATGCAGTAGGGCACAGCCACAGAGTGCAATGTGGACAGCACTCAGCCTCTTCTCACTCTTTCAGATCCACTTGAGTGCAGTTCAGAGAGAGCGCAAATGCAAGGAGGGGGAGCATTACCAGGCAAACAGTCCAGTTTTAAACTAAAATGATTAGTCTGAACTAAATGTGGGCACTTCCATGTAGGAAAGACACCACTTCAAAGATTTCATGGGAAAAAAAAAAAAGAATACTCAGTCATTATTTTTCTACTTAATCAAGTTTTCTCTGTGATATCCCCATGCAACAGTCACAAAAATAGATAAAAGTTCTTCATGTCTTCCCACTTGCTTTGTTGCTTCTTGGATGCACCCAAGGACCTCATGTGGGTTAAATATTCTCACAGAGAGAGGATCTGGCTGGGTAGAGAAGTTGTTTACAGCAACAAGGAAGAGTCTGCACGACACATCTGCTCCAGGGCACTCTTGGAGACTGCCAAAAGTTCAGGGCTCCCTGCTGGGGGTGGGACATACAGGCAAGATCCCTGCCCTTGGAAAACCTGAGGAGCCTGTACCTGCTCACCCTGGGAGCCTGCTGGGAGCAGCAGCCCACTTCATCCCTGCACCAGTGCTTCCTATAAACATATTTATAACCTGGCATGCCTGCCTTCCCGGAATCTCAAGGGTTTGTCTGCTTCAGACAAAGCCATAATGGGAACTGTAAACTTTTATGCTTGCCCTCTCTAGAAATTCTGTTGAAACTTTTATAACGGAGATTTTTCACCTTTTGCTTGTTTCTGCTGAAATCTTACTCACAAAGCAGTTCTATAAAGAATTTTAAATAGTGGGAGGTGAACTCAGCCAGGTTTATTGTCTGCACCTGCTACAGCTTCTTGTCTTGACACTTCACTACAAGAGCTCAGTTGTCACAGTCTGAGTGCTGTGTTCACTGTAATAACACTGATAAATGCTTTTTGTTCTTCTCCTAATTACTTTTGTGTTGAACACAGTAGAACAGTGCTTAAGGAAATCATTTCTCTATGCAAAGGTGCCACACTTTCTTTCTAAATGTTCCACAGGAAAGAGAAGGGAACAGATAAAATAGGAGTCATTTAGAGGTGTGGATGTTATTAATATTTTGGCAGGCTTGCTTCTGGTTTTAAGAACTGGAGCAATTATTATTGTCATGCAAACTTCTCTGCTTGGCTTTGTAAAGCTACTGCTGAAAAGTTAAAAAATTTCCTGAACACTGAAAAAGTGTCTGTAAAATGTGCTTCCCACTGAGTTAGAAGAGCTGAGATGCACAGTTAATAGACAGCTTGCAAAACCTTCCATGACCTTACTGAGGGAGATACCAATTACCATGAGAAATGTTCATAATTGTCTATTTTCTAAGAGTTATCAAGCAATATCTAACTAGAGTTTTCTGCATACACAGTAGATGCACTTGTGTAATTGTTTCTGGCCAGGGACACTGTTCCAGGGCTATTTCACCTCGGAGCTCACACTGTTGGACAAGTGCAATCCTCCAGGGAAGGCATCATTAATGTTTATAAAGCCCCAGCAAATCCTCACTTGACAACCAAGGCCATTCTCACACACAAAATATCATGGTCTTGCAGCAGAAAAAAATCCCTATTTCCTCCATCCCTAATTAAATTCTGGAAGCCTGCTTTTCTTCTCCTGCCTTTTGCTCCCTGAAGACCCCTGAGCAACCCAAAGGTGTGGGAGTTGTTGAGGCTCTATTTGCAGTCCCAGAGGATCTGTCATTCCAGGAGGGAGCCACAAGCCAAGTGACTCCAGTGACCACAACCAACTGTCATGCACAGCCCACAGGAGGGAAGCTGTTCACAGGCACAGTTGATGAATATACCTGTCACTGGAAAAAAAAAGCTGAGCCAAGATCTAATGGGAAAGCAGGAAATACATGGTCTTTATTCCAATCCTAACCCAGAATTATTTGCTCTTTAAATCCAACAGTTTGGCCAAGCAGTAAACCAAAGAAGAAAATAAAATGTGCTTCCCTGTTAAAATCTGCTTTAAGCTCCCTGATTCTAAACTGAATGTAAAAATTAGCACAGAGGGGAAACACTCCCTTCTCCTTGCCAGGGCCATCAGATCAAGGAGATGGAGCAAAGGAAAGAAAAGGGGTTGTGTGGGATGACAGAGTTTGTGCCATTCTGCCTGGAATGTGGACCATCATTACAGATGGGTCAGAGCATCTGTCAACCACCTAAACCAGCAGAGATCAGTCTGTGGGGGTTTCATCTTTTTTTCCTCCCTCCAAGTACCTCTTGTCTGTGGTAAATCCCTTCATCCAGCACAGACATCCAGAGGCTCAGTGACAGGCTCCACTTGGGTTTCCTTCCCTTGCCAGGGAGTCTAACAAGAGAATGAAATGTTCCTTTTCTTCCCTGCTGCAGTCCTGCTCTCCTGCCCGTTAGGAATTACATTCCCAGGCTGAGTATCTCCTTCTGTGATCAGTTTTCATTACTAATAATCAGCTCACTTGCTTTGCTAGAGAGAGAGCTTCTGACTCTGCTCAGACACTTCAAACAGAGGAGCACACAAGGACTTCTAATTAGTGCCTAAATTTCTGCCTTGCACTGGCTACAACTCAGTGCAAACCCAGGCTGCTCAGAACCAAAGGCACTGGCTGATCTGTTCAGGGCTCCTTTGCTGCCACAGCACAGGGTGGGTGCAGTTTGTTACCCCGGAGCTTACCTTTGCATCCTGTATCCANCTCCTTTGCTGCCACAGCACAGGGGAGATGCAGTTTGTGGCTTTTCCCTGTTTTAGCACATGATGTTGCCAAAGACTATCAAGTTGCTCAAAACTGTGCTCCAATCCAGGTTACCCTGGAGCTGCCACCTGAACTTACCTTTGCATCCTGTATCCGTGGTATTGATATCCTTGTTCTCCAGGTCCCTGCAGGTGCCTCCATTTGAGTTTCACTTTGAGGCACGTGGTGGGATTGCTGGCGTGTCCTGTGCAGAGCCAGGAGCTGGACTCCATGGCCCCTGTGGATCTTTTCCAACTCAGGATATTCTAGGACTCCATATTTTTCCAAAATCAATGGATCATAGTTTTTCAATCCTTACCTCTGCTTAGGAAGTTGAAATCCTCTTCCTCCTTTACCCATGTGGTCCAAATTATTTTTTTAGTGATAAAAGCCTGGGAAAGATGCTGTGTTCATGTGGAGGAAGTATGAGATGCCTCTCTATATGTAGAAGTGATATGCTTGTGTTTGCTTTTCTGCATTGCTGATCATTTCAGAGCAGAGGTTGCTCAGCAAGGCAAATAACAGCTTTGCTGCCTGCAGTTTGCAATCTCTGGTTTGTGTATCTTCATACAAGCGTTTTCACACATCCCTTCACTAAATTAAATAGGTCATATTGCACCATGATTCATAACCTGGAGAACCACTGGGTTTCAAAGGGTACAAATCAAAGCCTGAATTTGACCCAAGCATTCCCTGAGAAGCCAGGCTTTGTCACCTCCTATTCTTTATTTCTGATACATCCTTTTCAAGATGGGGGGATGAAACTAAGCTGTGGTTCAAGGTGAGCTCCCACACTGCTTTACAGAACAGCCTTCCAGCACTTTCTATTCTCTGCTTAGCACGTAGGAACATCTTGTTTGGGTTTTAATCATCACTGAACACCAGGCAGGGATTTTCAGCGAGCTGTTCACAATGACAGCTGGGATTTTTTTCCCTGAGTACTTCCAGTTAATTTAGGTCCCATCAATGTATCAATTGTTCCTTCCAGTGTGCCTTACCTCGCAGCTGTCACTGTGACTTTCATCCCCTATTGTGCTGCTGAGATACCAGGCTTTGTTAAGATCTCCTCTCCTTTGTAGATTAACCTGCTCTCAATAGTTGGGAGAAAATAGTTTTGTGGAAAATTGGCCAGTTCACAACTCTCATCTTTCCAGAACAGGTACAAATGTTCAAAAGAACCCCCAAACCCTGCAATCTGCAGTGCAGAAAATGTCACAAATATTCATACCTTACTGTCAATAGAGCTTTATTTAATAGCAGGTCCCTGAAATCCCAAAAGCAGTGTATTTCTGATGGCTTTCTCAGCACAGTGACAACAGGTTAACAGTTGGCTTTCTCATTAGATTAAAGTAATAACCTGTTGGCTTTGCCCTGAGCCTGGGGAGGAGCCAGAGGAGCTGTGGAGAGCTGCTCTCTGAGCTGTGAGCCCAGGGCAAAGTGGTGCTCAGCTGCTGTGGCATTTTCTTGGTCCCCATTCCTGGCACAGAAGGATCTGAGTGACCAGAGCAGTGCATCTCTTTGCCTTTTTATTATATTTATTAGTATTTTAGTAGTGTTCTGCTTGGAAACAACCAGCCTGTAACGACAGCAAACACACCTCATCCTCGCTCATCCATCTCCCACCACTCCACAGGCCTTTCCAGGGTTTAAGGTGACCTTGCAACTTATGAAGGGAAATAAAGGATTGGAGTTAAAGGTGTTATAAATGATTGACCTCCCTGGATGGCAGCTGATAACGGGCTGGAAGCTGCAAGGTTCAGATACTGAACTTCCCTCTGAGTGATAGACACTCTAAAGTGCAGATAACTCATATTGCACTGTGACATTTCCAGCCAAATGGAATGAAAAATCAGCGGATTGTCCTGCAGGCAGAGCCACAGCGTGGCCCAAACAGCAAAAAGGGACACTTTTTGCAGCATTAAGCTGAAAAGAGCAGGATTTTAGGATGATGGAGTGAGTTCAAGAACTCTTTGCTCTGCTCAACCAGGTACAGGGAATGCAGGGGGAAAGGCCAGCTGGAATCACAGCAGCCTGTGCTCCAGAGCAGCCCTAATTTGGGGAGAGAGAACGAAGAGGATCAGAGATGTCAAAGAAGAGATTATTAGATGAGACATTTCTTGGGCCTGGCCATGAGGACACTTTGAAGACCAGCTTAACCTGAAGAACGGGGAAAAGAAGCTCATTTATTTCATGCGGTCAGTGCTGCAGAACAGAGTGGAGCTGCTTCAGGTCAAAACTAGAGCTGATTGAGACTTAAACAAAGAGCCTTACAAATGTATTTAAATCCAATTTTAAAAAGGTGCAATGAATCTGTCAGTGTAAAACCCTCCCTGGATGCAATGGAGACGTTGAAGTCCGTCGTTGTGACATAAATGAGGAACTGTAGCTCAGATCTTTTGTCTGGACTGACCTCCCCTGTCCCACCCAATTTCTGAGCTCTTGGATGAGTCTTTATGAATTTAGGGGTGTTCCATTTATTTTTTTTCTCCAAAGGTTTTGAAAGCTTTTTTTTTTTTTCTTTCCCTACTCAAGAACTTAAACCACACTTAGGAAACCTCAAAATAACATTGTGGGGCAAAACATTAATTTGCTACTGAGCTACTCAGAGGATGCTCTGGCCTTAAAACCATTGTGTAATTTCCATTCTCATTATTCATTGTTATTTGTTTGTTTCAAGATTTTAAACAGTTTTACCTTAACCTTTTTCTTCATTTCACATCACCTTCCACTGTACCTCTTATGCCTACAACAAGATTTTTGTACCCCTGTGTTGATTTTACCTTTTCTCTAATGTTTGGATTTTGGATTTGTCACCATCTCTATCCAAAGGAGGTATCAGAAGGACCTCAGTTTTCTGGCTACTCAGAGATCCTGGATAAAGCAGCCTGTTGCCAGGTTTCATTTTGGAAAAAGGCAAATTCACTTGTCAACTCATGTGGAAATTCAGATAGCAAATATCAAATGTTTTACATGGAGTGAGACACAGAAGTTCAAAAACAGTCCAGTGTTTTTGGATACAACATGATATAGGATGTCTGTGAAATCAGGCTGAGGAATTAGGGGGGCAAAGGGGCTAATTTCTAAATTAATAGCTCTGTATCCTTTAACCACATGCTTTGTATGGGAAACCTCTACCTGAAAACCAGAGGCATCATTTGATAGGAGTGCTCAAAACCTGGGTCCTGCAGGAAAAAAACGGGCAAAAAAACCTTTCAGAGAGTTTGAAACCCTGGTAATGAGAAAGGACTCACAATTTGTGCTGCCCCATCCTGAAAATGTGTCCCTTAAACCCAAATCACTCACCTGGGACATCCTGTTCCGTGTCACCAGAGTCTCAGGTAAATCGTTCGTTCCTCTTGGAAATCTTTCCAGCAGCAAATCTTTTTGCAATTCCAAATCCAATTTCCATTATATGGAGCATTTATCTGAGAATTATTCCCTCAATTCACACAGCAAAAGTCATGGAATTGAATCACAGAATCTCCTGAGCTGGGAGGGACCCACAAGGACCATCCAGTCCAACTCCTGGCCCTGCACAAACACCCCAAAATCCCACCCTGTCCCTGGGAGTGTTCTCCAAACACTCCTGGAGCTCTGCCTATTGCCTGTGGCTCTCTTTCTTTCTTTTAATTATTTTTATATATAGAACCTTTTTATAGCTAATTTTAGCAGCCAAACACCGTCATTTTCTTCTTTAAATGTTGTATATTTTTCTTCTTAATTCAGAAATAAAGGCCTGTTGAATGATATTCTAGACAGAGCTTCCATGTTTTAAAAAACCCAATACAGGTAAATAACACACAGAATTACAATATTCAAAATTTCAGCTGCCACATCCTCTGGGAAACATCATAATTCCTGCATTTTTAACAGGTGAGTCTATGCTTACAGCTCTGTTATGTTTACACTGCAAACAGACAGGAGGAAAACAGAGAAATGACAATTTGCAGCTCCACATATTTCCATATCATCCTTCTGAGGTGTCTGGGAACTACAGTTTTCTTGATACCAACCTGTATTCCAGGTTCTCTTTCCCCAGGGAATTCTGCCTCAAGCAGAGGTCTCAGAGAGGGTTTGTTTACTGCCAGTGTAACCTCTGGTGAGCATCTGAAAGTCAAACTGGTTTTCCTGCTTCATTCATCACCTTCAAGAGTAAAAAATGTAGAGCTGCAAGTGGAAAGTTCTGCTGTTCCTAAAATAAACAGGAATAAATTTGTTCCTCTTTGATTTTGCAGTGCCAGAGGCAAAAAAACAAGGATTGTCAGGGAGACCATCAGCTGCTGCACAACAGAAAATGGGCAAAAATCATAGGGAAAAGGTATAAGAGGCCTGTAAAAGATCAGTTTTAGATTCCTGTTCTCAAGCATAAAAGGGAAAGGCTGGTTTGAGAGAAAACTCATAGTCAAGGTCTGGTACCCAGAGGTATTTCTGTCAGGTACTGGAATTCAGGGAACATTTGGGAAGGGAAGGTTTGGGAAGGGAAGGTTTGGGAAGGGAAGGTTTGGGAAGGTTTGGGAAGGTTTGGGAAGGGAAGGTTTGGGAAGGTTTGGGAAGGTTTGGGAAGGTTTGGGAAGGGAAGATTTGGGAAGGGAAGGTTTGGGAAGGTTTGGGAAGGTTTGGGAAGGTTTGGGAAGGTTAGGGAAGGGAAGGGAAGGGAAGGGAAGGGAAGGGAAGGGAAGGGAAGGGAAGGGAATTTCCTTCCCTGGGTCTACAATTTCCCGTTGTACATGAATTCCTTGTCATTTGCATCTTTCTAATAATTTGCACTCACAGTCCCACCCTGCTAAGTGGAAATGGCAACACTTAATTTAATTTACAAAACAGCGCCTGCCTGGAAACACTTGGACATTTCTAGAGCTGGAAAACATGTTTTCAGCTGTCAGCTGGAGAAAGGCTTTGTTCTGCAGCAGGACTAACCCTGTCCTTGCACACCCTGCTTGATGTGCAGCTCCTACTTATTTCTTCTTTCTTCCTGTTTCCAATCCTACGTGGGATTGGAGTCAAGGACAACAGAACACAAGGCACAAACAAATAGTGCTCACAACTATATATTTAGATTACAATGCTCCTGCCAAACAGCTCTCTAAACCACCTATTCACTGCTTTCAGCTGCTACTTCTCCACTCTTCTATTTAATTTTTTTCCCTTTATTAACAGTTGCCATTTTTAGTGGTTGGTTGTGCTGAGCTGCACAAATCAGCTCATACAAGTGGATTTCACACCTTATTATTAATATTATTATCGTAAAGATAAGTATTAATAGGAAAACTTTTGTTTTCTGAATGGAAGGTTCTTTTCATTTATTTGTTTTTTGAAATACAAATTAAGTCCTCCAACCCAACAGAATTGTGGGATGGTTTAGGTGGGAAAGGACCTTAAAGACCATCTTGTTCCAACCCCTTTCCATGGATAGGGACACCTTCCACTGACCAGGTTGCTCAAAAGTCATGTCTGGAAAAAACCAGAAGTATTTACATGACAAATGATGTTTTCAATTATATTTTCCTTCCTGCTCTATTTGTCTGCAGGTAGTTTGTGTCTCCCCATCCATGGTTTGATTCTGCCTTCAGACACCTCCCCAAAGTGACCAGGAGGTCCCTTTCCTCCAGACATGTCCCTGAGAGTCTGAACTCGAGCATGGAACTTTCTAGCTCTACATCTGATTATTTTGTGAGATTCCAATATGGAATCTTTGCAGTGCAAAACCATTAAATAATGTACATCCTCCTCTCTATTAACCTAAATCACCTGTGGCTGAAGCTGCTGAACTTGTAGCCTGGGTAAAAAAAGGTTTTGAAATTAGAAACACTAATTAAAACTTGTCCATAATAATTTTAAAAATTAAGTCTCTTTTGGTCATGTTCAGATGAGGAGCCTGTCACTATTCCCATTTGGAATTAATTAGTTAAGATTAGATATTAAGAAACATTTCTTCACAGAAAGGATTGTCAGGCATTGGCACATCTCTGGAAGTGCTCAAAAAACACGTGGATGTGGCACTTGAGCACGTGGATTAGTGGTGAACAGGGGGGTGGGTTGGTGATTGGAATTCATGATCTTACAGGTCTTTTCCAACCTTAATTCCATTCTATGATTTGGCTTAACCTTTGAGTTGGGAAGGTCAAGGGAACAACTCAACCTCTCCTTTGCTTCTTCCCTGTCCCAGAGGTGGGTTTGGGAGTGGATTTCTCCTCAGTGGCAGCCAGAACAAAGTTCCTGGTTCAGGTCTAACAGGTTCTCAGAGGGACATAAATTCCTACAGCTTTAGGACAGCTGGCCCCTGGCCCAGATGTGCTTCCCTTGCCCAGATGTGTTTTCCTGGCCCAGATGTGTTTCCCTGGCCCAGATGTGCTTCCCTGGCCCCAACTGATGCCTCAAAATCCTTGAGGTGTGTCTGACACCTCACAACACAAAGAGAAATGAACCCACTCTTTCAGATTCTGGTTTTTGGCTCCTGTTAGAGTGTATTTAAAGGGTTTTATTGAAGAAGTAACTCCTGCAGTTTAGCAGCTTCCTCCAGCAAAACTGTTCAAGAGGAGAGTATTTGCTGAGAAATAGGTCAGATTAAACTAATCCAATTAGATGACTAGAAATTCATCCTTCTGAACTTTTTCCTGTCTAATCATAATTACATCCCCCTCCCCTCCCTTTTTATTAATTTCTCAATCTCTTCTTTGATTTTTATTTTAATTAACTAATGAACAGAAACATGTCCCATTTAGGATGACATTGCACTTCAAAGCCAGAGGATGACAGGCAAATCTCTTTGGCTGTTTTTTCACTGATACAACAAGAAGTCAAGACATGTATTTTTAAAGGGTTTTAAGGCAATTTTGTATCTTGGTAACATATAGGACTACCTACATGTATCTGCTCTAAAATAGACAACTCTCTGCTTCCCTAAACTAAATCAGGGTTTTATCAAAGCTTAAGCAAAGCTTCCTCAGGTTTGGAGGTTTTTTTAGTCACATTAGTCCAATTACATCCATATCAACCTTAACTGGCTAAAAACCTGATTCATGTCCAATGGGGAGTCTGACTTCCCTGTCCCAAAGCCAAAATCAACATTCATTCTCTGTCCTATTCACCATTCTCATGGATATCCTGATTGGTTTTCTCATATTGGGATTTTCTTTCTCTCCACAGGCATTGTCTTGCTGTCGTCAGAGAGAAAAAAGGAAAAGAAGCCAAATCTCATGAACAACTTATAATGTTTTGGGGCTGTCAGGATGTGGGCACTGGAGGGTGTCTGTGTAAAGGTCTTGTTCCAGGGAGAATTATTTCCTGAGGGCTGAAGCCCCTCTGCTCTGGAATCAGTCTGGGAGAGTTGGGATTGTTCAGCCTGGAGAAGAGAAGGGTCCAGGGAGACCTGAGAGCCCCTTGCAGGGCCTAAAGGGGCTCCAGGAGAGCTGGAGAGGGACTGGGGACAAGGGATGGAGGGACAGGACAAGGGGGAGTGGTTTTGAACTAAAAGAGCAGAGATTTAGATTTTATTGGATGTTGGGAAGAAATTCTTCCCTGAGAGGGTGGGGAGGCCCTGGCACAGGTTGCCCAGAGAAGCTGTGGCTGCCCCTGGATCCCTGGAAGTGTCCAAGGTCAGGTTGGACGGGGTTTGGAGCAACCTGGGCTGGTGGAAGGTGTCCCTGCCCATGGCAGGGGTGGCACTGGGTGGTTTTTAAAGTCCCTTCCAACCCAAAGCAGTCTGGGATTCTTTGATTTTGGAGTACAGAAGTTGAGCAGAATCGAGAGCCCTTTCCCTGCAGGTTTTCTGGTGACATTTGCTAATTAAATTCCACCCAGGTGAGACAGGATGTGTCTCCAGGACACATGTGCTACTGCACCATCAACACCACCAGGATACAGATCATTAAAAGGCTTTAGAAGAAGACCTCAGGACCATCCTCCTCTTCCCTGCCTGGAAAAAAGGGGTCTCACTTGGAACTCTTTGTCCAGTTTTACATTTTACATCTTTGAGAAAAGTGATGGTGGGTAACAAACACCCTTATGTGGGAAGAGGGCATTTGGAGTTTAAAAGTGGGTGGCAACTCCTGCAATCACTTGTTCAGGATCAAAACTGGAAGGTTTTTCTAGGGTGGAAGTTTATAATTTGGTGTTTCTCCTACTCTTAAAAGTCTTCTCTAGTTTGTGGTTTCTTAAGTATTTTAACACTAATTTAAAAGCAAATTTAGCTCATTTAAGCTAATTTATTCACTCACTTGTCACTTCTTTCAGCTGTAAGCAATTTCTCTTTTTTTTCCTTCTTCCTTTTATAAGAACATCCAAATTTTATATAATACCCAAATGGTGGTTAATTGATAATTATTGCCTCAGAGTTTAATTTGTTTATTATTACTTGCCAGGCTCTGTGAGCTGTATCAAATAACACAAGTTCATTTGTTTTCCAGTTGTTATTTAAATTTGTTTCAAGAGATTTTTACCACCAAACTGAAAAGGGAAAAGCTCCAGGACATTCCTGTTATTGTACCCAGTTCCATGGGTACATTATGATACTGAATAAAGCAAAAAGCCTAATTTATATTAAATATTACTACAAAGAACCAACCTTGCTTGGTGTTCTTCTTTTCTAACACATTTATATTTGGACCAGAATTTTTCTGAAGGTGCAGAGATAAAATCTGGTGATTTGCCTATTTTCTGTGTCAGGACAAACCAGCTTTCAAAACACATCATAAATAGAAGATACAGTGATTTATGCAGACAAGAACATATGTTCCTGTGCCAATTTTAAACAAAACCAAGCTGAATCTTCCAAATGTCCCAGCACTTAGTGCATGCTGGATGCTAAAAGAAAGGATTGAAGTGCAACAGGACTTATTTTTTCGAGAGCAAACCATCTTTCTCCCAGCACTTTATAGCCCAATTTTTGCTTTAAAGTTTCCTGCTGGAATACTGAAATTTGTCCCAGGAGAGATATTAATGTTCCCCATTTCCCTTTAAACAATGCCATTAATATCCCACCACATTTGTCCCTTGGAAGCAGCTGCCTGGCCTGATACTGGACCTGTAAGACCTTCACTTCATTGCTTTGCTGCTGCTTCATCTGACAGATGTTTGCAGCTGTAGCTGGGAGATTATTTTCTGAAGCTATTTTCTTGCTGCACAAGCAACACAGAACTGAACACTGGGCAATTTTAGGCTTCAGTTCTCAGTAATGGCTTTGTCTGTTCCAGAACATGACATGAAAAGTTAATTTTCTTTCTTTTCTTTCTTTCTTTCTTTCTTTCTTTCTTTCTTTCTTTCTTTCTTTCTTTCTTTCTTTCTTTCTTTCTTTCTTTC
>VYXB01000450.1:0-50422 GCA_013397135.1 Pachyramphus minor | reverse complement strand
GTGTCTCCCAGACCTTCAAGGTTTATCCACCTGTCTTTAGCTTTCTTTGAGTTTAATATTTCATCCAAGACAGAGAAGAGCCTGGAATCTAAAAAAAATTTCAGATTGTAGCAGAATAAAAATAAGACTCGTCTCGTTTATAAAACCCAGAGGTGCTGATGAAAACAGAATTAAAAAAAAATCATGTTTGTCATTATCTCCCATTTTCCTGATGCATCTCTATAGGTGGGTTCTGATTCCCAGGCACATCCCCAGCCAAGGATTTTTCCTGGGGCTTTCTGAGTTGTGTTGAATTTCACTTTGCTCTTCCCAGCACCAGGAAAGTCTGTCTTTCCCATGTTCCATGTACCTGCTGCAGTGTTTCACCCTGATTGCCCCAGTCCCGCAGGTTTGGGGGAAGAGCAGGAAAGAAGAAACTCCTCTGTTTCCTCCAGTGATTTCCACTCAATCCCAAGCAGCTCATGGAATACCAAAAAGGGTTCCCTCTCTTTCCCAGGTCAGTTAATTTTCAAAGAAATATCACAGAGGGCACAAAACGAGCTGCAAACAATAACTAAAACACATCATTTGCTCCACAAATTGCTATAAGCCCAAATATATTTCTAATTTGAGTAGCTAATTAACACTGTAATAAAAGCTTTTGGAAACCAGATCCTATATTAGAACACAGCAACAGATAAATGTTTCCAGTAGGAGATAAGTTTTCCTCTTCTCACCTTTTACCAGTGATAACCTCCTACAAAACCAGTTCAAACTGTGGCTGTGGCACCACTGAGGATTGGGATGCCACTTCCATAGGTGAGGGCAATCCTATTTTCAGGGATGGTCATTTCTAGAAAGGTTTTAAATTATTTTCTCTGAAGCTTTATCACCTGGAGAAGAAAATATATATAAAAAGAAATGAACCTCTATACAAAACAATGGAAGTTTGGCTGAATAACCCACTCCAGGAAGCTGGAGGATATTGGGACATTTAGAGCTGAATTTCATGTCTCAAACACAGCCAGAGAGCAAAGCAAATGAAAAAAAACCAAATAATTTATCTTACACAACATCTCCGTTTCTTTGTGGTTTATATTTCTCATTGTCTTCATAAAATATTCTCCAAAAGGTGATAGTTCTGGGGTTTTAATTGGCTTCTTTCTATCAAAAGGTGTTAGGGTTTGTGTCAGGGTATAACAGGTCAGGTCTCACTGTACTCCAGCACCACTTGGAATGAGAATCACTGAATCACAGAATCATTAGAGTTGGAAAACACCTCCAAGATCATCAAGTCCAACCTTTGACCAAATCCCACCATTGCCACTAAACCATCTTGTGAAGGAGATGAGTTTCTGCACTTTGAAAAGTACTACTAAGGGCTTTAATTTCCTTGGTGATGTTGTAGGTGCATAAAAAAGGCTTTTATTAATTGTTGTAAGTCAACATTTTTCCTTCAAATATCCACAGTTCATAAATATTCTTGACAACTGGGCCTGGCTCTTACCCCCCAAAAAAATACCATGAGAAAGGCAAATAGAAGACAAAGTGGCATGAAAAAAATATAATATAAAGAATATCAAGAATATAAAATCAATGATATACCTAAGTGAAAATATAAATAAAAATTAGGATTTCTCTGGCTTTATCAATCTGAGCTTTGAAAGACTGTAATTTTACATTGTTTGACAGTAACTGCAATTACTTGTTTTCTAAACTTGCCAGCTGAATTTTTGTTTACACTTTGTGTTTTAATTTAATCATTTGCCCTTTGCTGTTCGTTTTTCCCCCAGATGTATTCAAATGATTTCATGGTTGTATAAGTCAGAGAGAAAAAAAAAAAGGTTTGTGTTAGTTACAAAGTTGACATTGGAGAAGGTAAAGTAAATTATCCTTTCTCTTCGCAAGAGAATAACAAAAGACCTGTTTCTACAATATTTTGGCTGAGAAGTGGAAGCCTTTTAGTTGTGCAGGAGAGGAGAGGATATGTTGTATTTATTATATGATTATTATTATAATCATATAATATATATAACATATATTTCATAACATATATTATATTCCAAAAACAGAAGGAATGTATTGCATTAATATTAAATAATTAATATTAATGTTATATTAATAGTGGTCCTGCTGCAACTACTTTTCGTGGTTGTTTACTCAAGTTCTGGATGAGTATTTGTTGCAATATTTCATTAATACAATTAAATTAAATAAAACATTACAGAGCAAAAGGAATTAATTGCTACAGGTTATGATAAATCTTATCTTTTATATGTAAAATACATCTCTACCTCCCTGTTGAATGTAACAACAATATTTTTTCAAGACATTACCCACTTGTAATTTATAGGCACAAAAATATAATTTGTCATTGGAAGGAAATAACTCAATTTAAATACAAATGTCTATTTTTTTTTCACAGAATATCCCTGGATTCTTTTCTTTTCATCAGTTATATTTTTCTTAAGAAAGAAATCTCTTTAATTACAAAACATTAATCAGAAGTATAAGAATATCAATAGGGTCTTTATTTTTCAGCACAATGTGCTGCCAGTTACAAACAATGAAAATTGTCATTATCACCAACAATGAATAGTTTCTGTATTAATAATAATACAGTTATATCTCATTAAAACACTAAGCAGTAATAAACAATAAAAAAATTAAGTGACTTCTTTGATTTATAATTCTGTTCTATCATTAACAGTGTAAGTCTGGATTTGCCCTTTTGAAGGGCAAATTCCATTAGGATTTTATTGCAGTGCTGAATAAATAAACCAAACAAAATATGCAAATTCAAACCATATTAGTACTGATTTATCCAGTTTAATCTCAGTGTAGCCTGAATTTATTTAATATTATTAGTTTAAGGATATATGACTGAACACCAACCAAATGAGATTTAACATTTGGGGTCCTGGAGCGTGTGCAGGGAAGGGAAGGGAGCTGGGAAGGGGCTGGAGCAGCAGCTGAGGGAGCTGGGGGGGCTCAGCCTGGAGAAAAGGAGGCTCAGGGGGGACCTTCTGGCTCTGCAACTCCCTGACAGGAGGGGGGAGCTGGGGGGGGTCGGGCTCTGCTCCCAGGGAACAAGGGACAGGAGGAGAGGGAACGGCCTCCAGCTGGGCCAGGGGAGGGGCAGGTGGGACATGAGGAGGAATTTCTCCCTGGAAAGGGTGGTCAGGCCCTGGCAGGGGCTGCCCAGGCAGGTTTGGAGTCCCCAGCCCTGGAGGTGCCCGAGGAAGGCCTGGATGTGGCACTCAGTGCTCTGGGCTGGGGACAAGGTGGGGATGGGGCACAGGGGGGATCCATGGGCTGGGAGGGCATTTCCAACCTCAGTGTTCCTGTGCTCTCCAATTAAAAAATCTTTGAATTCCATGGGAAATTTTCCCCCAATTTCTTACTCCCTGGCTCAGGTTCTGCTGCTGTGATTGGTGAATTGAAGAATCCATCACCTAGAAGATGTTAAATGCTTATAACCCCATATCTGAGCAATAAACAGCAACATTCCAGTTACAACACTGTGGGTCTTCCAGTAACAGACCTTCAGCAGCAAGAACACTTCAGTTATGACTATAGATAGTAATAAAGTGTAGGATGAGGGTTTGTGCCAAACTCCTCAGTGAAATCCTGGCTGTCAACCACAGAGTTCAAAGAAACCTCCAAGAAACAATGAAGATGTTTTCTAGAGCACAAGAGCTGACCCAGCAGAAACCTCCAAAAAACACAGCTGCCTGAAAAGGCAGGAATTGTACCTGAGCCGTTTCCATGGAGAATGAGAGAGAGATTCAACATCTGCCCATCTGGTTGCTGAAGCCATTGCTGGATCTGCACTTGCAAGAGGAAGAGCAGGCACCTTGTTGGGAGTGATCAACAGTAACATCACTCCAGCAGAAAAATTAGTAGAAGTCAAACTAAAGGAAAGCTTTTATTTTTAAATAACGAGACTTTTGGCAAAGGAACTTCGATGAAACAGCACTCTGAGCATTCTTGGTAACACAGTTTCTCAGTTTTGGATGCCAAGCCAAGGCAAAATTCTGTAGCAAGAACTGAGCCTTGGACGAATTCCACAGTAAGAATAGGTAGGAAACACTCCCAGCTCCAAAGTGTTTGCAGTCTAAATAGCCAAGAGAGTAGTGAATGGATCTAAGAGGCCAAAAAGACAGGAGGATAAAATCAAGGATGAAATTTCTCCATCAGTGCCAGTTCTAAGAATAAACCCCAGCTCTTGTGAACTCTCCTTCAGCGTTTCCTCTGCCTGCCCACAACTCTTTCTCTTTTCAACTACTACATTTTTTCCCAAGAAGATTAAGTCAGAAGACATGGTTAAAATGTTTTAGAGATCTGAGCAGAAATCCCTGACAAGTTCAGGATGTAATTAATTTCATTGCAATTTTGCCCTTATTAAGGAATTAACTGCTGTTAAAATACTGACTTTGTCCAAAGCACACACATTTTCCAACTAAACAGATTATCTTATACCTGGGAGTATAATGAAATAATAGAAATGAAAAGCAGAATATATCCATAGGTAATGCCAGAGCCTCTCCTAATCCCCTTAGGAAGAAAGTGGATCATATATTGCTGAGGCTCTTAAACAAAATGCTCAAAGTTTAGAATTAATTTTCATTTTCTGGGTTTCCCCTAATCTGTATTAGACATTGTTTTTTAATTAAAATGAGCATTTTTAGCCTACTAGAAGCGAAAAGTCAGTAGAATAATCCCTGGGAGTATATTTGTGATACAGCACATTGTAGTTGATTCTGTTTTGTTGTTCCTGATTCACAGATTTTTAAAGAAATCTGACTATTCTGTAGGAGTCACAATGCACTTTTACCTCAGTTCTCCAAACTTTTGCTGCAGACTGTGAATCACTTCTATTCGGAGCCTGCAAATGTCTTCACACCCACTAAATGTTTTCTGAATATGTGTTATTACATTAAATTTTATAAAATATTATTAAATACTGAATATTCAGAAAAATATATACACACTGTAATATGCAAAATCACACATAGAGGAGTGATCAACATGAGCAGATCTTCCTTGATTATAAAAATACTCAATTAAAATATAATTTGGGAAACTTCAGAGATAATTGAATTTTTTTACCATTAGATAATAAAAATATTTGTAGTCATACTTCTGGAATTTTTCTGGGAAGCTTGGAATGTCTTTGAGACCTTCATTACAAACCTTTAAAAGTAGTAAGAATGGGGTTGTTCAAAAAGTTCTTTTAAGAGAATTAAACTGAGAATCTCTGTACCCTCCCAGATCCATGTCTTAAAATCCATGATTTTAACCTACTGAGGTGCCTGTGCCCCCTGGAATTTCAGGAAGAGTAGGGAGAGGGTGAAACCAGGAAAAGTATCATGGAGAGGGAACCTCACCTTCTTCAGTAACACAAGGTTGGTTATACTTGAGTTTTACAAAACACTCTTTTCCTAAACCATAAAAATATTCTCCTAAATAAATATTCTAAAAAAAATAAAAAGGGATAGGATTTGTTAAAAAAGAAACTCTACAGGGCTTATAGCAGAGCTTTAAAAAAATGGGTAAGAGAGTAATAAAACCCATTGTCCCAATTATTTGAGATACTGTAGCATATGGTGCAGTTCCAATAACTACAAGACAAAGTGTGCTGCAATGCACTGCAGAATTATTAGTTAGTTCAGCATATTTACTTATAATTAGTGGAAAAATGCCTGGACTTGAAATATTAAAATATTTTAAGGTCTTGCAAGACTATTTTCCCCAATGTTCAAAATGTTTTCCTCGTGATTTTTCATCGACTCTCTAATTTTTTAATACACACAAATATTTCACGTGGCATTTAAAGTTTGTGTTCACTTTCCCCCCTCCCAATCCCTGGTGTTTCAGTAAAACACTTATTTAGCCTGTGTGAACTGAGGCTCAGAGGGGGATTATCTGAAGCACCAGAAAAATAGAGGTCAAAACGTGCAACTTTTAATTCAGAATAGATTCACCAGAAAGGCAGGAACGACGATATTTTCCCCTCCAACACATTTGTCCTTCGTTTTGTTTATTCAAGCAGCATCAAGGATTCTCAACACCAAGTGACATTTCATATTTTTAACTTAATTCAGCTTTGCTGCTTCCCCATCCATTCTTGTGTGACAGGGAAAATACACAACTTGCTGTTATAAATACTTTATGATGCCCCTGTCTC
This sequence comes from Pachyramphus minor, assembly GCA_013397135.1. Taxonomy (NCBI): domain Eukaryota; kingdom Metazoa; phylum Chordata; class Aves; order Passeriformes; family Tyrannidae; genus Pachyramphus; species Pachyramphus minor. Next base: position 44,253 of record VYXB01000450.1, on the reverse strand, counting down.
TGTCCTCTCCATTCTAATCACAGCCCTGCCATCACTATTCATGTCACTTGGGAGGCAGAGAAGAACCAGAAAACTAAAACCCTCTCTTGGAGTTGTTTTTCAGAGGGCCATAAAAACAAAGCCAAAATGAATTCATGTGGAATTTCAAATTGCTTTGTCCCTCCCCAGCCAGGGAAGTGCAATAACGGCTTCACGTTTCTGATTGAAAAATAAGCAGCTTCCGTGTCCACCTTGGAAATTCATTTAACACTCCAATTTCCCTGGCCTAGAGAGTGCACATATTCCTTGGGTTTGTGTTCCCTGTGCTCTTCAAAGGAACAGGATAAGTAGGAAAGGGCAGTTTTTCTGCTTGGGGTGGCAGCTGAGGAAATTGGAGATGTACAACTGTGAGGACACTTTGTGGGAACTGCAGCATGTCGGAGTCGAAGTCACTCCACTCCCCTACTGAAAAAGCTCAGAAATCCCACAGCAGCCAGAAGAAAGGAGGAGTTAGCACATCACAGGGACTGAAGAGGGGGATCAGTGCCCCGGGGGGGTTCAAAAAGCCTGTAGATGTGGTGTCTGGGGACATGGGTTAGTGATGCACTTGGCTGTGCCAGGGAAGGGATGGAATCGATGATCTCAAACATCTTTTCCAACTTTAATGGTTCTATGATTAAAGCAGCCCTTGACCCAAAGCAGGACCTCAGTGAGGAAGGAGAAAGGAAACCAAGACTGACTTACTCAGAAAAAGAGTTTCCCAACCATGTCCATTGGTTAACAGGTTAAACTACTAAAATTACTGCTGGTGAATGCCTTTTAAATCATTTATGAAGGATAAATTAGTGAAGGTTTCTTTCAAGCTGAGTACACTTGCTCTTTATTCTCTCTTTATTCTCTCTCCTTGTTTCATACACAGACTTGTCCTGCAGTTGACCACTGCACCTGTGCTGTGCTCCACAGGTCATCCAAAGACTCTTTGGGTTTGGATTTTCCCTTTAAGGGCTGCACCAAGTGAGGTACAAACCCTCTCTGGCCTTGCCCCAGCCGGTTTTTCAAGTCCATGTTTTCAGTCCTGCCTGGTCTCTTTTCCATGTAGGTGGTAAAGCTGCAGATGACACTGCAGTGGGTGTTTTCTGCCTGTGTAGAAAGAGCAAATTATGAGGCCCTGACCCTCGTGGTGGGGCTTCCTGCACCCTGGTATCTGCTGGAGGGTCAACACAACCATGCACGAGCAACCCGAGAGGTTTCTGGAGCACAGAAGACCATTTCCTGGCCCAGGTGGCACAAAAGCCAACAAGCAAAGGGGCTCAGCAGGATCTCACAACTGCTGACCAGGAGCAGCTTGCTGGGGCTGTGAAGGTTAAAGGCCTTGTCCAGAGGGTCTGTGGGATGGAGTTCAGGAACTTGAGGGGAGGGACAAAAATACAAAGAAAGATTGGAACCCTGGGCTTCAGGAGAGCAGACTTTGGCCTCTTCAGAGATCTGCTTGGAAGACTCCTGGGGGATAAGGAAGGAAGCTGGTTGGTATTCAAGGATCACCTCCTGGGAGCTCAAGGTGCTTCATCCCACAAATATGAAGTTCATCTTCGTGGATGGACAAGGAGCTCCTGGCCAAACTCAAACACAAAGACAAAGCCCCCAGAGAGTGGAGGGATGGAAGGGTAACTTCAGCCCCTCCCTTAACAATCATCCTTAAAACTCCTGCTCCTCCTTGGGGCAAATCACTTCTTTGCATGGATGGTTTAACCTGGACCAGACCCCAGTCACTACAGAGCCCTGTATGTCACCCAGCCTTCTCAGAGTCACAGTGATCTGGGCAGGGAAAACAAAAACTTTTGCAGGCTGCTGCTAAATTATTTCTAGTTATTCAGAGTAACAGTACAACATTATTTTTTTTTACTAAGTACCTTCAAAATTAGTGGTTTCATAATATGAACAAAGAATTTGGCTCTGGGTAATGACAGCTCAGGGTTAAGTTGTTTTTTTAAAATATCAGTTGGGGGAAGATATTTCTAGATAATTTTCAAGTAAACATTTACATATATTTAGCACCTAATTTGACTTTCCCAGTCATTTGTCATTACAGCTACAATATATCTCCTTGGGCTGCTTTAGTGCAATAATTGTGATTTATATTCTGACATCTCCACCGATGTGGCTCCTGTGCACCCTCCCCTGGGGGGTTCCTTTCTCTACCTCTTGCTGAAGTGACTCACTGGGAAGTTCTGCCAAAACTTGCTCCCTGCAGGAGAGACACAAAGCCAAGGACACAGAGCCCACTCTGGTACTTAACCTTGGCTCAGGCCTCTCAAAACTGCTGAGCTGTGAAACCTGAGCTGTGAAAAAGCTGCAGGAGGATGAGAGAGGGGGCACTGGCACAGCTGGCACGGGGAATGCCAGGAGCTCAAGGATTCCAGAGGAAAATCATCAACATGGAGAGGTGTTAAATGCTCACTGGGGACAAAGCAGGGAGGGCAGTGGGGACCAGGAGCTGCCAGACTCTCAGCTCAAGCCCCTGGGGCTCTCCCTGGTGGAGCTGGGGGAGGTGACAGCTCAGCAACACCAGGACCTGCCCAGGAGGTGCAGAGGGACAACTCTGAGGAGCCTCAGAGTCCTTGTCCTGTCTTTTGTGTGTGTCAGGCAGTAAAAAATGGGTTTATCTTCAATCCTGCATTTCCTGCTTGCAGAGTTTCTGTGTACCTGGTACCCTCATGAACTAACCCAAAAAAGGGGTGTTTTCTACGGATTCACCTAAATTCAGCTAAAATTAGAATACCCTGAGCTGGAAGGGACCCACAGGACCATCCAGTCCAACTTCTGGCCCTGCACAGACACCCCAACAATCCCCCCCTGTCCCTCAGAGCATTGTCCAAACCCTCCTGGAGCTCTGGCAGCCTTGGGGCTGTGCCCACTGCCCTGGGGAGCCTGGGCAGTGCCAACCACCCTCTGGGGGAAGAACATTTTCCTAACATCCCAATCCCCCTGACACAGCTCCAGCCATTCCCTCAGGTCCAGCAGTTTGACTCTTTTAGCTGCATTTCCAGTGAAAACAAGAAATTTTTCCCTCCAAACTAAACCATGGTGAGAACACAATAACAAATCTCTCACAATGGAGAAAGCAGTAGGTGTTTTCTCTCAGTCTTTAACAGGAAAAGGTTCTTTAAGCAGTCCCACAAAATTGTGTTGATTTTTACCAAAGAGCCCCTGAATACAATAACCAGCTAGAAGTAAGATGCTGACCAGGTGTTGGCCCTCAGCTGTGTCAACCAGGCAGGGTGTGGGAAACCACTGGATAGGGAATGGGAAATGTGAATGTGGAAAAGAACAAGGCAACAAAAACATCCAGCAGAGCTGTGAGAGGGGATTGGATTTTCCCAGCCACAAAAACAATGGTTAGATGAGATGGCCAAGCTTCAGGGAGAACTGAAAGGGGGTAGCTGGGGGCATTTTGGGCAGTGAAGACTTGCAGGGCCAACAGCAACAAGGACTGCACCAGTAACACCAGTTAAGGCCATGATTGGCTTGGCACTGGTAGTAGAAATGCAATGTACAGACCTAGCAAAATGAGGAGCAGAGGGGAAAAGGGTAATTAGGAGATTTCCATCAGGGTAATTAGGGGATTTCCATCAGCTTATCCCCAAAGACTTCCATAATACTCTATCCATCCTTCCATCAGATTATCCCCAAAGATTTTCACAACATAGTATCCATCCTTTCTGGAAGGCCAAGAGGAAAAATGAAAAATATTTTGACTGATTGTAGAGAGTGAAAAGCAGGAGAGGGGAGAGAAATGTCTTTGTGTTTCCTACATCCTTTCTCTGTGATTGACTGGGAAGATGAGAGAAAGGAGCATGTGTGAGAATGGGTTAACTGGAGCAATGGATATACTAGAGAGAATAAAAAATATATTAGACAGAATAAATAACTTCTCCCAGCCCTGTCAACAAGCTGAGGAGCACAGACTTTGTTTAAGGTGCTCACAGACACCAGTGTGCTGCTTATCCAGCTTTCACTAACGTTAGTGCTGGAAATGCTCCTTGTTTTCCTGTGATATCTGCCTGTGCCACCTGACAAACCACTAATCAGGGAGTGACAGAGTTACAGGGCAAGAAATGTGCCAGCCCCAGTGTTTTCATGGCTCTTTTGAAAGGTTTGGCAGCTGGAGAGGATGTGGAGCAGCACAGCGATTAATGTGAGCAAAAGTGGAGAGACTATAAAAATAGAGGCATTTTATGATGCTTTCCTGAGGAGAGGCATGTCAGTTATGAAATGGGAGGCAGGGAGTGCCTTAGAAAGGGAAAAGCTTTGAGAAAATTCATTCTGAATATGAGGGCTGGGTGTAAAAACAGCTCAGGCAAACAGCATCTTTCTCGTGTTTCTCAGAGATTCTTGGTTTGCCCTTTTGTGCTCGTGCAAGGCCTCGTCCCCCAGGTGTGCACAGGTGAGACAGACACACCAAAACACTCAGTCAGAAACAGTCAGCTCATAGTGCCCTCTAGTCCAGACCCAGCCAGCACTTTGTCTGCACCTTGCAGGTGTCACTCCTGGCACTGCTGTGGGAGATGCTCCTCAGGCCCCTCGTTACTGCCGGGAAATGGCTCAGGGACACCTCAGCAAACACCGGGGGAGCTGAGCAGAAAGGAGCCCCAGGGAACACCAGGCAGGCTGAAGGAGGGGGATCAGAGCTTTTTATCCGAGTTCTGAAGTTTCACAGTGCTGCTGAAATCCCCTAAAACTGCCCAAAGGGAGTTTCCATGAAGTACTTCACTGGTGAGTGTGTGACAGTCAATAAACACCTTTTATTGCTTCTTAGTCTTCATTCCCTAACTCCAAACTCACTTCCAGGGCTGTTGCTCATAACTGGGTGGTCTCCTTGCTGAATATGACTTTCAGGACTCCAGATTTCTGGAGGAAAGGAAGGGATGCCACTGATTGCAGCAAAGGAAAATGTTTCAGGGCCCCTTGCTCTTGTTATTTCATGGGCAGATTCATAACAGATAGAACAAGAGATCTATTTTTTTTCCATTCTTTTAATATTTTTTAATTCTGTTTTTTGTTTGTTTGTTTTCCTCTACAGCATAGGTTTGGTGATGAATAGTTACAATTCTTTTTCTATTCTCTATTGGAAAACTTTGAGAAGTTAAACCCTCATGCTTTGATCTGGTCTGACCTACCTGTCATAGCCCTTGATGTCCACAAACACATCCCACTTTCATGCTGAGGGGACTCCTGATGTTTTCTGCTGGTATTTTGTATCCTCACTGTAATCAAGCAGAAGAAACCTTTAGCTGTGTATGGACTCTGAGAAACACCCCAACTTCTTATTTTCTCAGGGAAAATAATGTATCTGATCCAAAACACAAGGCTTTATTTTACCAGGAGGAAGGGTCAGGTACAATTTGGTTCCTCCTTTACCGTTTTTGTCCTAAGCTCTGCTCCCTCCTTGGGTGTCAGGGAAGATTTCTTCACTGAAAGAGTGGTAAAGCATTGGAAGGGGCTGCCCAGGGCATCCCTGGAATTGTCCAAAAAAAGAATGGACATGACACTCCATGATGCGGTTCAGTGGGAATGATGGGATTGAAAGGCTGAACTTGATGATCCTGGAGATCTTTTCCAACCTTAATGATTCTCTGGCTCTGTGTTTCCCCCCATGAGGGATTTCTGGTTTGACAGTGCTGAGAACTCACCACTGCACATCACAGCTCACCACCAACCTGCTGCAACCCCTCGAACACCTGGAAAGGAGAGGATGGGAAAGGAACCCCTTGAACGCCTGGAAAGGAGGGAAGAGGGAGGTTTCATTGGTCTGGAGTTTCAAAAAGTCTTCAGCAAAGTCCTTCACAGAAGGTTTTGTGGGAACTAAACAGACCTAAAGGTCTGCTGTGGATTAGAAACCAGCTCTGAGAGGCAGAAAACAAAGAGCAGAAATAAACGGTCGATTTTCAGGCTGGGGAAAGGTCAGCACTGAGGTTCAGTGAGTCTTGGAGACACTTCAAGGACAACACTTACTGAACATGTAATTTACCAACAAACTGAACTAAGCAGCAGAGATTCTAATATAGATGGCATTTGGTGAGTGGCCTTTTCCACACAGGCTTGGACGTGCGGGTCAAGACCTCAATTTCCCTCCTCTCTGCTCCAAGGTTTGTGGGCACCAGACATATCATTTCAAGCTCCCAAGTGATCTGTTGAGATTGGACCTTTTGGGAATACTTGAGGAAAGAGCAAAGACGTAGCAAGTTTGCAGGCTCTGGAGCAGCAAACTTTAAATGAAGTCCAGAGGGGCTCTCATCTTTTATTACACACAATTCGTTCAGTTGGACTCGCAGTGTGTGACCCTTTAGTAAGCAAAGACTCTGCAGTTAATATAATAACTCTGAAATATAATAACTCTGAAATGTAATAGCTCTGAAAGAAAGAGAAATGAGAAAAAGCACCTGGAAAAAACCCGCAATTTCTCTCAGCAACACATTTGAGAGAATGATCAAAGAACAGATTTGAATGTGCATTTTCTTATTCCTAAATTAAAACCATCAATAGCTTTCTTCCCTCTGCCCCCAAAATAAACTCTTCATTCTTTGAAACATGTTACAGAACAGTTAATTTAGGATGTTGGTTATCTTAGTCCAAAGCAACTACATTTGGATAGGTGGAAATTAAAGCCTAATTAATGTATATTGTTATTTTTTCTGCAATCCCTTCCTTGACAAGACCGTGGGTAGGAGTCTCATTGCAGAACAATGACTAAAACTGCTGGAAATGCTGAAAAAATGGACAAGCTTATTTTAGCTCCATATTTTTCAGAGTGGAAGCAGTGGAAGCAGGGTGCTCTGCTCTGCATTCTTTGCAAGCAGTTTCAGGGTAAAATATTGGCCATGAATACATTCATAGATGCTCTTGGAAAGAGGGGCAGACAGAGAATAAATGAGCTGCCAGGATTGTATCATGACACTTCTCTGGAGAAATATTTTAGCCCTAAAACTGATTCCCGTGACAAAAGTCAAAGCACACTCATCTCATGGAAAACCCTGGTTGTCACAGGAGTAATGGAGCACCTGAGCAAGAGGAGGTCAAATACCTCTGTACTTTCTGGGAGGTGTGTGAGTATGAGAATAAAATGTGTCAAACTTCAAGGTTAACGTGTTCCACATCTTCTTCTATGGAAAAAAGGACAAAACATAATCCAAATGCAGAGAGCAGGGCTGAAATCCCTCTGTCTGCACGGGTTTTGTTGAACAAAGGTCAGGTTGGGAAGCCAATTTTTCTCTTCCTGAGATGAAGAAGGGTTTTGTGCTTCATTTTAGTGTAAAGTGGTGATGTAACTCATTTTGGTGCAACTGCCAGGATGAACAGGGCAAGTCTGGCAATCATTGTGTACAAATCTTACTCTGAACAAATTGAACATTAAAAAAGCAAAAAAATCATTATTTATCAATCTGGTATTTTCAAATATTATCCAGTTGTAGTTTTATGGCAAGTGGATACTTGTTTACTCCTGAGCATTTGGACCCCCACATCCAACCCCCAACATTGTCAGACATTGGGAAAAGCCTTATTTGTTCTTAAAGATGAAATTGGAAAAACTGATTTAGGGTCAAAATCCCCTGATGTGCTGCATTCTGCTGACATAGAGCAGGTAGGATTTGGGCACTGGCCATGGTAGGGCACTGCCAGCACCAAAAAAATCTGGCTTTTTCTCTTAAATGTTTAAATTACCTTTATTCCTTCTTCCTATAGATTGAGAATTGCCTGATTTTTTTTCCTTTTTTTTTCTTTTAATGAAGAAAAGAGAATTTTAACAATTTGTAAAATGTAGGGAGTACCACCATGGCAAGGTCATCCCATCAGGTGTCTTCCTTGCAGGATGGAGCTGTGAGAAAAGGGTATTTCTCCACTTTCATGGAAGAAGCAAACTAAAAAAGAGTGACATTTTTTAAAAACATGGGTTTGAATATGTTACTTCAGCAGGTCTCTGATGACCAGAAGTGGCTGCACATTGATTTTTAATGAAAAAATACTGCTTTATCCTGGCTAGACCATAGTCTACAGAGGGCACCTGCCCTGCATGGTTGTATTACATCTCATTAATTATATTACAGCTCGTTAATTATATTACAGCTCGTTAATCTCTTTCTTTCATTCAGAATACAAACAACATAGTATTTTAATGTACTGTGTTTGTCACATGTGTTTAATAAGGTTTTTTATCACTTTCTCAAGAATAAATATGCCACGACTTTTGCTTCTGAGATAGATAAATTAACCAAAGTGTTTCCCCTATTTTTCCTTTTATTTTTCTAATTAACACTGGAGGAGAGATACACCTGAGGTAAATATAATTCTGCTCTATTCCTAATACTAGGAAAGGATTTCACTGCTTCTAAACTCGTTAAGCCAGTCCTTATTAAAATATGCAGGTTGCTCATTATGTCATGGAAAATAACATTCTTATTTTATTACCAGTTTCATTTCCATGGGTAGCACAGGCAGACCTAATTACATTAGTTTTGTCCTAGGCTGCATTTTCATCTGACTCTGCTTGATACTTATTATTTTCAGCTTATTATAAACTCTGTCACAAGTGAGAGAAGTCCCAGCAGCTTGAAGTGATAGATGGTTCTAGAACTGTAAGTGGGGTTTTCACTCCCCTAAAGTTTTGATTGTCACAGCAGAAATGTTTTGCTTTGAATTAGAATGTCCTGTATTGTGAAAATAATTTTGGAGCATCTGAGCGTTACGTGGAAAACATGCAAAATCAACCAAGCAAAGACTTGCAATGATTTTCTGTCTTGCCTGAAAACCTTTGGAATCCTTGACAATTTATCCAGCTCTGTCTTCTGAAGTATTTGGGAATGATTTTGCTTTTCTTATATTCTCATAAATGTGTACCTATATCCTCATGCCAAGAGAAACATCAGATAAGGAAGGATCTTGCTTAAAATCAAGACAAATCAGGCCACAGTGGCCCTGATTAAGAGTTTAATAGTCATTAAATATCTTCCCTGAATATCAGGTCTCATTTCTCTCTCAGTGGTACTTCCAGAGGAGGGTTGGACAAAGTGAACACAGGAGTGATGGAAGATAAATGAGACACTTCATAGTGTTTATAGAACCATGGAATGGATTGGGTTGGAAGAGACCTTAAAAGCCATATCATTCCAACCCCTGCCACTCTCCCAGGTTGGTCCAAGTCCTATCCAACCTGGCCTTGGACACTTCCAGGGATGGGGCAGCCACAGCTTCTCTGGGCGGCCAGGGCCTCAATATCCTCTGAGTAAAGAATTTCCTTCTGACATCTGATCTAAACCTCTCCTTTTTTAGTTTAAAACTGTTCCCCCTTGTCCTGTCAGTATAAACAAAAGGGCTCTTCTCAAATTAGAGTTGAGCAATGAACCATCTGAAGACACAGTTCAATTGACTCAAGCTAAACTAATAAATACCAGTATTTCTATCAGTGGCAATACTTTTCCCTATTTACTTGCACAGTATCCTAAATTGTTGTTAACTGCTGCAGTGGCTCCATCATTTCCCACAGATTTGTGAGACTTATTAGGATCTATGTGGCTGCCCCATCCCTGGAAGTGTCCAAGGCCAGGTTGGATGGGGTTTGGAGTAACCTGGGCTGGTGGAAGGTGTCCCTGCCCGTGGCAGGGGGTGGAACTGGATGAGCTTTAAGATCCCTTCCAACCCAAAGCATTCTGTAATTCTATAATTCTCTGAAGCAAAGGTTTCATCAGATGAATAGAAATTATCAGTGAGATTGAACTTCCACATTTTAACACACCCTGACACACACAGAGCCAGTGCAAGTGAATATTCATCATCAGCAGCTCATCCAGCTCCAATCACAACTCATTTTAGACTCAAAGGAACAGGTGATTTCTGCCTTTGTTATGAAGAAAGAGCAATCACATTAGAGAGCTTTCTCATTCTCCCAGTAATGAGCTTGATCTGACATTTAGGGAAGTGGTTTTGTGTCTCCCATAACAAGGCTGTTTGTACATTTGCTAATGGAAGCTGCACAAAGGTACACAGCACAAGTAGCTACTTCTTGATTTTTTTTTTCTCTGAGCTGAAAGTGAGTTAAATGTTAAATTACAGTAATTGTGAGCTGCTTTAGTATTGCCTATTATGCACTAGGCTTCATTTCAGAGATGGCTTTCCCTTAACTGCATGGGAATTCTGAAGCTGTTCCACTGCACTGCTCTAACAGGCCAGAGTGTTCAGGGATTGCTGAGTTTCACAATCAAAATTCCAGTAGAAAGAGTCTCCAGGAATAAATATGTACATTATTTTCGGTTTGTATTTGGGGAAATTAGGGCATAGGAGAACAAGAAGGTTTGTCCAGCTCATGGGCAGAGGAAGAGACAGAGATTGTGGGATGTTCTCCCACTGTGGTTTCTCACATGGGTTTATTCTGCCACGATGGGTAAGGAAAGGAAGCAGTTTCCACACTGGCCATTAAAGCTGAATGAAAATCTCTAAAGGGAAAGAAAATGTAGAAGTAAGCTTTAAAAAGCTTTAAATACTTTAAATGGACTGAACTGAAATAGAAACCCTTTACCTAAGATCCTTGTACCTTTTGGAGGGTAAAAGCTGTGAGTAGCCAGTGAGAGTCTGCTGGTGAATTTAGACAAGGTAACACTCTATGAAACAAGTTAAGATTTACCTATTATTATTTTGTATAATCACTTCTGAACTTTTAAAAAGTGTGTGTATTTATGAAAAAGATATGATCACACAGCAGTATGGAGAACAGACACAGAGCTGCTGGTAAAGTTATGCAACACATTTACCTCATCTAAGTCATATCTAAAGATAACAGAAACTACTGGATCTATTGATTTTATTTTAGAAGGGCAATGATTTACAATTCCATCAAGGTCACTGATGTAAGCAGTGGGAGTGCACTGACAAAGCGTGGGGATGACAAAAGATTAGAGGTTGTCACTGTAGAGTAGCACCCAGAAAAACAGGATGAAAAAAATGGGATGAAGTGAAATTCAGTAGGAGAAACTACCAAGCTGCATAACAAGAAGGTCTGCTGCTAATAAATGACATGATACCAGTGGGGAAGGTGCAGCCCACGGAGAAGAACCCCTGCAGGAGCAGATTTCCTGGCAGGAACTGTGGCCCATGGAGAAGAACCCCTGCAGGAGCAGATTTCCTGGCAGGAACTGTGGCCCATGGAGAAGAACCCCTGCAGGAGCAGATTTCCTGGCAGGACTAAGGCCCTTGAGGGACTTAGGTTGGAGCCATAGGTCCCAGAAGGACTGCACCATGTGTAAAGTCACACACTGGAGCAGTTCATGAGGAACTGCAGCCCAAGGAATGCTGGAGGAGTTCCTGAAGGACTGCCAGAGCTCCAGGAGGGTTTGGATGGTGACTCTTGGGGATGGCTGAGGGTTGGACTGGATGGTCCTCGTGGATCCTTTCCAACTCAGCATATTCTGTGATTCTGGGACGTGTTATGAACTGGCTGAAACCCCCATTCCCTGTTTTCCTGCCCCACTTGGGCAGAGGAGATGGAGGAGTCAGGAGTGAAGCTGAGTCTGGGAAAAAGGACTGATGGAAGAAGAGGATTTTAGTTTTGTTGTATTTGTAATTAGCCTCAAACTAAATTACTTTCCCCAATTAAGACTGTGTTGCCCATGTCAGTAAGAGGTAAGAGGTCTCCCTGTCCTCATCTTGACCCAGGAGAGCTTTCCAACATATTTCCTCCCCTGTCCTGCTGATGGAGGAGTGGCTTGGTGGGCACCAGGTGACCAGCCAAGGTCACCCCACCACACTGTCATCAGCAAGAGCTGTCACATTATTTCCAAGTGAGAGAAATGTATTCAAGAAGACTTTCACTTTAGGCACTTAAATGACTCTTGATCTCATAAGAACTCATTTATATCAGTCTGATCAATGCAGGGGAGTTTCAGAGGAAAAGCTTTAAAGGCCTCTCACTGGGGCTTTGGTATTGGAATGCATAAAATTTAACATGGAAATGCCTCAGAAGGCATCTTCTGACTTTTCTAGGCTTTCTCTTACCAGAGAAAGGTAAAGAGCTCATTAACTGTACTCATTCAACGTTTCTGATGCCTTTATTGATTCACTTATTGCTATAGCAGCCTAATTAATATGATTGATGTTGACATCTGCTACAATTAAGTGATTTTGATGTATTAGGAGTGTGGAAAAATATGATTTTACAGTTCCTTTCTAACTTTAAATGGGCAGGTTTAATTTTTTTTTAGAAGAGAATGGACCACTATCACCCATCCCTTTAAATACAGGTTTACTCTGGGGATGGAAGAGTGTTTGAGGGTTATAAATTCAGGAAAAGCTATTTCAGAAATACACAGGAATATTTAGTGAGTTGTTAAAGATGTTTAAAAAGAGCTGAGAAAGAGGGAGTGTCCAGATGAGGAAGCCACAAGTCCTTGTATCTCCTTCCTCCTAAAGGCCACAATGATTTCTGTATTGTTCTTTTTACACCAAAGAGCTCTTTGGTCTCAGCAGAACTACAGACTCAGTTCCTTAAACATCATAAAAAGAGCTGGAAACACTGGTGGAGGAGGAGACAGGTCCTTCCCCCCCAAAAAAACAACCCAAATCCAAACCCAACACACCGTGTGCTGAACTTCTGAAACCTGAGGTGAAGAACATCAAGATCCAGGTGTGACACCTTCATAACATCTGAAGATTCAACCTGGGCAGAGGAAATAGGAAGAAAAAAAAAGTGATCCTTTGATTTGAGGGTGCTTTGGGGAAGGATCTGGTTTTAAAAATGGTCTCTGAGCACAACAACAGAATAAAACCTTTGGGGATTTATGTACCACAAATGAGAGACCTGTGCACTGAACACAGGATCACAAGCTGCAGCTGGAAGCACGTGAAGAGAAAAGAGAGCATCACAAATATCATCTAGAAATTTAACTGCAAAGCTAAATCCTTGCTTTAGTGCTGCAGAAAAAGCAGCTCAGGGAGGTCCTAGGTCAGTAAACCATAAAATAAACAAGCCAGTGCTTTGTTTCTTCATTCTAACACCTCACAAGCCCCATCTGGTGAGATCTTTTACAGTGTGTAAAAAGATGCTTCAACCTCTCGTTGGTTTTGTTGCTTTGATCATATTTCTTTCCTCCTGCCCTTATAAACTTCATTCCTTTGCTACATCACTTTGACTATTTATTCCACAGGAATTATAATTTTCCTTGATCTCTCAGGTCAGAGGAGAATAAACCCTGTCTTCTTGGAGGAGTAACCTGACATAATCCATTTACTGAGTGTCAGGGACAAATTCAGTTGTCTGTGAGGAGTGGGAGGAATCCCATGGGAAGAGAATAGGAATGGGATTACCATAATATCAAATAAAAACAAAAGGGTTCTCCCAGTGCAACCAGAACACAAAATGTGAAAGCCCCAAGGCAGAGACATTGTAAGACAACATCAGAGAAAGATGGATCTGCACAGTCCTGAGGGAAGAAGTTGTTCATACGGGAGAACAGGGAGGCATCTCAACAATGAGATCACAATTAAACCCCATGGGGTATCAAGTAACACCCCAACCTTGCTCTGCAGTCTGATGTCAAGGTGTTTTGTACTTTTGTTTCATCATTCTGTTAAAGGTAAACAATAATGTCTTTTATTTTTAAACTGGGGGTTTTTTCAATTATTTACATTTATTTTTAAATTTAATTTTTTTTATGTCTTTAGCTTGATTGGGTCTTTACTTTTATTTTTCTCTTATGAACATGCCAAAAAAACCCTGCCATTGGGCAGATTTGTCCTTGTTTACCCTTCATGTGCTCTTTCTGTTGTCTTCAAGTAGCAAAACACCTTCTTTCCTATATGTATGTTTGTGTAGCTATAAAAAACCATGGAAAAGCATAAATATCTCTATTTATGGCCTCAGCATTGACAGTGAGGGATTTCTCCTGAAGTTATGAAACTGAGTTCCATTAAGGCAGCAGCCTCATTATTGGAATGGAGCTCTGTCATCACCAAGTCACATTCCAGGTGTTCATTCCCACTCCAATTCTGGGACAAATTAGTGACTAAACAGTGCTCAGGTGGAGCAGCTCCACTGGCACAGCCCTTCCCCCTGTGCCCGTGGCAACACCACAGCCAGGGCTTGGCAGTTCTCCTGATTTCCCCTCAGTGATAAGGGGAAGAGAGTGCTCCATTTCTGCTGGAAGTTTATTGAGCAAGGAGGACATTAGAAGATACTTCTACTTAAATTAGCAGAGTTAAAAAGGCTCTTTCCACTTAGATACAAATATTCCCCCCAGGACCCTGATATGGGCTTACCTAAATTATAGGTTGCTTCCTTGCTGCTCCTACCTTAAAATACATGCAAAGAAAAAGAATAAATGTTCCCTTCATGTCTACTGTAAAAAAACCCTAATTTGAGTCTATTGAACATGCACCTTTCTATTATTATTATATTACAATTTGAAGGCTTTCAGTATTGTTGTGAAGTGGAAATGATACCACAAGGTCTATCTGCTCCCAGAGCCACCAAACCCCTGAGTTCCATCTGACTCTGAAAACAGGGATCAAGAAAAAGACATCAATATTTAATGTGTTCTTTAATATAAAAGTGAAAAACTCACAAAAGAAAGTATAAAAAACAAGTGTCATCAGAAGTGAGAGCACAAACAGGGGTGTGCTTGAAGACTGTGTGGGAAAAAAAAAAAAAAGGAAAAAAGGAGACTGAAAACTCCAAAGTGATTGTTTATGCCCTGAATTAATCAGTTCTGACTTCTAATATCCTGCCTGCTTAATAAACTTTAAGCAGGAAGGCAGCAATGCACTCTGCTTATTACATATGGGAAATCAATGTGATTGCTCACCCCACTAAATGTTATTAGCAGGAACACACTGCAAGGGCTCTGCCATTTTAGCAGTTGCCATCTGAGCACTCCTCAGAAATTAGTGCTTATCTGTCACACATTTCAGGCCCTGGAAATGAGCTCCAGGGGCTGCATAGGATGAGGATGGAATTTCATCCTATTAATGTGTTTGCATGAACTTCAGAGTGAACAAAGTCCTTCCCCCCCCCGCCCCTTTCTTTTTATCTCTCTTTGGATATTGTTAAATTGGAAATTCTGGTCTCAGCTTTGAGATTTCGCTGACCAATCTGGGATTTTTGATATTTGGGAAGATGGTTCCCCTCCAAACCTTTTCTGTTCTAGTGGATCTAAGTGTTCCTGCCTCTAAGGCACCACATAATGAGCCTTTATAAAAGCTGCTCTAAGACCATCAGAATAAGAGGGATATTAGCAACTTCTTTAGGTTTCTTTAACAGGCATAAAAGAGGCCATGGGCCCAAGGATGTTCTGTAATTTTATCACACAAAGCTATGATGACGTTAAATCTTCAGGTTGAAGGACTTGGTGGTCTCCATTCAACCCTCGTGCCATGAACACCCAGCACAGGGGGCTTGGTTTAACTGAATTTTAAAAGTAATTTACCTCTCTTGCTTCTACTTCACCTTTGAAGTCCCTTCTTGCCTTTTAAACCTTCTTTTCCTGCGGATTCTCTGGAATTGTGGGGGCACAGACAGGGAGAACCAGACCCTGGAGGAAGCTCAGCCTGTTTTTCCCCTGCTTTGGTGGGGCTGGATTTGGGAGGGGTCAGATCCAGAGGTCCAAAGGAACTGGAATAAAAGTGAAATCTCACAAATGCTGCTGGGAATAACTGTAAAGATGTGAGTAAATTCATTTTTCCTGGGCCAAATCATGAGAATGTTCTTCCTCTAATGAGGAATTCCAGCATAATGGTGGCCTAGGAAACCATCTCCTCCCAACAGCCATTCCAGGTTCATCCCCTGTGCTTCCAGTTTGCCAGGTATATAATTAGATTTATAATTTTAAAATTGTTGGTATCTAGATTCTTGTCATTTATTTTATTTATCTGATTACTTCATTCTGAGGGTTTGGTTCATGGTTATTCTTTCCTTACATAAGAAACTTTACCACTACCCTGAATTATCATGTCAAGCTTGTAGGATTATTAATATTTAATATATTAACAGATCAATCTGCCTTTTTCTTATCCAATTTATAAATTATTCACAGGTTCATCCTTTTTTTTGGCCTCTGATTTCTGCATAATCACTGGTGAAAAAAGGTATTGCTCAACCAGATCTATTTTATTGTTGTTATTTTAAAAATACATATATTTAAGAAAGGAACCAGGAGTGCATCCAATAAATAATTGTTTAATAGAGAATTTTTCTTTCTTAAAAATTATACAATACATGTATTTTTTAAAAAAATCTGAACTGAATTTTCAAAATAAAAGAGAAAATAATAAAAGAGAGAGCACCAAAATCAATGAAATCTGATGGCAAAACTTTGTAGCCAAAGCAGAGCCAGTTGTACCCATGAAGGACAAAGATTAATATTCATTTGCTTTGGTCCCAGGCATGAGGATACTCACCTGGGAATAGGGAAAACCAGGGATTTGTGGTGGTGTTGCACAAACAGGATCCAGGAAAATAAGAACGAGCACATTGGGAGATCAGAACAAGGCCAGGGACAGGTAAATGTCTGGGGGACCCAGGAGAATCCAGCAGAACAAAGGAAAAAACGGGGAAACTCTGACAAAACCAGAGGAATCACAGAATTATTTAGACTGGAAAAGATCTCCAAGATCACCAAGTCTAACCTGTGACCCATCACCACCTTGTCATCACTTGGGACAGGACATGGATTTTGGATTTTCCCAGGCCATGGCAAAAGGAAACAGCAATTTTTCAATCCTAATTAGGGTTCAAATCCAGGAGAGCCCTTTATATGTTCCACTGAATGTTAAGCACTTGTTGCACAGTCTTAGAATTATAAACAAGTTGTATCTCCTTCATTTCCTTGTGGGAAACTGGGAGACATATATATATATATAGACATATATGGAGAAAGATATATATAGTTCTGGATATATATATATATATATGTATATATACATAATTTCTCTGCTTTCTGTGACTGAATATTATGTCTTAATATAAATCCTTCAGAATTGTTCCTGCTTTTTCAGAGGTCAAATTTCTTCCTGAGATTCAGCTTTTGGTTACAGCTGTGGTCCAGTATCCCTGGAAGTGACCCATAAGTGAGTGCAGTGCACAGCCTGAATTTAAGGGATGCAGATGAGGGCAGCTCACCCAAATTAACTTTGCATTGTCTCCTCTGCACCACCAGTGATGACAGTGAAACACTTGGAAATGGGAAGAGGCCTTTGACAAGGTTGCAGGGCTGCTGAGTTAAGGAGGCCTTGCTGTTTTCCAGAGCCAAGGCTGGAAGGAATTCTGAAGATGCATGGAATGTATTTTAAGCAGACATAAATTCAGGCCTTAACCTTGGAGTGTTCCACCTCCTGGTGGCTTCTGCACAACAGGGCACTTGTCCCAGGGAAAGGGAAGGACAAAACCATCTAATATGGACATGGGTTGGCACAGCGAGGTCAGAGGAGGCCATAAAGATGATAAAAGGACTGGAGCACCTCCCCTATGGAGACAGGAGGGGAGAGCTGGGAATGTCCAGGCTGGAGAGGAGAAGGTTGTGTGGAGACCCCACAACACCTTGCAGGGGCTGAAGGGGCTCCAGGGAACTGAGAGGGGCTGTTCATCAGCGGTTGTGTGGAGACCCCACAACACCTTGCACTGCCATGGGCAGGGACACCTTCCACCAGCCCAGGCTGCTCCAAGCCCCGTCCAACCTGGCCTTGGACACTTCCAGGGATCCAGGGGCAGGCACATAGTTCCTAATGGGTCTCCCAAATCCATGGGGAATGATGGAGCCATTGCTGCACTTCAGGAATTTAGGACACTGTGCCAGCAACCACTGAAAACTGCAGCTGTCATTAGAACACTGAATTACTGGGGGGTGTTTTCTGCTGATTGTCAGGACTTTCTCTTTAATTTAATTTTCAGTTGATAAGTGGTGGTTCTGCATAATTCGACTTCAACTGCAGCCCTTCTGTTAATTGTCTTCTCTGCTCCCTCCAGGGGTTATTTGTTAGGAGTAAAACCAGGATTTTTCATTTATCTTTTATTTTTATATGTTGTGTCATTAATATTTATTAGTAATATTTAACCTGGTTTATTATTAATATTTTATATGTTTTTATTTTCATTTTTAAAAAACTTTTGTTTACTTCTAATCCATTTTATTTTATTTACTTTTATTTTTTAAGGTAAGTTTTGTTTGCAGCTGTTTTTAGCAGCAGCTTGTTCATCCCACACCAAGACAAGACTTAGGATTTGTGGGTTTATGGGATTTTTTTTCCCACTCAGGTGTTGTGACTGATGGCTCTGTGGAACTCTGTGGGTTTCATCAATTCTTTTCTTGCATGTAACAAATCACCTCGTGCAGCTGGAAACCTCAGAAAACAACACAAGTCTCTTGTTTTTAATGGAAGAATTTAAATTCCATGAGTCATTTTTAAACCACTGGATAAAAGACAAGACAGAAAAAGGGCTCAGAAGGGTTTGATACAGCTCCAGGGATCATTTTTAATGCTGCAAACACAAAGTATTTGGGATTTTTCCACTGATAAAAAACATGTTGATTTTTCAGGAAGACTAAAAAATGTAAAGAAATATAAATAAGTGGAAATATAAATAAATATAAATAGATAAAAATATAAATAGCTCGTGCAAATAAATACAAACCTGGATTTGACCTCTACAATAACCTCCAAGAGAAGGTATTTAGTGATGGCCAAATTTTGTGGCCAATTTGGCCAAACAGCCAAATGTTGAACATTATTTCATATTATTATACTATTTTATTTATATTATTTAGTATATATTTATAAACCTATATAGAAATAATATACAATAATATATACAATGTATATATTTTTATATTTTTATATATTTGTAATATTTTTATATGTAAAACTAAAAAATTATGTTTACAAATCCAGCATTTGACTTTTGATTACTCTGCAACACATTTCCAACTCCATTAAAGAATTTCCTAGTTAGTTTTCAGCACATGGAAATAAAATGTTCCAATTAGTTTTGACATGCAACCTAATTCATAAATCACTGTCTCTGCTGCAGACACGTGATCAAAGAGGTTCCCCACTCTTTTTGGAAACACTGAATCACTCTACAGACATTTAGCAGCAAAGTAATTACATTTTAAAACAGTTTATTTTGGATTTAGTGATTTTGTACTGAACATTCCTGTGAAAATTCTTCAACGGAGACACGTCTTACTCTCAGTAGGAAAAAAATATTGCAATTTCTGTCAGAAATGTTGTTGTTTCATTGCAGTTCCACTTGTCAGTGTTTTCATGCACATCCAGGCACCCCCTTCACCATTTACAGGTGTCACATGAAATATTATCTTTTCCTATGGCACCAGTTTTGCAGTTAAATAAACATTAAACTCATAACTACAAGAGAAATCTTGTATTTCTTCATCAGGCTGCCGAGATTTCTTTGCCAGACCTGAAGTGACATTATCAGGACAAGGCATCATTTTTCCCAGGCACTGTGATGGTCTAAAAATCCAGGGAGGAGCCAGCACAGGGTCCTGAACCCACAGAGAAACGTGTCAGAAGTTTGCAAGGAAAGTCTCATCCTGCCCGGGGTTGACTGAATGATTTATGAGATGTGTCAAATCTCCTCAGCTGCTGCTGGGCTCAGGATCTTCAGGATGCAGATCTGTGAATCCCTTTCATGCCAGTGTCCATCATATTAACAGGAACACCTTAATCTTTGGGGTAAAATACCTTCTTCTGAACGAAGAGGAGGGATCTGCACAGATGGAGCTTCAGGTTAGAGCTTCATTTTCAGCTTTGACATCTAAAACCAGACCTTAGTAACTTATTCCTTTGGTGCTGCTCTTCTTAGAGCAGAAAGATTTTGGAAAGAGCAGAAAATTACTGGTAAAAATCTAAATAACCATTTTGAGCTCACCAAAAAGCAGCAGAGAGAATATCCATTATGTTTATTCTTTGAAGTGCCTCTACATGGGTCAAAATGCATCCCAGTTTCCTCCTGGTACTACCACTGAATTTTTGCATTTCAAACTTTGAGTTGTTTTCTTAATCAGAACATACATATAGTTTATTCCAGTGTTTTACTCAGGTGTGGCTTTAGGTGGAAATAGGGATTATATTTAGAGATCTTGCCAACATACTTGCATATTCCTTCTGTGAAGCAGAACTTTACTAAAACTGAAATAAAGCAACAAAATGATAAAAGCCAACTGGATAAAGTAAAGAACAAACAGAGAAAGATCCCTGACTTAATCTCAGTGATTTATTCCTTTGGTGCTGCTCTTCTTAGAGCAGAAAGATTTTGGAAAGAGCAAAAAATTACTGGTAAAAACCTGAATAACCATTTTGATCTCACCAAAAAGCTGCAGAGAGAATATTTATGGAGATTCTTAGGTGCCTGTTTAGGGTTTGAAGTGCCTCCACATGGGTCAAAAGTTTCCTACTGGTACTGCCACTGAATTTCTGCTTTTGAAATGCTTTGTTTTCCTAATGAGAAGATACATAAAGTGGTTTATTTCAGTGCTTACTCCCCTCTCCAGCTTGACTTCTTTGTCCAGAACAAGGTCAAATGCAGTCACATATTGGGGAGAAAGGAAGTAAATTCCAAAGGAAGAGCATCCCTTTGAAGGTAGTTTGGAGTAAATCACATTTCCTTGCCTAAATTAGTTCACTAGTGACTTTGCACCCTGTTATTAGAGCATTCTCAGTGTAAAATAAGTAATAAAAGAGGAAAAGAAAAGAGTCAGGATCTTATTTTCCTTAAGGGAGGCACCTTTAACTTCTGGAATTAGTGGCCATGAGTGTTGGAGGAAGAACATCCACAAGGACTGAACCAAAAAATGAGTTATTTCAACAGGCTTTAACACCTTATAGAAATTGTCTCTTTATGGCTTTACCCTCACTTAGAGCAGTTCAGGGAATATTAGAAGTAATTAGGGATTTTCTAGTTTATCCTACCAAGCATTCTGGTGTCATTAAAACTCTCAATATTAAGAGCAATCAATATCCAGGAGCTGCTTTTTGCTCTGCTGAGCAATCCAGTGAGTTGAGGAGCTGTCTGGTGTCGTGAAAGATACTCACCCAGGGACATTAAATCTACTACAATTAGTTGCCTAAATATGGTTAAATGTGTAGAGCATCACTCAGAACTAAATAATGTATGTGTTACTCCAAAGAACATCAGTAACTTATGAATTTCTATTAAGCCTGTTTCACTCATTTTTCATTAAACATGAGAGCTGTGACCTATCTAGAGATTTCTGGTTAAATTAAGGTAATTGAAGACTGCAAACAGCCAGGGTGAGACAGGAGCATATGTAAATGAGTTCATATAAATCTAAGGTAACAAAGAAAATTAATGTGGAAATGTGAATTTTTTTTTCTTTTTTACCACAATATCACTTTGCTTGCTGTAAGGAATATCACCTCAGGGTATAAATAATTTAGGGCTCCACTCCCTCTGAAACCTGTGAATTCCACCATTCCAATGTTATTTCAATGGTGCTTTGGCCTCCAAGGGTTGGGTTCTGTCTTCTAAATTTGGGAGGTGTTTTTCCCAGGATGGGATGCAAAGGGAAATTCTTCCTTGCCCCAGTAACCTGGACACCAGAGGCATTTCTTCAGGAGTGAATCCACCTGGGATACTGAAATCCCAGAAACAGTAAGGCTGGAAAGGACCTCCAAGATCATCATCAAGTCCAACCATCTGCCCATTCCAATGTTAAACTGCTCTTTCAGTGAAGAAATTTTCCCAATATCCCACCTGCCCCTCCCCTGGCCCAGCTGGAGGCCGTTCCCTCTCCTCCTGTCCCTTGTTCCCTGGGAGCAGAGCCCGACCCCCCCCAGCTCCCCCCTCCTGTCAGGGAGTTGCAGAGCCAGAAGGTCCCCCCTGAGCCTCCTTTTCTCCAGGCTGAGCCCCCCCAGCTCCCTCAGCTGCTGCTCCAGCCCCTTCCATAACTCCTCAATTTTTTGGTGAGAGTCCCAGGAACAACCAGGACTTGGGGTGTGGGATGACCCAAGTGACAGGGAAGAATCAGTGGCACTTGGGGTAGTGGTGCTGCAAGAAACCCTTGCTGAAACCTCATCAGTGGTGGGGAATCCTCACCCTCCTGATGTTCAGATGTGACTTTAGCTGGAAGCAGCCAAACTCCAGTTATTTTGGTGGAACGCTGGCAATGAGGTAAAGAAACAGGAACCCAGAGACTGCTGTGTCCTGCTGACCTTGCAGTTAAAGCCCTTAAACAAACTCAGCAGTTTGTGGCTCCAGCTGGAGCAGTCACTTGATGTTTTGGCCCTGGCTGGGAACCCAAACACCCCAATAATTACAAACCCTGCTGCAGGTGCTGTAAGTTTACAAACTGCACATCATTTCATCTCCTTCATCCACTTCCCTCAACCCTCCTTCTCTTAGCAAAGACCCTCCAGCTGCGGTTTTGGGCTGTGAAATGCCTGGGAATGTGAAATACTTGTACATTGTGCCATTTACTTAACTCAGACAGTGTAGATTATTGGGAAATTATGAACTTTTGATGAAAATTAAAAAAATAGAGAAAAAAATTCAACAAAAAAGTGAAATCAGGTGCTATTTTTATCTGAGAATTTACTAGAAATTAAAGTTATGACACTGCTGTTTCTCCCCCCTGCTTTTGATTTTCAAGCTTTTGAAACTGTTTCTTTCAGACCTGAATAAGAACAGTGTGAAAACCAACAAAAGTGAAGCAAATAAACCACCAGTTGTTGATAATTTTCCCTTCTACATCATTTACTTCACCCTAAGAATCATATGAAAAACTGTTCTTTCAATTTGACCACACTCAAAATTTTATTATGAATAGGAAGGAACATGTGCAACTAAAACAAATATAGTCCCAAAATGCAATTATAAAGATCATTTGTTAAATTTATTATTAAAATGTTGGTCTTTTTTTTAAGGGGACAGAAAATTTATCTTATTTTTCCTCTTTCAAAGTCAGGCAGTGCTCTGTTAACACTCTATGTATGTGCATACACAGGTTTATAATGGAATTAGAGATTCCTGGGAATGGAGACCATGTTGGAGATAGTAAAGGACCTTCCAAATGTCCTGGAAATATTCAGAATTTAGCCCAGAACACACTTTGGTTCCTCAGAAGTATCATCACCCACACACATAAAAAGAAACCCCAAAGTTTAATAGGATTTCACAGCATTTTCTCTTGTACAAACGTCTCTATGAAGTAGAAAACAAGATTCCAGGGTCAAATAAAACCAACATCCCACCACCCAGAGACAAAAGCCATTTTAGACTCCCACTCCTGCTTTTGTAGCAATTCTGTGGATAAAATGCTGTTTTATCTCTCTGTTCTCTGTCTCTGAGCACACATAAACCCCAACTATTCACTCTGAAAGAGAAAATCTCTCTTGTGGTCCCCCAGCATTTATTGCCCTCCACAGGATATTTAAGATGGGATTTTAGAAAACTGTTTATTGATGTAGTTGCTGGCAAAATTTATGCAATAACCCTCTTAAAATTCACAAAATGTGCAGTTCCATAGTAGTAAGGGACTATATATTTCATATACATCCTTGAGTCACTCTCAGGTGGGATAAACTCAGTTTCTCCAAGAGGGAAGGAAAGGTTTATCACTACTTTTGGGTTAAAAAAACAACCCTCTCTAACCCTGTTAGCAAAACTTTGCTCTTATTATCTTATTCTATTAATGTATTGGTTTAAAATGAAATAGTAATGTATGGGATCCATGCCATGGAATTTAGAAGCTGAGGAAAGGGAGGGATGTAGAACAGTTATGCCAAGTTATAAAGGCAAATAACACACAGCAGGTGCAAAAAATCCCTTATTTAAATTGTAAATAATGGATGTCAATAGGACATTTGGTAGCAAACACAGGGGAGCTGGATTGTTACACCTCACTTCCACTTCTCCATCAGACTGTAAGTTCCTCCATACTCCAGACTTACAAGTATCAAATATAATATAAAATATCAAACCATATGTATAAAATATAAATACCAAATAAATATAAATATATAAATATCTAGACAATAAAATATTAAAAAGAGGTATTAATAGATTTTAAAAATGCTTTCATTTTTACCTAAAAAAACCCTCCAATTATTAATAATCCAGAAGGTTTCACTTTGTGGGAACTTTGAATCTGAAAATGCATGTAAGAAATGCCACATATAATCTACTTAATTCCCACCATTTTTTTTTCCTTTTTTTTTTGGTCTGGTGAATCTCTTTGTGCAATGAAATCAATGAAAAATTAATAGTCTCCATGCAAGATGTTTTTAGATACTAGTACCTTAAAATATTCATCAATAAAATTGCCAAAATGTTGCTGGAGGGCTTTAATTTCTTTGGTTGGACAGAGCAATAAAGCAAAGAAAACAGATGCTAAAATGCATCCAGATGGTTCCAGTTCCCAAAATCCTGGATCCTCTCAGAGCAGTAACTGACAAATCCCACGGTGCCACAGAGGGGAAAAATATTGTTTCTGATCTTTCAAGTGCCTTGTTATCACATTACACCTAATTGATGATCATAAATATTGATTTGGGGCACCAAGGACAGGCTCTGGGTACTGAAAGCTGATGTACAGCTCCTGCTTTCTTAACCCCAGCAGTTAATGTGGGGTGGCAACTGTTGTGGGAATGTTGAACAGTTCCAGCCCCTTTGGCTCTGTGCCAGCACAGCACAGGAATCTGCATCCAATAGTTTTGTGCTGCCCTCTATTATTTGATTTGGCTTTAATTACCCAGATCTGTGATTCCTTCCTAAGCACAAGCCTGAAAAATCAAATCATGGAATCCCAGAATGCAGCTTGAAGATTATCCAGTGCCACCCCTGCCATGGGCAGGGACACCTTCCAGCAGCCCAGGTTGCTCCAAGCCCCAACCAACCTGGCCTTGGACACTTCCAGGGATCCAGGGGCAGCCACAGCTTCTCTGGGCACCCTGTGCCAGGGCCTCCCCCCCCTCCCAGCCAGGAATTCCTTCCCAATATCCCATCCAACCCCACCCTCTGGCAGTGGGAAGCCGTTCCCTGTGTCCTGACATTCCATGCCCTTGTCTGAAGTGCCTCTCCAGCTCTCTTGAAACCCTTTTGGGTACTGGAAGGGGCTCTCAGGTCTCCCTGGAGAGACCTTCCCTTCTCTTCTCCAGAGTGAACCTGTCTCTCCCAGCCTGGCTCCAGAGCAGAGCTGCTCCAGCCCCTGGAACCTGTTCCTGGTCTCCTCTGGGCTCTCCAGAAGGTCCAGGTCTCCCCTGTGGCTCTCAGGTCTCCCTGGAGAGACCTTCCCTTCTCTTCTCCAGAGTGAACCTGTCTCTCCCAGCCTGGCTCCAGAGCAGAGCTGCTCCAGCCCCTGGAACCTGTTCCTGGTCTCCTCTGGGCTCTCCAGAAGGTCCAGGTCTCCCCTGTGCTGGGGCAGCACAGCAGGAGGGTCTCACCTGAGCAGAGTAGAGGGAGAATCACCCCCTCCACCCACAGCCCAACCTCCTCTCTGCCCCTGCTGCCTTGGGTGAGTACTGAGGGTGAAAGAAGATGCTCATCTGACCTTCTTTGGCTCTGTTTCCTTAAATTTGGAGTATTTTTATCCCACAGAACTATCAGGATATAACCTGCAGGCACCAGCAGCGTTGTGTTTATCGAGAAATTAATTTTTGCTCTTATTTTTATAATTAATTATTATTTATTGACAGTTGTTTATTGAGAAGTCACAAAGAGCTCAGGAATGTTGTCCTGGCATCAGACTTCCCAACAAACTCTTGGTCTGTCAGAAAAATCAATTCTGGATCTGACCAGGTGTTGTTAAAGATAAAATTGCACCTTTCCAGGAATGTTTCACTGTCCTGGCTGCATCCTTACGGAGATAATTACACTCTCCTACTCTGGAAAGTTTTCCCATCCCTAAAATCTCTTTATTTCTCCTCATAAAGTGTTGTGGAGACATGTGGTGGGGTGGGGAAGAGCCTGGCAGGTGTCACACACAATGTCTGACCCATAAAATGCTGTCAGACTCTGGTTTGAGGGAGATGACAGACTCCAAAATTTCCAGCTGAGGTGTTGAAATATTGAGTGTATGGACAGAAGGGGTCACAGTGCTGACAAAAATTTTACATCATCAAGAAATTTCTCTAATAGAAACAGAGAAAAACCCGGGAGAATCTGTCCCTGGGGAGGAAAAAGCCTAAAAAATAAAAAATCCTGAGGATTCCTTTGCTAGGAAAAAAATCAGTAGAAATAAGGGGAATATCAAGGAAAAAAAAATCCCAAAAATCTGCTTGATAAATAAATTAAAAGCAAACAAAAATAACTAATTTTGGACAGGATAAAACCACTTCTTCCAAAGTTATTATTAGCAAAGCCTTGGATATCTTTTATCTGTTAGAATTCAGAATAAACAGAGTTCCTACAGCTTTGTGCTCATTAACACACAAACTACCCCCAGACTGCTGGTTTTATTGCTAAATTGTTATTTATTCTTTTATATTTCCAGGAAGAGAAGAAGAAGGAGGAAAAATCGAATTTATTTGACACACAAAAAAAAAAGGAAAATATTTGTAATTAAAAATAATTTTCTTCTTCTTTCTCTTTGGAAAATGCTGAAACTTGGAAGGATTTCAAGGTCAATTCCTGCTTCGAGATGATCCAGAGATGCCTTGTGTGGAAAGCAAAAGAGGAATAAAGAGGAATCTCAACGGTTTATTATTATAACAAATTAACAATAATCACAGTGATAATAAATAAGTTTGAAAAGAGGAATAAAAGGGAAATATTGCTGTTGGTGGAAGAGCTGAAGGGGAAAATTTGGAGAGGAAAACCAACTTATTTTTGTGTAATAGGAAGGAACTCCTTCAGCTCTACAGTACATCTGCTGTTAAATTACAATTAAGAGTCCAGATCCTTCTTATCTCTCATTATTAACAATTCTCAGGGAAAATCCAGACTTTTTAGGACTAAGATTAATGCTTTTACTAGGAAAGTTTTCTCATTTTGATCCTATTTATTTGGTCTGGGGGCAAAAGGCCATTTTTGAAGGGAGCTGCAGAACTTCTTAAAGGAAACAAATTCAAAGCCTGGAAGTATTCCTGTAAAATGTCTACAAAATTAGGGATAAAGAAATATTTTATTTATACTGGTGAACATGACACAAAACTGTAATGATTTAATTGGCCTTAATTGCATGTGAAAAATATATTACCTTGCCATATATGGCATAAACATTGGTAAATATTTTGTTAATATTGGATGTTTTTCAGTAAAAGTTGATTTTTTTTAGTGATCTCCTTGAGATCTCAACCTTATTAAAAAAGAACATAAAGTCCACTTAACACCTCAGTCATTTTTATGGCTCCAGACTTTAAATATATGTACATTAAAAAAACCCTTCAAACTTCGAAGTAGGAAGTTTTGAACAGTGGAAATACAACTGAAATGTCCAATTCTATTTTGTAGACAAATCTCATGACTCCTGGGACCTCCTGATTCAGTATTTTATGAGTCTTAATATCAGAAATAACAATTATTATGAAAAATAGGAAGCTTTAATTTTTCTGTCAAAAAAAAAAAAAGCTAAAATAATGTCATCAACAGAATCTATAGAATATTTGCAAACAATTAAAATAGTAATAATGGTAAATAGTTTTACTAAGTTGTTCTGTTTTAACCTAAATTATAGACATAAACTGATCATGGAATCCAGCTCCTTGTCTCCATGGGCAACCAGACTAAGAATAATCCCAAAATCTCTTCCCAACACTCTGTAGTGTATAAACAACATCCATGCATAGGAATTAATGAGATAATATTAATTATATAGTATAGATATATATGTAATCTGATATAATACTATTATACAGTAATATACATTATTATAGTATTATTCAACAATAATGATAATAATAATATATTACATGTTATTTTCACATCTACAGATCTTCCAACACATAATAATTATATCCAAAATACCATGAATACAAATCCTATTTAATGAACCCTGAAAATAAGAAATGAAATGTTCAGAACAACCCACGTTTAGGGTGAAAGACACTGAGAAATGTCAAGCCATAACCCATTTTGCAGGTTTTTAGGACATTCTTACGGGCAAATGGGCTCAATTTACTTTCAAATAACACTTTTTCCTCGGGGAAAAATCAAGTTTCTTTGCTTTGCAGGTTTTGAGGGCTGTTGGATACAGTGATTCCAAGAACTTTGGTATTTATCAGATGTGTTTGAGGCATAAGAAAATCTCTTTTTTATTTAAAGGGAACCACTGAAACGTTATTTGTCAGCAAAAAAGCATCTCTTTAAGAAATTATTTGCATTGTGAAGGACTTATTTAGATTTATGGAGTTTTTGTTTTGTTTTATCTCTTTCTATCTCTTTATTGTTCTGTCTCTTTAGAGGATTTGAGCCTTCTTTATTGTTTTTTTCTTTTTTAATAAGCAGGAGGTTATTTTAAGCCAGCTACTGGATCTCTTTTTGTTTAACTCCTTCATTTCTCTGGTATTTGCAAAGTTTTACCATCTGTCAGGCAGGAATGAAACAATCTAACAATTAAATTGATACTAAATGCTGGATATGACACTGGTGGACTTGTTTGAAATGTAGTTTTATCATATGTGTATGAGGACAGGAGATAGGAAGTGGTAAAAAGGTTAATAGCTAAAAAAAATAATTAAAAATTAATTAATTCACCTTCTAAACTCCCCTTTGAAAAGATACTACTTTATTTGCCTTGGGATATGGGTTTTTTCCTAAAGCTTTGAGCTTTCCTTTCTCAAGGGAAGGAAGGTTGCCTGAAATAGCCTGGAATTATTTTCTGACAGCAAACAGACATTTAGAACTGAACATTTGTTTGAAAAACTTGCTGCAAATACCAAAATAATGTGGGAAAAAAATTTAGAAGCTGTTCAATAAGAGCTACTAGAGCAGAGCAATGCTGAGGGTATTAAATAATGCAAGACTTTCACTCTAATAAATCTGGATTGATCAACAGTAGTCAAGAAATATGCTTGGAGTGAAAAGGAGCAGCAAGATCAGAAGAAAGGATGTCTGATTTAACACAGAAATTATGTTTTGGATTTAGAGTGATTTTTATAGACATATTTCAGGAATTATGTACAACCAACTGACACTGAAAACATGGAACATGAATTAAATTCAGTTATATATTGATAAGCTGTGAGATAGATATATAATAAATATCTTTTATATAAAAAAGTTATAGAAACTTTAAAGTTGAACACTTTAATATCCAAATAATTTCCCGTACACATCTTATTTAATCCTAGGGCTTTTTTCCTGTTGAACTCACTCAGTTCAGCAGCTTCTTGCTCTTCAGACTTCTTGGATAGTTATTTTCCCCATAAATTGAATATTTATGGGGAAATTTATATTTATTTTATGTATTTAAATATTTATATTTAATTGAATATATAACTTTAGCTCTTGATATTAATTGCCTGGTAACTAAGACCTTACCTAAGCCATCTATGACAATTCCTTTTGTAGACACAGAGAATGTTTTTACCATAACTGTAATATTTAATTCCCAGGATGTGGAAGGTATAAACCCACCCCTTAAAAACATAAAGGATGAAGTGGGGCTTATTCACTGGCAGTAAGGAACTGGAACCCTGGAAGCAAAAAATCCATCCAGAATCTGCTGAACAGTGCTGGAACTTTGGAATGGGAATGGCTACAACTCCAGCTCCTTCCCCACTGGGAGGAATGGGGGAATATTGACTGACCACAAGAATATTCCAGAGAAAACAAGTCTAAATCAGCAAAAATCAGCAGTAATTTGCCTTTAAAAGTCATGTAGCCAGTGCAGGGGGTGGTGACACTGTGATTTATCAGAGCACTAATAAGGATGGACAGAATTAATCTGAGCTTGGCTTGGGTGTGTTAAAACAAACACGTTAAAATAGTGCAGCCTTGGGGTGAGCACTGTGCCAACACTGTAATGGGCATTTCTTTGGGGTTGTGGGCACCAAAGGGGCCAAGGGGGTTCAGTGGGTTTGGGAGGGACTGTAAATCTGCAAAAACAAAGGCAGGATAAGAAGCACCAGGAACAGCTGAAGTCCTTACTCTGGAGCTGCTGGAGAGAGTCCAGAGGAGGCCCCAAGGTGAGCAGAGGATGGAGCAGCTCTGCTGGGAGCAAAGGGGACACAGTTGGGATTGTTCAGCCTGGAGAGGAGAAGCTTTGGGGTGACCTGACTGTGGCCTTGCAGGGCCTGAAGGGGCTCCAGGAAACATGGAGAGAGACTATGGACAAGGGCTGGAGGGACAGGACACAGGGAATGGCTTCAGACTGACAGAGAGTAGGGAGAGATGGGATATTGGGAAGGGATTCCTGGCTGGGAGGGTGGGGAGGCCCTGGCACAGGGTGCCCAGAGAAGCTGTGGCTGCCCCTGGATCCCTGGAAGTGTCCAAGGCCAGGTTGGATGGGGCTTGGAGTAACCTGGGCTGGTAGGAGGTGTCCCTGCCCATGGCAGCTCCCTTCCAACCCAAACATTCTGTAATTTTATGATTGTGATTAGATTTATTGCTAATACTGCATCTAAATAACAGGGGAGGTGGTTTTTATCTATAGAAGTACAAGATCTGCAGTACTTTATCCAAGCAACCTTCAAGTCTGTCAGCCTGAGGTTTCTCTAGTGTGAAGTCAGCCTCAATTTCCACAGTTGACCATTCTCTCTTTAATTGGCCAATCCAGAGTCTGAATCCTTATAAATGCCTTTGTTTCTTTAAAAGGAAGGAAGGAGTTGAAATCTAGAGCTGAGTTTTATAGCTTAGATTTATCTGTAAATTAGACCCAGCTGTCTTTTTAATGAAGAGCTCAGGAGGATGATCATTCCCTGTAATCCAATACATACAGAGTTGAGTCCTATTCTATAGACAACTGGAACAATAGCTTGACAAATCACAGGATAATTGATGGAGGAAGGGTAAAGACCTGACCCAGACTCCCAAAAGCACAGGTTTTAATCACTCAACTTACCATAAAATTCCTCTAGGTGGTAACAGCACTGTTCTCTTACTTATTCCTGAAGACCAGAGAGTAAATATCACAGGATCACTGAGGGAAATCCTGCCCAGTCAAAGGACTGTCTCCAGCCTCAGGCCAGGAATTTCACAGGAGTTCAGGTGCACTGCTGGGGAAGGAGTCTGGAACACAGCCCCGTGTGGTGGTGCAGATCCAGCACCAACAGGTATTGCATGGGCATAAATAAACAGGGAATTGAGAATGATATCACTTTTATGCAGCTGTCCCTCCTCTTTAACTGCAGCAAGGCAGATTTTCATTCAATTAGTAATAAAACCTTGCTGCACACGGAAAATCTCCCTTTCCAGGTCAGCATTTCTGCCTTGGTTCCCAGCCAGGGTCGAGGCACTGTCCTTCTTTATGTCTTTATGTCTTTATATGCACCTTCATTATGTATCTTTAGCTCAGAAAAAAATATTTGGAGGAATTCAATCAAAAGTCAGTTTTTCACAGCTGTGGGGGCCAGTCAGACCTTTGTCCTCAGTCCTGTCCCTGGGATGGCACAGAAGTTGTATTTCAGGCAGCAAAATCAGCACCCCCAGGAGGCCAAGGAGGATGGAACACACCCCAGGGCCACGCTCCACACAGATCCAACAGGATTCCCACTCAAATCTTACTTGTTTTCTGCGGATTTCAATGACATTAGGAAATATGTTGTCTAAAGGAATGGGAATGAATTGCAGATGGTGTTTGCATTGTTCCATGTGGGTTTAGGAAGGCAAATATCAAAAAAAGACTTTTATTTTGTGATTTCAGACTATGTTACCACATCCAGGTACCTCATGTACTCAAAGTAATAAAAAAGGTGAACAGTAATTTAAGTTATAGTGTGGAGAGTGCGGCAAAGAGTTGGAATGAAAAGAGTGTCTTTATCTGTATTTTTAAACTCCTTAAAATACAGAACATTTTTTACTCTATTGTTCAGGTTTCACCCAGCAAGGTGTGATAACAAATTCCATCTTGACACCAGAGAGGAAAATTGTCACATGCATTTATTTTCTCATCTCAGGGATACAGAGAGTAATTCCTGATTTTGAACACTTTTTTTCTCCTGAAAGACAGGAGAATTTATGTTCTTGAGCCCAGTTTTCTATTTCTGACTCTTTTCCATGTATTGAAAGATCTGAATTTGTTACTTCACTCTTTTGTTTCCAAGACAAAAAAGATAAATAAATTACTTACATGTGTATTAATTAATACAGCAAAAAAATGGAGCTATCATGGGATGGAGTCACCAGCCAGTCTTTGGATAATAGTTAACATGTTTTGAACTTGATTTGTATCTTAAATCAAATTAAAGGTCTCTTTTCTGATTTGCAGGTGGTTTGATGGCAGTAAAAGGATAAAATAGTCTCTCACACACTATTTCCCTCAAACTTCTGGTGATGGATTGAAAAGTGCTCCTGTTTCTGATTCCTGTGTTTTTTCCATCTCTTTGACTACAGTCCTGGATACCAAAGGTAAAGGAAGAAGGACCAGAAGCAGAAGCACTGAAGGAATCTGCTCTGCTTCACCTGGGCCTGGCAGAGGGGCACAAGAAACTCATTGCATGTTCTGAGACAGCCAGGCTGAAGAACACCCGGTACCAAACAATGGATATTTTTTCCAGTTTCCCTGTTTTAGAGTCAAAATAAGAGTTGGAAATCCATCAAAATACAGAAATTCTCTGAAAACACTCAAACACGTGCATGTTGGACGTGGTTTCCTGAAGATTCTCAGAAAGACTCATGATGGATGTGGACAAGGTTTCCACAGGGACACAGGGTTTCCACATGGTTTCATCTGCACATGAAACCACAACCTCAAGCAGGACTTAAGGAGTTATTAGTGGAGAACCTGAGAAATTTGTTTCAAGTAATTTAAATGAATCTCTAATTCAGTAATTTTGAACTTGGTTGAAACAATCCAGTAAATTTTCAGTTGAAGTCCACCTGGGGAATATGTTTCTCTAAACCCCTCCTACAAGAAGTTGTCAGAACTTGGGCATGTTTGTTCAAAGGTTGGACTTGATTGGGGGTCTTTTCCAACCTCTGACTAATTTTAGAGCTCTGTTAAATTAATTCACGGACTCTAGAACTGGACCCTAGGTCTAGAACTGGACCTAGGCAGAGCACTTTATGCAGGACTAAACCGTACCCAGTGTTATTTCTATAGACAAAAACCCGTGTAATATTGTGCTACAGATATTAATACACTCCTAAAGAGGAAATCTAATTTCCTTTGCAGTAAGAAAGGAAAAGCTCTGGGCCAATAAAGTGGCCCTTCCCTGTTTTTGACAGGGATAATCCCTGCTCCAGAGCTCCAACACGGTGACCTTGTTGCTATGGCCTCACTAAGCTCCAAAATTCACATGTAGGATTTGCTGAGTTATTGCAGGAAAAAGCAGTGTTTGATCTTCCTCACTGTCTTTGAAGGAATTACAGTGATTATATCCTGCCTGGTGGTAATATCCCACAGAAAAGCTGAAGGCTGAGAGGAGGCTTAACTTGCT
This sequence comes from Pachyramphus minor, assembly GCA_013397135.1. NCBI lineage: Eukaryota > Metazoa > Chordata > Aves > Passeriformes > Tyrannidae > Pachyramphus > Pachyramphus minor. The sequence continues at coordinate 10,725 of VYXB01000450.1, read as the reverse complement.
ACCACCTGCAATGGTAAAAGTCTTCAGGGCTTACAACTTTAATATTTCAAAAGGGTTAAAACCAAGCTGTGACAATTCAATCAAGACTAAGAAAGACTATGAACATACCATGGAAGCAAGATTCTCTTTTATTCTTAGGATAAATAAATGTAAGAAATCAGGAATGAACAACAATTCCCTGATCTCTAAATTAATAGAAGGGCAGGTATTGGCTTTAAAAAAATAATAATGTACCTTCAATTATAAAATTAATTTACCCTGAAATTATGCTCAAGAAAGTACTGATTGTGTTTTCTCCCCAGGGAAGTGAGTTTCTGGAAAATTGGACTTTCTAATATTTAATAACATATTAGATTCTCAGGCACAGGGGGTGACTCTTAGGGATGGGCCTGTGCAGGGCCAAGGGTTGGACTCGATGATCCTTGTGCATCCCTTCCAAGAAGAACCTTCTCAAATTCAACAAAGGCAAGTGCAGGGTCCTGCACCTGGGCAAGAAAACCCCCTGAAGCAGCTCAGGCTGGGGGTGACCTGCTGAGAGCAGCTCTGGGAGAAGGCCCTGGGGGTGCTGGGGGACAATGAGCTGTCCCTGAGCAGCCAAGGAGGGGCCAAGGAGGGCACTGGGATCCTGGGGGCAGCAGGAAGAGCCCTGGAGCAGGGCAGGGAGGGATCCTGCCCCTCTGCCCAGCCCTGGGCAGCCACATCTGCAGGGCTGCTCCAGCTCGGGCTCCTCAGCACAGCAGGGACAGGGAGCTCCTGGAGCGGGGCCAGCGCAGGCTGCGGAGATGCCGAAGGGATGGAGCAGCTCTGGGAGCAGCAAAGGCTGAGGGAGCTGGGGCTGTGCAGCCTCCAGAGCAGAGCCTGAGAGGGGCCCTGCCCAGGCTGTGCCAGGGGCTGCAGGGAGGGGGCAGAGGATGCCCCAGGCTCTGCTCGGGGGGCCCAGCAATGGCACCAGAGCAACGGGCAGCAACTGATGCCCAGCAAGTTCCCCCTGCACAGGAGGAAGAACTTCTTGGCTGGGCAGTGACCCAGCACTGCCCAGGCTGCCCAGGGAGGGGCTGCAGTCTCCTCCCTGGGGATATTCCAGACCCCTCTGGGCACAATCCTGTGCCATTATATTGATCCATTTGATTGAAACCAGGCTATAGCAGAGAGGAACTGGCTGCCTGGATGCCCTGTGACAGCCTTTTTGTACATTCCCAGTTATGTGTCCCAGTGTTTTACTATATAGAGCAATATGGGTAAAGAATGGTATTGTCATCTTACCCCCACCAAATTTAATTACAGACATTTGGGTTTTGACATATTGTTAATTAAATATTGATTTGTTGGAGGATGAACTAAGCCATCAGTATTTTCCTTCCTAATTAGAATAATGACTGCTCCACATGCCAACAGTTATGAATCTCACTGAACTAACTGGAGAAGTGGAAATGTAGAAAAGCCTTAAATAATGCAGCCTATTGCACCTCAATTATGATTAATAAATTAGATGTAGTGTAGTAGCTGTACTATTTAACTAGACTGGCCACATTTTCCCCTACTGGGAGTAAAGATCTAATGTTTGATAGTTTGCATTTATCCTGGAGCTTTGTGTTCCAGTTTGTCACGACTAAATAGACTCAACATCGTGAAAAAAGTCCAGTTACACGTTGCTTGGTGCCATCAATATTGTTCTTGGTGATTATACAAGCAGAGCACACGCTGAACTGATAAAAAAGCCACTCTTGGAGCCAGAAGCTGTGTAGCATTTCTGGCATATTAAATACTCCAGGAGCTGAACTTTTTTTAATAATTAATTTTTGTGCTGCTTATGCCTCATGGATGAGGAAGGGACTTCTATTTCCATTGCAATCAGTTTCTCCCTTTTTAATCAGCATTCATTTAACGTTAAAATCTGATTTTCAGTATCATGCTGATGTGAGAGATCTCAGGCTAATTTCTCCTGACTGTTCTCTGATTAGTGAGTTTAATGTGCTGCTGTTGTCCCTCACCTACAAGTTAAATTTCTACTCAGAAAATGTCGACTTTCTTCAGTTTTCATCTTAAACAGCACAGGATCATTCCCCCCCACAAAAACCCTGTCAGCACATCTTCCTTACCTCTTTCAACCTTTTGCTCTTTGTCTTTCTCTAAGTTAACATTTCCTCCCTGCCCCAGAAATTGTCATGGAATCCTTTTGGTTGGAAAAGCCCCCCAAGACCAACCATTTCCCAGCAGTACCCAGGCCACCACTGACCCGTGTCCCCAAGTGCCACCTCCACACAGCCTTTAAAGCCCTGCAGGGATGGGGATCTTATTTTTTGCTCTTTTCTTAGAGAGGGAGATTGACTGAGATGAACCATAATTTGTAAATATGGGTTGAGAGACTTTCTACAGAGGCCCAGAAGGAACATGTTTTACCCCACAAAAAGGTCATCTGCAGAGCATCTCTGAGTCTTTATTTCTTCCTTCTTTTCCTCTTTGAGAATATTTCCCATAGATTTCCACATTTTACAAGGAGCCTCTTCAAAGATTTTATAGGGGAAACAATTAGATCCAGTATTTCAGTGTCACTGTTTAATCAGCTATTAATGGAGGCAGAGAATGTTTGATGTGCTTTCTCTTTGTAGATTGTGGATTTCTACTAAGTCAACTGAACCTCATCTGCAGAGAAACAGAATATTCTTTGCATATCATTTAATTGCAAGGGATTACATTACAGGAAGATGGAATTGTAAAGCACATTTTGGTATTTTTTGTATTTATAAGAAGATGATAATTCCTCTGCTTTAAGGGATTAGCATCAGCCTTCCAAGAACCGTGAACATATTAATTTTAAGGACATAGATAATCTGTAAGAGATTGAAAAGGGCACATTTGTTCACAAGGACATTATCACACATCTGGTTGAAGCAGATGAATTTTGCAAGGTCTCATTTGCTTGAAGATTTTGTGTTGACCTTCATAGAATCCCAGACTGGTTTGGGTGGGAAGGGACCTTAAATCCCATCCAGTGCCACCCCCTGCCATGGGCAGGGACATCTTCCACTAGCCCAGGTTGCTCCAAACCCTGTCCAACCTGGCCTTGGACACTTCCAGGGATCCAGGGGCAGTTTCTCTTGGAGATGGATTCAAGTGAAGGTTGTGTTGTTTCAAATCCTTTCACATTTCAGAGCTGAATTTCTCTGTAGCTCCAAAAGTTCATCAAAAGAAGTTGCAATGAGCAGGAAGCCAAAATTCACCAACTAATGCCTTGGGACAGACAGAGAAAATGTAAAATTAAGTGCACACTCTTTTTTATTATTGCTGCAGATTAAAGATTTGTTACCATGTGGAGATTTTTAAATGTTCTCTTTTACATAGTGCTGAAATATGGTGGTGTCTATTTTATTTTAATGTGTTTCAATCTCCTCTCTCGGAGTGGAATTTAATTTGGGTTTCTATCAGGTTTTCTTGAATTATCTAAGGGTTTTGATACAACACAAACTTTGATTTAAAAAAAAAATTACTAAAACAACTTGGAAAAATTAAACATAAGAAATATATGGAGGCTTTGGGTTATTTATTGTTTATGTCTCTCTTTGCTTCTTCCACCAAAAAGAGTTCTACTGGATCTAAGTGTGAATCACAAAGCCAAATATACCAGAATCACTTCTCACAGAGCAGGACTCTGTGCAAATGAATAAAGAATTACATGTAATAAAAAGCAGAGTCTAGAAAAAGGCTGTGGGAGAGTGAATTCAGCTGTGAAAGAGTCAATAAGAGAGCTCTGGGACACAGCTTGGAGGAAAGTCTCTGTGATTTTGTGATTCAAACCCACAAAAATGCGATGTATGGTCGACACATTCAGTGAGCTGACTGCAATCAGTCAAAGTCTGGATTTAAAACAAATACAGAGCTCCTACAAATACTCCTTTCAATATTTGCACTGATTACATGAATTCAAAACAAATGTTTACTTACAATTTGTTAATTTGATCATTTGGGCGACAGAAATTGAAATAAGTTGCTGTTTTATTGATTTTATTATAGATCAAAGTCATCCTTTGGATGATCCATCCTCTGAAGTCTCCTCAAACACAGAGATACCCAATTCATTAGAGAAATATTGAATTTCTCTGTATTCTTGTATCAAATGTGCATGTTCATTACCTTAAATTTAGCTACAGAATATGAAAAAGAGAGTTACTGCCTCCCTTTTCACTGGCACAGGGTTTGGTGTCATTTTGGGGGTATAAATTTGAGCTGAACAAGGTTCAACCTCGAGTTCTGTTAAAACAGAAAGTTGGTTACCCTTTAACCTCTCTTCTCCAGGGGTTTCCCTAAACATACTTCTCTCTCCTACTGGACAATACCTTCTTTGTTCTTAGAAGAAAATCATTTATATGACTTTAGCCAACCCAGAATGAGCCAAAGGAGAGGGACCAGGGAGGTTATTGCACATTGATGATGCCTTTGGGGTCTAAATAATAGATGGGGTTTCACTCCCCGGGCAATGGTGTACAATAAAGTCATGAAATTCAGTGTTTGATGGGAAAATACACATTTTAGATAGTAGATCATTTCATCCTCTCAGCCAGGAACCACAGACATATTTCACTTTAGCAGCTTTTTGCTCCACACCTTCTGGTTTGTTCCCTCTGAGCAGATCTTCCAAGGGAATCACAGTTCAGGGAAAGTCTTACAATTTGCAGTCTGGAATAAACTCACATCCTTTCCTCTGACAACCATTTGCATCATAGAAGTTCCCAGCAATCTCTCCAGTGTCGTTCCCTTATCCTGTGTTAGGTGTGTAGGGAGGATTCTCAAACATTCCATAAACCATAATGAGGAAGTATTTATGATTTCTTCCTGATTCCATCAGCAATTCACATCTCCTGGATAGATTTAACCCTGAGGCTTGGCAGTGGAATTCCTCCCTACTTAATCTTTATGATCAACATCATTTTTGCTATTTGGCACAAGAAGTGAGTCTTCTGATTAAAAAAATAAGGTTTCTCCTCCACTTCAGCACTTCATATTTGGGACTAAGCACAGCTGGGGGAGTATTTATGGATGACCTCTGTTTTGCTGAGAATAATCTGCTACAGAATGATGTGAAACACTATTGATGCTGTGAAAAACGTGCAATTTATTGTGCTGTGTGAACTTAAATGAGTGTTAGACACTGAAAAGCGAACAAATCCCCACAGGAAAGTAAAGAAAAAATTATAAATAATCTATCCAGACATCTTCTTATCTGCTGGCAGGTGAACAGGGCAAATGTTAACACTTCACCCCACTGCCCATGTCACACCCAGCATTTGTCTGCCTTGGGGTGGATAATTCTGCACCACCACGTTCCAAGTACATGGAAAACAAATGTAAAAATCAATAATGAAACAGAGAGAAAACCCTGCTCATGTCAAAGACATGTGGGTTTTTTTGTTGTTTTTCTTTCACTGTTTTGGGGGGATTTGTTTGATTTGGTTTTACTTTAAATATTATGGGCACAGGGCATTATTTTTTAGGACATGCCTTGCAGAAAACACCATGTGCTGTGTGTCCATGCAGGTCATGACCAAGAGCACAACGACTGTGACATTTATTCCCACAAAGCAAGGAATAAAAAATTTAAATTATTCTCATTATTACTAATAATATATCTGTATCAATAATAAAGAATATTTAAGAAGGCTGCTGCTATTGATTATGACATAAATAGGTTCTGTGTTAACATTTCCCACAGTCAGAACAAGAAAACCAGGATGTAGTTCCTCCTGAACTGCTTCTCCCAGGAATATCTATCCTGTGGTGAATCAGGTTGTTCTGATTAACCCATGTTCTAAACCCAATTTTGTTTTGCATCTAAACATTTCATCTAAGAAATGAAGCCATTTTTTGATCTTTTAAATGCAACTGTATCAAGTAGAAATTATCCTCCAGCAGCATCACTTGAAAGTATGATTTATATTTGAACTGGGTTGATATTTGTCTTCTCACTGTTGTTCTAACCTCCCACTTATTAACTTTGCCTTGCCAGTCTTCTTTTCCTGCTGTTAAAAACCCAGGAAAACCTGGCAGTGGAAGTCTATAAAAAAGACTTCACTGTGCTCTTGCAAGATGCACCAGTTGAAAGCTCAACATAGAAAGAAAGAAATAAAGCCACACCTTCAGGCTGTGCTGGATCCCATCAGAAACCTGGCAGGAAAAGGAGTATTTGTGGAGAAAATGAGGAAGACATACAAGATTCTCCAGTCTTCCACTAAATTCTTTGTGAGTGAACAGAATTTTTTCATACATCACAATATTGATATATGACCCTCCCACCAAACACTGGCTATGAAACCCCAGGTTTTGCTACGAGTGTCAGGTTTACAGTGGGGTGAAGGAAACCTTGATCTTAGTATCCCCTAAATAAAGAAATAAATATATTTGAACTTTATCCTTTTCTTCCCAGAAATAACATTGATTTCATGGAATCATATTGTTATTGATTTTCTTTTCAGTCTAACATTCCTCACACAGTGAATGTCAAGATAATGTTACTTGGGTAGAGGCTTTTGTGAGCATTGAAAACAAAAAGCAAGCTGAAATTTCTGAAACATGGAGTATTTTCCTAAACATGCCTGAAATTACATGCAAACCCCAACATTTTGTAAGGAAAAAAGGAGCAATATCCATTTTTTATTGTTCAATATTGTAGCTCCCAACACAGGGGCAGGACCTTTACCTTGACCTTGAACCTCATGGTGTTCACTTCGAGAAGTCAAGAAACTCAAGCAGCAGAAATCATGTATTTTTTTGGAATAACAGAAGGAAAGATACACTTGTGTGTGTTGAAAATAAATCTTACATATATAACAAAAAATTTCACCTTGCTCTCCCTTTTCAAGGACTTTTTTGTACACAAATGACATAAACAGAAAACTCTGTCCCTTGAAATTTTTCTCTTTTCCAGCTGGTTTTAACAGAAATCCATCCCAGGAAATTGCAATAATTGCCTTGCATTTGTATTGCAGCCACAGTTGCAGGCATTTCTTGTATTCCAGACATTTCCCTGGAAGCAGCACAGATAAATATATATAAATATTGTCTAAAAGCAGGATGCTCAGTATTTATCACCCCAGGACTGGAACTGACCCTGCTGAGGTTCCTGGCATTGAGCTGCCAAGGTTCCAATTTCTGCAACAATAGAGATTTTGGGGGGAAAGGCTGTGCAGAATTCCCAGAGAGCAGCACAGGTACCTCAGCCACCAGCAGAGCTTTGCACAGGCTGAGGAGGTTGGAGCAACAAGCCAAGCCAGGAGGGGACAGGAGCAAAACTTTGAAGGACACAGAAGGGAAATCTCCACTTTAAACCTTTAAAAAGGAGAAAAAGCTCATGGACAGCAGCTCTTAACCTGCAGAAAGGTAGAATATGTTCCCATATGCTTTCCATGCAATCCATAGGGTGGATTTACATTAGAAGAGAACTCAAGGTGTCTTTGTTCTTGGAAGGGAATTCTTTTCCAGTGGGGGAATATCAGGCTGGCCTCAAGCAGATGTAAATGACAATAATATTCAATAATGTGTTATGATGCCATAACCATCCCTTTTCAAAGCTTCATCCACCCTTGGCCCTGGAGATTATCTGCATGTGACAGGTGCTTGCAGTTTAAACCACTCACCCAAAGCCCCAAGTGCCACAAACCCACCTTTTGTTGTGCCAGAAGTGGGAAAAATGTCACTTTTATTTCTTCTTTCTCTTTATTTTTTTTCTTCTGAACTGGTAATTTGCTGCTGCTGTCCAAGGCTCACTGCCACTACATTTCCCAAAGTGATAATCCTTCTCTGCTCTTGCTATTCTGCAGTTAATTAGGCTATGAGCTGCACAACATACTGGCCATATCACTGCCTAAGTGGCCCAAAAATCTCTTTCTTTCAGAACTAGAACAGGCTGAAGCTCAACCAGCCCAAATCAGGCAGCTCTTTGTGGTGTAGAGGCTGCTGGAAAGGTAAGAAGCTTGTCCCAGGTTTTACAGGGATATTCTCCCCTGTAACTTTGACCTTTTATAATTCAATTTTAGAGCAAGCCCTCCCCTCCCTTGGAGAAGTTCAGCCAGGCCTCAAATGTTTCCACTTTGTCCTGTTGGAATACCTGAAGTCCATTAATCATAACTGTCTTATCAAGGTAATTATTAATGGATGTCCAAGGCAGCAGTGACCCACCTGAATTTTAGGAGGATATTTCCTTCAAGATGCTGTTGTTGCTGTATTAACAAAGGGTAGCTCATTTTGAATTAAAAATGTAGTAAAAAACCTCTTCTTCCTTAATCAAGGGCCATGTGGCAAGACATAATTACAATTTACTTTGCCTTTTACCTTCTCTTTTCTTGTTCTTGCTCTGCAGCCATCTATAAAACCATGGTAAACAGAGTGGTTTTCTGTAAATAGTATTAAATATTGAGGCCACATTATTAAGCACTCATAAGTAGAACAGCATTTCTTTGTAAATTCTCCTTGCTGCTTAGAAAATGAAGATGATGCACAAGCCAGCTTGGAAATAAAGCTTATAATTTTCCTGGAATAGTCACTGAAAAATCAGGTGTCTGCACAACAATAGGTTGTTTACATTCAGTCTATTGATGGCTCTGCTATTAATTTTCCTTCCCTTCATTTTTCTTATAAAGTATCAGCTCTTTTAATGATATTATTATTGTAAGGCACCTCTGTTATTGTTGTTGCTGTTATTGTACATCATGTTTTCATCAAAACTGCAAGGAAAACATCTTTCTTTCAGAGAAGGGCTGGTGCACGTGCAGTGTTTGACAGCCCCTAAATCTCCCTCTATACCCACTCTGCAAATTAGGGTTGAAAATTACCCTGGATAAAAAGCCAGGGATTGCTGATATCACCATGTGTGTGTGCACATAAACCTATTTTTCAAGTGATGCGGAAATTCTAAAACTGTCCAGTACACATAGAACCATCTCCATCATATCTATAACATAAATACATTTATATCTTTATGTCCCAGAGAGCAATTTTGTTATCCCTGAGAAAGAGAGACAACAGGTACAAACCAGATTATATTTTCTAGACCTTGAACAGGTTTTAGGCCCATTTCTATTTTAAAAGTCAACAAAGCAAATACACAAATTACCAAAATTCCCCTCTAGACATGGGTGGTGTAACAGAAACATGGTCAGATGATTCACAGCACTACAACATTAATATCAATTAGTTCTGTGAAGGCAAAGTAATGATTTTACTAATTTACAGTTTATAATCACTTCAGTATTAGCATTTCTTGGATCATCCTTCACCTCACCCAAAATTCATCCCCCTCAAAAGTTAACTGGGAATAACTCACCCTTCCCCTTGTCATCACTGGGTATTAATGTGGTATTTGCTGCTCCCCAGAAGGATGAAGCTTAAATGCAATAAGCTTTTATGGAATTCAGTTAATGGTTTCTGATGTGACAGCTCACATTGCTAGTTTGTAGTTGGATAATATCTATGATTATTTTAGGAACTGAGTTACATTACTCCCTTCTGGGGTCATCAGTGTGGTTGTGCCTTGCAGGAATGTCCCTTTCCACCTATTTGTGTGGTGAAAGCAGAAATCATCCTGCTGGCAAATGACAGGTACAAAACTGTGAATATTAACAAGCTTTTATGGAATCACAGAATTCCAGAATGCCCTGAGCTGGAAGGGACCCACAGGGACCATCCAGTCCAACCTCTGGCCCTGCACAGACACCCCAACAATCCCCCCCTGTCCCTCAGAGTGTTGTCCAAACCCTCCTGGAGCTCTGGCAGCCTTGGGGCTGTGCCCACTGCCCTGGGGAGCCTGGGCAGTGCCAACCACCCTCTGGGGGAAGAACCTGAGATCCAACCTGACCCTGCCCTGACACAGCTCCAGCCCTTCCCTGGGTGCTGTCCCTGGTCCCCCCAGAGCAGAGATCAGTCCTGCCCCTCCCCTGCCCCTCCTGAGGAAGTTCCCTCCTGCTGTGAAGCTTTGGCAGAGCACATTCTGGGGAACAGCAAATTATTGCTCCCAGGTGTTGGCACATGTGGAGGAGCAACAAGTCCTGTCCAACCCTGAGCACCCAAGTGCTGTGGGTGTTCCCAAAACACTCCCAGTGCTGCCAGAAACCAACCTCCAGCATCCAGGGAGCTGAATCCCCACACCCCTGTGCTGGGGTGTTTTAATTAATAAATTAATTAATGTGAAGACAGGTTGGAGTTCAATAGCCAGGAGCTGAGGTGGCAAGAAATCTCAGGGCACAGCGTGGGCAGCACTTGGCAGAAGGTTTCCATGGAGTGAGCAGAAGATGGAATGCTGTGATTCATTGGGATAAAACTCCCAATGTGTGGAGGGAGGAAGACCCTCCTGCTTGCAGGGAGAAAGGGGGAGCTGATCAGCTTTCTTAGAGCTCCAGCTCCTGCAGGGGATGAACACAATCAAATGATATTCTCACTCTTCAAGGACCTTCTTTGAACTGCACACGGCCGAGGAAAGCCCCGGATAAGCTCAGCCTCACAGACCCAGCTGGCCCAAAGGAGATTCATGTTGAACAATTTTAGCAATACTAACAATGTAACAATTTTAACAATGAAAAATATTTGTGTCAAATTTTAAACTTTTTAGTTTATTAATATATAAAATTTAATTATATCATTACTCAATTTTATGTAACAGATATAATATGTTTTATATATTTATACATAATATACATTTGTATGTAAACAGAAATTTTGTGATATCCAGAACAAGTGGTG
>VYXB01000449.1:146249-187817 GCA_013397135.1 Pachyramphus minor | reverse complement strand
TCTTTTTCTTCAATTGTAACTCTAACCCTGGGGGCTGATCAGTAGGCCAGGAGATCCCAGGCTTAGTATTTCTCACAGGAGCATTTTTCGAGCAGCCCTTACTTGCACTTGGCAACCCCTTTGCAGTGCTTTTAGAGCCCTGCCCCATGTACAGTGCTGCATTTTCTCTGACCTCTAAAGCCTGATCATTCCCTGAGCCTAGTCAGGGACCCCACTCCATCTAGATGCTTGATATTCTTCAAAGAAGAACAACTTTTGCAGCCCCTTGAAGTCTCATTTTAGTTAAAATCTGTTTAATAGGTTTGCAAATCTTGTGGTTGCCCAAGAGAATTTGATATTAGAATAAACTGCAAGAGAAGGAAGAATTGCTGTGTGACACTGACTTGCACATATAAGAGAGTAACTTTTAAAATACTGTGTGTTGTCCATGGACAACTTTATTAGCATTAATAAATTATGCCTTTAAGCATTGTTTGAACTGGATCCTGACAGACAAAGAGGGAGACTGTTCCTCTGTTGCATAAGGGTCATTCAGGACTCAGTGTGTGACAAGGCTGAGGGGAGGAGGTGGGACTTCATGTAATTCAGGCAGATCACACAAAGCTGTCTTCTGTAGGGTCAGCTCCTCTGCTTACCTTGCATGGATCCCTGTGTGCATAGGGCGAAGGGATTTCAATATGGCAAAGATCAAGTTCTGTATAGAATAATTTCTACTTGTCTCAGCTTTCATGTTCATGTTTGAATTCTTGCTTTTAAATATTGAAGCAAATCCTGGGTAAAATCCAAAACGACTTGCTCAAAAACAGAAACAAAGTCTGAAACAGTAGAAGAAATCTAAAATTCAGACTTGGGTCCCACATAGCCAATGGATTCACTTTTCTTTCTCAAGATTCTGTTAGCTTCTGGGTACATCTCAGCCTGTCTTGATACAGAGGCCACTGTATTATTGAAAACTGAAGCTAAGTGCTTATTAGATATTGGTCAGAATCTTCTAAGGGTTTAGGTTTTCTTTTGCTTTGGTTGGTTCTGAATGAAATTATCTGATTTGTATTCACTTCACTTCTTTAATCTCTTTCTACCCTCAGTAGGTGCAAGTTCTCCACGAAGAGTATACAGAAGCTCACCAGTAGGCTGAAGGAGATGACTAAGCAAAAGAAGAATTAATCCTTTTACCCCACTTCCCTTGTACCCCTTGACTATTTGTTGGGAAGATAAAGGGGTGGATTGGTTCCCACAAGCCTTGTTTCCTTGGAATGAAACCATATCTGTGCTCTGCCTTTGTGTAATAGGCTGATGGTTGCTTTTCAAATTCTGCTGCTGAAGACTGTGTGTATCATCTTACAGACAAAGCATGATGTGTGGCTTTAGAGTGAAAGGCTTGCTGCTTCTTCAACACTTACAGTGTTGTCCACTCTCTACATGTAACTCAGAAAATACTAGGATAAAAAACTTTTGAAAATAGCCATGCCATGAAACAGCAATTGAAGAAACATAGTAAAGAGTCCAACTGAAAAGTATAGGGGAGACTTAAATCCCAGTTCAGGTAATTAACTTTTTCTTCAATAGCCAACACACTGAATATAATAAACCTGAATTTATACAAAGTGTCAGTTGTTTGCCAGAGTGTAAAATTACCTGACAGATGAAAAGTTCATTGCAGTGGTCTTAACCTGCATTTCCTGGAATGGATAATTGGTGTCAATATGTGTAAAACTGGGTATAGAGAGAAAACTCAAATGCATCGAGTTCTGGAGTGCCAACATGTCCAAATGGTTACAAGAAATTATTCTGAAGCGTGGTGGGTTGCTGCTGCACACTAACGATGAAGCAGTGTTGTAAATGTGGATGGTATATTGTGTGACTTTGGTTGAGTGAAGAGGTATATTTTTTTCTGTCTATATTTTATGCTTAATGGACAGGCCAACAGGAAAAGCAAATACCAATTTAACCCCATGAACTAGTAATTAAGGTAAAGAGCACTTATCTTTTGCATTGCAGAATATTATTTTGTGGGAAATGTTGTAAGCAAATTTGGTAACTCCAGTCCAAATCTATAGTAATAAACATACTTGCTACTTACTTGTTGACATGGTCTAAACTAATACTTTGTGTGAAAATGTAGCAGTAAATGTTGTCTGAATTAAGTTATGAACATATATTCAGAAGGAATCTTTACTTATCTCCCTAGAAAAGTCAAAAGCATAACATATAATGTTAGATTTCATAGTTTGTGATGACAGCTGAGGTTTGCTTCCTTGGTGTTTCCTTCTCTTGAGCTGTGCTGACCATGTTTCTGTGCATGATGAGCTAATTATCCATTTCAGCTGGTTATAAAGTGTAAAATTAATTTGTGATAAATTTCTAGACAACTTGTTTATATGGTAAGACCTAATCATGATTGTCATCCTCATAAGATGTTTTTGAAATACAATGTGGTAATTAACACTGGGAAATAAGCAGGCAGCAGTCTCAGTGGGAGATTGAGGAGTAATTTTTGTTTCTGTAGTGTTTATAAATGACAGTAGTAGTACCAGTACTGATCATAGGGTGAAAAATTACAGGAATGGGAGGGTAACATAAGACAACAAATGGAACGGGATATAGAAATAGTAATCCAGATAAAGACATTATTAAAAAGATTGATGGAATATGGTGGTGAAAATGGAGCCTGGTTTTGTGGAATGCCTGGGGATTCAGTAATTCAAATAACAGTACCAGAGTAATTAAAACTTTGGGCAAACTGTGAAATTCTACCATGCAAAAAGTCCATTTGGGTAATGAGGCAACTAAAATCCTGGAAAATATGATCATACAGGGAACCTTGCTGTTATATGCAAAGTTGGCAAAGTAATGGTTCTCAACAAGTGAAACCCTGAAACACTTTATGAGAGTGAGCACAGGAGGAGTTTCTTTGAGCTATGTAATGAGCGTTTCGAAAAGTTATCAGATGAGAGCATGTATGAAAACTGAAACGAAAAATATTATTTTAGTCTATACCTGTTCCTCCAATAATTTCAGGATTTTAAACCCTGTGAACCTAACTTTTTCTACATGTACTACATGTAACCTATAAAGAATTACATATCAAAAAGATAGACAAACTGTCACTAGCCACCAGAAGAAACCCTTGTAAACTGAAGTTGTTTGGTGTTCCTTATGCTGCTGAATAGAGGGAACTGCTCAATCTCAACAACAATAAGGTATGGTTGAAGTTATGTTGTATTGAGCTGCCATTTAAATACCTAAGATTCAGTGGTTAGTTTATATCAACACAGAAATAATACAGATTTGTCATTTTGATTTAGAGTTGAAATCTGGTTTTCTGACTTTTGCATATATAAATTAGTTCCTGCTTGTTTGGTTGTTTTTGTTTGGTTTTGGTTTTATTTTTGTTAATTTATTCTATTCTTACCCAGTTTCTGTTTATCTTCTTCAACTAAACAGTTTTGTGCCTTGTGAGATACACATTTTAAATGGTTTTTCTTATTATTCCTTAATAGACTTTTTCCTTATATGTGCATAGTAATGTGAAATAGTCATGAACTGATCTATGAACAGATATGTTAGATGATGATTAGTTTGTTGGAAAAAAGAATTGGTAATTCACAGAAGTTTGATCTGTTCTCACAGAAGAGAAGTGGTTGTAATAAAATCCATTTTTCAGCCCTTCTTGTCATTCTGGAACTTCAAAGATAACAGGTCAGCAATAAGTCACTTTATTATTGCTATAATGTAATGCTGACAGTTTCAGGCAGAACATTTATTAAGGGCGATTTAGAAGAACATAAAATGAAAGTGAAGGAAATGCTACAATTCCTCACACCTGAGCATTCTCTTGTAGGAATTTTGCCTTAGTTCTGGATGAAGACAACCTTCACCTAAATGCTTAAGTAAATGCACCAGCATGGCACAAGTGCAAGTTCATTGATTTTAACAAGCTACTTCTCTGTGCTGGTCTGTCTTCCCAAAAAAACCTTTATCACATGTAATCTCCCAGCATTGAAACTTGAAAGAATGCACTTGAATTATATTGAAGAAAGCAAGGGAAATGTGCATTTTTTTGTCATTGGGGTCAGAAGACCCTGAACTGGGACTTGGGGAAATCGGAGTGGGGAATGATGCTTCCTTTCTACTGTCTCAAGAAATGTTAAATTTCATTTCCTTCTCGTGTCTATTGATACTGTGCACATAATTTTTTTCCTTTCAGGTAGCTTGAGTGGTGTTGGTCCATCAGAAATTTCACCTGTGTCTATCAAGGTGCTCTTCTTTCTCAAAGGCTGAAGAGAGGGCTGAAAACTTGGCTATACATTTAAAATAGCATAGTTCTATTGTGCATTAAGAACACCTGTCTATCCCAACTCAAGATGTAATGGAGTGCTTGAATACAATTTTTTCTGGAGAGAAGAAAGACAAAATCGTTGTTGCTAAGTGAAGTATTACATCTTATGGCACATAAGTGGATATTTTGTGATGAGTATAGTCTTTATTTAAACAACTGTATGATCTTCAATAAGCAAGTCACTTATGTAACATGCTCTGCCTGAATCTGTAAACTATTGAATAATTGCTGCATGATAGCAGATGCTGAGTTACAGCCTCAATGACATGTCAGCTTTCAGTATCAGTATGACTGTTTAATTACTTATAAGACAACACAGGACTGATCATATTTTTTTACAAAATACCTAGGGAGCATTTTCTTGCAGCACTCCAGATGAAACCAGTGGGAATCCTATTTCTTATTTACACCTTTCATGGTGAAAAAGATCTTAAGGTAAAGTTTTTAAGTGAGNGCACTCCAGATGAAACCAGTGGGAATTCTATTTCTTATTTACACCTTTCATGGTGAAAAAAGATCTTAAGGTAAAGTTTTTAAGTGAGATACTTACGAACACTCCACTATTCTTGAGATTTCATAACAGGTGTAAATAGTTCTTAGTTTGTCAGCTCAGGTGATGATATCCATAGTGATCTTCTCATTGACCCTTGTCCAACATATTTGTGAAGGAACAGACCTTCTGTTTATTACCTGGTCTACAGGGAGCAGGTTCTGGAACACAGAAGCTGATGATCCTTCCATTGTTTGCAGCCCTGTTAGTCAAATACTTTAGAAGCCAAGAGTCTGGTCATTAGTACTGAAATTTGAATGCCTGCTTAAAACTTTGTATTTTAGGATTAACTTTTAAGGTTTATGTCGAATTTCACCCCCCCCGAAATTCACTCTAAGCTACTGTTTGTTCTTCTAGCTTTTTCATCCACTAAGGACAGATTTCAGGCTAATGGAAACTACAGTGGCTTAGATGAAATCCACAGAAGCACCATTTTACCTTGTCTATTAGCTTTCCCTGAGAAAACTTAGTAGTTATGAATGGAATTATGTTATATGTTATAACATATGATTTAATTGTTCCTGTGAGCAACAGGATTGTTACTAGTAGTACAGGCAGGAATGCTTCACACTGATAATAAACTGAATCTGTGAAAGTAATTAATTTAACTGACTCTGTAAATACAAGGAAAGGTTGGGAGATAAACTGTCTTTACAACTAGAGGTTTGAATTAGTGCCTGTATGTGGACCCAAACAGAAGGCATGTGGTCTACACACTTTTTAAATGAATACAGAGCCTGCTCATGTCTCAAATGTGTTGTGTGGGATTTTATTAATAAATAGCTTAATAGAAAAACTCCTTCAAAATTAAAGTTCAGCCACTATGGTGAAAGGCAACACAAAACCTAAAAGCTACTGAAATAGTTGTTAATCTAAAAAGATGTCTAAAATTTCTAAATTAAAAAAAAAGTGTATTAATTTTTCAAAGGTTATTGTTATGACTGAAGGAAAATCATCTTTACAAAGAGAAGCCAGAGAGGAAAACAGGTAGCTTCAAAGTGACTCATCCCAGTTCCTTCCAAATACAGCCTTTCACGCTTAAACCAAATCCATGCCTCTACATCAGTCTTACAATCATCAAGAAAAACCATTCTGTTAACCATAGTTTCCACACTGAACAGAGCTGCTTTTGAGCTGTTTCTTTCTGCTTCTACAGGGACTCTGCAATTAAGTCCCTTTTCAGGTGTATCTATGGGTAAAAGAACAGGAGTGGTGAAGTGGAACACAAGATTGTCTGTTATCCAGAGTCCTGGATGACCAAGGAGAGAATGGGTAAATTCCTACCTCTGACAGTAACACCAAGCTGAATGTAGAATACTCTGCAGTCTCAAATGCCTGGCAAATAGAGAGAGGGAAAAGAACCAAGCTGCAGCACTGCAAAGTAGCATATTAATCTAACTGTGATCCTGTTACCAATAACAGGACTTTGAACAGATTCTAGAAAACCACTATTTAGGCAGTTATATGTCCTTTACTGAGTCCTTTTCCTTTCTTTTTTTCCCCCCTCCTTCTTTCTTTTTTCTTGTACTAGTATGTATGTGGTACTGGCTTTAATCCCCACCTCCGCTTTTAATTTTTGTTTTCAGATTACTTCATCAGCATAGAAGAGAAGACATAATGGTTGAAATCTACACTGGTAACACATTAACTCTAAGCAGACTCTTACAAACATCAGCAAGGAGTTCTTCATAAGAAATTGTTGTGAGTTCACTTTTTACTTTCAGCTTTTTTTCCTATTGGTTTTGCATCTATAAATGGTAAGAAAGATTGAGCAAGTAGGAAAGTGGGAATAGAGAAGAACTTCATAAAGCTAAGAGGCAGGCTACAGATTTTGGATATTGTAATAGCAACACTTTTGTTGGATAAGGAATTTTTACTGAACTACTTCAGAACATAAATGTATCAATTTAGCCTTTAGACACTAAATCACCAAAGCTAAAAATTATACTTTTGAATAGTAAAATTCAGCTTGACAGTAAATGAATCATAAGGATTAAAGCTAAGATTTTTTAAATGGTAAAATTTAAAATGACAAATGAGAGGTTAGAACTAATTTGTTCAAAGACAACTGGGCTGAATGATTTTCAAAGGCAATTTGCACAGAAAAAATTATGCCTATTAAAACAAAGTAATTCAAATCTTAGCAGAATGAATCAGAAAGAAGGCAGAACGATAGTATCTTAATTAAAGTATCTCAGTTACAAACTGATCTAATTTAGTGTGAATCTTAAAAACTCCCATGAGAAGGACAGGAGCTCATATTCCAAAAGACAGTATTTTTCTTCTTTATTTAGCAATGACATATTTAAGTCAAGTTTTCCTTCCCCTTTTTAATGATAACATAGAATTATGTCTACACAGAACTGCTTCCAGGGAGAACAAAATAAGACGAGAGTGTTTCTTTTGAAAGCATCTATTGATTTTAGACTGTATTACATAATTTTGTAGGGAATAGTAAAATAAAATCCTTTAAATCTCTTTAGTTAGAATCAATGGAATAGAAATAACAGGGTTTTTTGATGGAAAATTGATATAGAATAATTTAGGTTGGAAAAGTTCTCTGAAATCATGGAGTCCAACCATTGTACGTGGAAGAGGATTTTCATTATATTAGTTTGGTTATATGTAAGGGGAAAGTTGCTAGAGAATAGTACACTACAAATAAGAGGTTGTATTATGTTTATGCTGTTGTACCAAACATCTTGCAAACTTTAGACGTATGTATTTTCTTTGCGGCCACATTGCAAACTCACAGAATCTGGAAAAAGGTGTGTTTACAGAGGTACTTCTTTATTATTTCTGAGGGTGATGCAACAACATTTTTTTAGTAACAAGGTGTCTTTGTTAACTTAAGATGGCCTCTATTTTAATGAGCATGACTCACCAGAGGACTTTTAAATGATGCAGCATGTAGACAGAAACTAATCTCAATCATCATGCATATGGAGTATCTCACATAAGGTGCACCTTTACTTTCAACTAATTATTTTTACTATGTTCAATTATTCCATGTGAAATGCTATCAGATTCACTGTCAGTATCTTTTCTGTAGTCCATGGAGAGGAAGAGGTTTCTGCTTTTTTATTTTTGTAATTGCCCTTTGCTTCCATGTCTGAAACAATAGATGCAGCAACTGGTGAAAATACAAAATAGTTTTGTTAGTAAAGTTTCTGTATAAGCAGATTTTTTTGACAATCCTCCAGCCCTTGTGCTGAAAGGTAGTCTTCATTTTTGGCTTCACATTGACTTAAATATTTCAAGTTCTACCCCTTTTAAAGGTCTGATGCAGATTTCTTAAATAATGTATTGCTTAAATAACAAATAAAAAATCTGATAAAAGTCAGATTTCTTCATAATTTAAATGATAAAGCATTGGAACTAGATTCTGCCTTTTTACTGCTGTAGTTGGAAGACAGCACATCCTGGAAAAGTTTTTGTCAAGTTAATGTATTTATTCCATTTTTTAGTGCCTGGAGATTATAGAACAAGGGTAAGATAGAACCTGATAGTCTTTTGTCAATGAAAATGTATTTTCCTCAGAAAGTGGCTTTAAAGTTATGGAAATGATTTATTCTCATGGAGATGCTTTATAACATTTTTTCCTGTGCGTTATGCAGGAGACATCTAAAGGAATTTCTTTACTGTTTTTCTTTCAGAGAATATTTCTCCAGACAATTTGCTGAACATCTGTCTTTGCTATAAGTATCTGTATTCATTCAGAATGGTAATATACCAATATCAACTCCTTGAGCATGTGTTAGTCTGCAGTGGAATTACTTTTATCAGGTTATAGGAGGTAAGAAAACTTTGTAGTTCTCTAGGGACTCTAATCTAGAAACTAAGCTGTGAAGCAGACAAGAAGAATATGGGCAGAATGTGTTATGACATGGAACAGACCAAGTAAAGCGGTTACTGAAATTTTGTAAGGGAAAAAAAAAGAAGCCTAAGGCAAGGGCACAGGCGCAGTTCAGTGCTCAAGTGTACTAAAATATGCTTGTTCAAAGGAGATCAGGAGTGTCACCAGCTTACAAATTGTTTTTTCAAGGAAATGTAAATAGGGTAGTATTTGAGATGCCAAGTGGCATGTGAAGATGCTGGCTGTATTTTAAAGTGATACTACAGTTTTGATTTGTCCACCACTACAGTATTAGTGCAGTGCTGATAAGGTGCTTAAATGCCAGCCTCATTTGTTGCCAGAAGGGAGCCACTGTACATGTGTTTTGTGTGTGGTTTTTGGTGACAAAAATGAATTAGCACATTAACTCAAGGCAGTGCAAAGCCTCAGTGCTTGTCAACATGAATTTTATCTTGCATTGATGAGCAAGAGCTCCAAGAACTTTTGCCCTTATGTGTCTTAACAGCGTTCAACTACTCCAGCTGTCCTTGCTCACTTCTCCTGCAGTTTCAAGGATGTGTTTTTTCTGATATATCTCTGCACTCATGTGGTACTATTCACTAGAGTTCTCCATTCCAGTCCCACTTCCCCATCTGTTTTACCCATTTCTGCGCTGCCAGCTCCTGGTCTGTAGCTATTGATCTCAGTGTAGTCCTGCCTGTGCTCTATGTTCTCGAGCTGTACAAACCCTATGGAGGCTCCGTGCTGGCAACAAACCAGGCAGGGCTTTACATATCCGGGGTTATCTACAGGGCTGGGAAATCAACAGGGTTTTATAGCAGACAGTTAATTGGCTTTTAAAAATAATCCAGCTTTTGGTTTTCAAAAGCAAGCAGGCTATCAAGAATAAACACGTAGCCAGTGAGTCAGAGAATGACACAGCACTGGTTGCTATTCGTTCAATGAACTAAGTGGCTTTCCAAAATTCTTTTCTACTTTGTAATCTTTTTCACTGATTAGTGTGTAAAAGACTGCCAAACTGAACATGAGGAAAGTAATCTCTGAAGCATGAAGCCATATTTAGAGAAGCTAGAAAAAATACTCAGACATTTTTGATAATTTACCCATGCAAGAAAAAAATGTGCACTCAACTGACTGACCAGAGCAAATACCATATTTTGGTTTAAAAGGTTACTTTTTCTGTTCCTCATATCTGAAAGATGTGTTTTTTACTTGGAGAAAAATCTGGAAAAAGGAAATCCTTGTGATTTTTTTTTTTTTTTTTACTTTAATGGAAGCATAGTACATAACTATGAGAAGATTCAGACAGCAGCTATCCCAGGTTGATGGCTAGGAACATTGACTTGGGGACTGTAATGTGAGCTTGGATAACAGGGCTACTTAAACTGTCTTAGCCCTGTGTATGCTGCTCCATGGCTTTTGGTCTTATCTCTTTTCCATCACCTGCTCATTAATGGAATTAATCTTTCCACAATGATTCAATCTTCTCTTTGGGAAATAAATCCTACTCAAATTTTTTTTGGATTTTTTTTTCTTTTCCGTTCCAATCAGTTCTCTAGTACTGCTATTTTAGAAACTGCCCTAAGAAATATTCCTGTCAGCAGAAGGGGTATCTAGAGGTAGAACCCCCCGTTTTTTTTAGCAACATGGTAGCTTAAATGCAAGTCAAGCGTACAGTGTGAATGAAACAAGTCATTTTGTGGTTGGCAGCTACCCAGTTTTATTTCCCACCCTGTAACTCCTATTGTTATGTAAGAGAAAGGGCTTTTCCTAATAAAAGTGATTTCTACTTCAGCAGCAGCCAGCATCGTCTTTTGCTCCATGCTTCTTGGATGCAAATTATCTGGGATGTCACATCTTGCACACCTCATTGTTATGCCACTTCATAAGCCAGGGTACCGTAGATGGTACAGAACAGATCCCTGATACAGAAGATGGTAACTAAGCAGGAGTAAGAAGGGAGTCTGCAGAATGTGAGTTCATACTTGAGAAGAGTGTGCTACATTAAGATGGTGAGGTGGAAAAGAACTTTTTTTTCCTTGCAACTCTTCTCAGATGTTTTTTTTTCAGTAGTAAAACTACTTTCCACACAAGTTTGTCAGGCTCTTGTGTGGCAGTATTTGGATACGTTTCTTTCAATTTGTTTGGAAAACATGTTACCTAGATATTCTAGGATAGCTTGCACTGCATGCTACACCTTTAATCAGCGTACAAAAATACTCTGTGTCACAAGTCTGGAAATGGGAACCAGGAATCATTACTGTCCACTGTATAAAGATATTGAAACTTGATAAAACTTTTTCTCTTGCTCACTTTATTGCAAGTGCTTCCTTACTTTGAATTCTGATACTGGCTCCATATTTGTTTGATTTGATTTCTTCCCATGTTTTTCTTACTTACTATTTAGGCAAAAGTTGGACCTCTTTCCAATTTCTCCTAAGTGGGGCAAGGTCATGTTATAACTTTCTTTCTTTTTCTTGGAAATGAAATCCTGGCTTCATATATAATCTTGAATTCATGTTCAATAAAATGCTGTTACTTACATTCTGTTTTGCAAAAGAGTTTAAGCTTTCTCTAACTGTTTTGGAGGAGGAGGAGGCTTCAAGGGCTTTATATGACTGTTGGTCACAAAGATCTGGTCAGCATCAGTTGGACCCTGATACTTCATACATATCAACTGGATCTGCTCCTGGTGTCAGCAGAAATTTAAAGATATCATTTATGGGCAGCTATAAAGCCCTGCATGGTTATATATTTCCTGGGCACCTGATTGCTCTTAAACAGGAAACAAAGCGAGCTTTAGCCCATCCAAAGGTGGGGAGCAGTTGAATTGATACTAACTTCTGAACTGTTAATTCCTGTACTATTAAGTTACCAGAACGTCTAATACACTGTACTGATTTGGGCTGGGTAATGTTAATTTTTTGTGCTGTTACTGTTGATACATTGCAGAGTAATAAAATGGATTTCTCTGTTAATTATTGTTCTAGAGATAAATACTTCACTCGCTGAAGCAGTGCACAAAAGATAACTGAAGATATGTCAACAAAATGCAATACACTGCTTTGCAGAGATGCGCTGATTTAGCTCTGAATGCATTATCTAGCTCCTGGCTGCATTAAATTTGAATGTTTTTCTACTTACAGTAAAGTCCCTGCCCTGCAGCCAGGGTGGAATATCCCTGTGCAGTTATATCAACTAAGCAAAAAAAACTTAGTGTATTCAAGGTGGTTTGGGAGCATTTGCTTGGTCCTACAGATTCTACTTGAAGGAGTTTGCAGAAAACAAAAGAAAAGCAGATGAGGTATGAAAAGAGCACAAATATATTTATTGAGTATAAGCAAGGGATCATATATTTAGATGCCTGCCCTTTGAAGGCATTGTGACAGAGCAGAATTGGGAGATATTTGAAGAAGATATTAAGAATAGTTTGGGGCATTATATGTGTGTAAAGCACTGTGATGCATAAGGGAAACATGGAAGAAACCATAGGGTCACCCTTGAATGGGAAAAAAGGAAAAGCATTTTCACAGTAAAGATGGGCTCTGATTTCATGATAAAGAGTTAGACAACACACTCGGTAAAAGTGCTAACTAAGGAGAGAAGCCAGTAGGCAGACATTTGAATCAATAAGAAGCTGAAACTGTTAGAAATATTAATCTTTTGGAACAGTGATATGGAGTCTCTGATGTATGGGGAAAAAGTTAGAGTAAAATTCCAACAGCATAAGAGATGGTATTTGATATCAGATAAATTTGTTTTGTAAATAATCATTATTGCTATTGAATATGTGTCATATAAATTATGCTGGTCAGCTGCTTGCTTTGGATTTTTTAGGTAATGCCATATAGGTCTTCTTGATATGATTGGAATAGCAAAAGAAACTTAAAAAATTAAACTTTTAAGATATGTTTTGGTTGGTTAGTGGTTTTGACAGAAAGTCGGTGGAGAAAGAATCATCTTCATTTTTGCTGGCTCAAGATCCACTTTAGATTTAAGCAGAAAAATTCTTCAGTGAATGCAGGGGGACAAAAAACCAGCAATGCAGTTTAGTATTTTGTCCATGTTTAGGATCTTTCAGTGTTCTGATTTTTGTGGACTAGCTATGTTTCTATGATAGAACATTTTTGTAGTATAATATGTTGCCGTTTTTAAATGAATGTTTAAATTGTTGAAATTAATGATTTAAACAAATATTCTTTATTTGTTCTAATAGTTGAAAACTAGATAAGCAAAGCCTAAGGAAGAATAAATAGATTCTTGTTAGCAGCCTATTTGGAAAAAAATAATCTTTTGCAAACTGGACTGCGTATTCATCCAGGCAAGGAGAAGGTCGAAAACTCTTTATATGAATCTTCATAAAAATAAAATAAAACCAAAATACTGCATAAACTACATTGAATTTGTTGCTATGGATAGAAAGATTGTTAATTTCCCCACCTCCCCCCCATAACTTTGGGACATGAATGGCTTTTTTTTTTCCTCTTTGATATAAACAATTAAATTTCTACAACAGAGAGGCAGCTAGTTGATGCTAGTAGAAAACATTGACACCACATCAGAAATTTTGACTTTCTTCTTTCATTTCTGTTCCAAAACTGCTTCTGATATTTCCTCAGTATTGGAATGTAGTCTGGGAATCTGAGGTTGCTGATTTTTCTAAGACCTCTCTAGTGATTCTTATGTTCATGTATATTTACCTATTTTCCAATGCAATCGTTCAATGATTTTCATATGGAAAGGTATCCCAAGTGCACTTGTTGCATACATAACAAAGCATAAAGCTGTACACTGGCATGGGAAAAGCCTGAAGGCTGGCTATAATGGACAGTTTGAGTCTGTGATACATGGCACTTTATTTTTAGTGTCTGTACTGAGTAACATTAATGTAGGCATTAACACCTGACTTGGCAGACTTCTCCATAATGAGACTTTGCACTGAGAATGCTGGAAAACTGAATGGACCACAAACTGTGAGTGCTCAAGGATGAGGAGGGTGTCTGTGTCTGGGTCACTGCCTTAGGAACACGGCTCTATGTTATTGCAGTGTTTTGTGTCACCCATTCCTGTACATTTTTAGAGACTGTGCTATTAGTAGTGCTCTCACAGAAGGTCATGCCCCAGAAGATCAGTGCATAGAATACTTCTTGCTCTGTTATTCTTTTGCTTTCTTTTACTTGGTAGAGACAAGCAAATAAAAACACATTAATTCACCGTTGGACAAAGAAACTAGAGAGTAAGGATCTTTACAAATATATGAGGAAAAAAGTGGAATTAAAGAACAAGAAGAAAACCAGAAGTTATTAATTAATGAAGGAAAAAATAGTACATCCTTTAAAAACAGAATTTAATTTTTTAAGGAAAGGCTATTGTTGTAGAACTATAAATGTCTATATAAACATGATGTGTAATAAAACAGATCAGTTGCAAAACCCAAGGAAGGTCTATGCTTTCCTCAGAAGTGTCATACGACAGAACAAGTATGTAATTTCCATAACAAATATTGTCTTTTCTGTTTCATTTCTCTTGATTCTAATTCTTTAAGTGATGGTATGAAAAATATTGTAGAACAAGTTGTAAGAAATAAGTTTTTTCTCTAGAAAGGCTATCAGCTGATAGATTTAGTGACTCTGCAACTGAATCTTCATAATAATACTAATGCTGTATCTTTTTTTTCTTTTTGATGAAATGTGTATGAATAGTACTTGTTACTTTTGATTTGTTTTTGTAGCTTATACATGAAAAAGAAAAAATAGTGAACTAACCCAACCAGGTTGGGTAGAATTGGATGTAAAAAGAGATTATTAATGTTTTATTTACTCATATGACTGTTTATTACCTGATTCAGACACATTTCTGTGGTAAAAAACAGCAGGGGTCATCTTTAATGCATTGCAGATGAAATTAGAGTACTTGTTCCTAGGGAGACTGCCAATGTATTCTTTCCTGTAGAGTATTAATTTAGCAGGGGGACTGTAGAAGAGCAGAGGGTAAACAAGTTGCTGGTTTATGGCACTCCACCTCACCCAGAAGCTTTGTGTTACCATTTGCTCTGTGAATCAGTGTTGTTGAATTTTTGGCTCTTTCATCTTTCATGCTTAAACTTACATGTGTCTGTGAAAGTAATGTACACTTGAGAAGAATTCTGAATCCTGGTGTTCCCTCTACTACTTTAATCAAATGTTATGAGAAAGTACTTTGCTTACTAAAACAAAACTTTTAACAAAACTTTAAATGGGTGCCACTGAAGGTTCTGGTTGAAGGCCTATGCAACTTTTGCATTTGCCTGACCTGGGTAATTTTAATTAAAGATTCAGTAAGTTGAACCAATTCCTAAGGGGAAAGGGATAAACTTTTATTAGTTGTTCTTAACTTTTGTCCCTAATTTACTGAGGTTAAAAAATTTTGGTTGCAATGGGAAGAAGGATGAAGATGCTCTAGTTAGATATCCAGCTATTGGTTGTGTCTCAGAGCACTTAGCTACATGCTAAATAACTACACAGGCACATGCATTTAGCTAGTAGATGAGTTGAAGCTCTCTTAAAAACATGGAAAATCTGATTCCTTGGGGATATTTTCTTCTTTTCTAAGCTGGTTTCTTGTTTGATGCTTACATTTTATGTGTTCTTTCAGTTGCATTGTAATTTTAAGGTGTTCTGCTATATAATATTCTCTGACGATGACTTCTTTGGCTTTTGATTAGTTGTAAAATGATGCCCTAGCCTAAATGGTGAACACTAGCAATAGCAAGGGAATAGCTGAGGCTGGATATGTGCTTTTGGGGATGTTCATTAGAAAGAGAAGTATGTGCCAGACATGTAGGTGTCAACTGATAACTCCTGGTACACAAGGGAAGTGAGTGATTGCTGTATTCCTTGTTCTTGTAATGAGGGGGTGTGTGCATTTTGTAAGATACCAAGAAAAATCTTCAGTGATACTTTTGTTAGCTTTTTTCCTTTGTGCTGGTGATTCATCCATTTCAGTTGAGTTTCTCAGGGAGTGTGCATTCTCTTAGCTGTTCAGCTTAAAGTTTCACAAATACGTTAAGATAGCTTTCTGCCTTGTCTTGTGTGATAATGATTTCCATTACATGTACCTATACACTGCTAAGTTATCGACACCTTCCCAGCCAAAATTCGAAGCATAGAACTGTGAGTGCAGCTGTGGGGAAAATTAACTCCATCTCAGTCAGGCCCAATACAATCTTGACCTGATTCCATATTGTTTGCATCATATCTAAGTCCCACATAATTTAATAAACACACACACATATATGTATATTGGTTTGTGGCATTAGATTAGTTGTTTCTCTTTCTTTCTTATTGTAGTGCTGTGGCTTTTATCACACGTAGTGGGGTTTTTTTTCTTCCACTGGAACTGAATGTTCCAATTATATGACAGTTATTCAGGCAAGCCATTTTGTAAACTTTTATACATATTTAAAGAACTTGCTCAGCCCCACTTCTGTTTAGATGTTTTTGCAGAGGAACCATTGTGTGTATGAGAATAAAGAACAACTGGTTCCTTGAATCCATTTTCTGACATGAGCATGTGAAACCTGTTTCACAGAGGTTAAAGCAACTAAATTATGTTTTTCCAGTCTTTAGATAAGTCATTGAGGTAATAGCTTGCTTTTTGTGCATTTGCTTCATATTTGCAAAAAAGAGGTTGATCTGAAATGTGTTCTTTTTCATCTGTATTTCATAGTGTCACAACTTATATTGCTTTAAGATCTAGGATATGTGGTGTCAAGCATCCTTGGTAAGATGATGAACTACTGTAAAAGCATCTCCCTTGACTCTTTCAGGAATCAGAGCTTCTGAGTACTTCAAAGGAAAAGGCTCTTCTGTAGTATGTGAAAAGACCTTCCTTGGTATGAACTAAATGACTCAAATGCAGAAGAGAAACAGTGTCTGATGGTTTAGACCCTTTCTTTTCAGCCCTTGGCTTCTCAGTTGAGGAGGGACTAGTGAGTTCCGACTGTAATAATGGTGAGAAATTTTAAGTTAAGTTCAGCTCTAGTAAGTCCATATCCTTCAACTCACTAAACTGCCCTCCCATGCCCTCCCACAGCTGTGGTACCAGGAGTACTTTGAGAAGCTCTGTGTTTTCCTAATAATATCAATGACTTCCTGAACTCAAAATACTCTAGACCAGTTGCAGAATAATCCATATTAATAGTTTTTACAGTGTGTAGAAAAGCAACACTTGCTTGTTAATACCTTCAATTTTTTGAATTATTTTGTCTTTTTAAGTGATTTTGCCTACTACAAGTTCTTGCTTTTATGCAACTAGAAAGCAGGATTTGTGTTTTTGAAATAGTAGGACTGTGGCTGTGTTGCCTCAGAATTAGGATTACCAGGCATGACTGAAGTTGTGTCAGGGGAGGTTTAGGCTGGATATCAGGAAAAGGTTTATCATCCAGAGGGTGGTTAAGAACTGGAACAGGGTCCCCAGGGAAGTGGTCACAGCACCAAGCCTGACACAGTTCAAGAAGCATTTGGAAAATGTTCTCAGGCACATGGTGTGATTCTTGGAGCTGTTTTGTACAGGGCCGGGAGCTGGATTTTGATGATTATAGTAGGTCCCTTCCAACTAAGGGAAGGGACCTCAGGATATTCTATGATTTCAAAAAATCTAGTATTTATAGCTCTATAATTGTTACAAATAATGGTTTATGTTTTCTTCTTTCTACCTCAGTGAATACAAATGAAACCTTAATATGAAAATATCTAAGAGGATTTTTCAGTTATGTTAGAGTGAACCCTGTGTGATTTAATTAACATTGTTGCATACAATTGAATATGGTATTTGGTCCCAAATGCTCTCTCACAGATGATCTTGTGAATTCAATGTTAACCTTGCAGTGGAAGAGAAGCATTGTGCTTTTCTACGGGGTGAATCAGAAGACATTTTGAAAACACTTTTTTATCAAGTTGACTAATATTATTAGAAAACCTATTTTCATCTGCCGGTCATTCCTTACATTTAAATTCTAAGCTCACTGAAGCAGCAGTTTTGTTTTGTTGTGTGAGGTGCACAACACATTGGGTCTTGCTCCCTGGTGGGAACTTTTCAGTATTATGTTACTAACGTAAGAGAAATAAGTACAGTCCTTATCTATTAGAATGATAAAATAATAATTATTTCTTTTATCATATTAGTATCTGTGAGATGAGACATATCAATGCCCTATCACAGTTTTCTGTACTGTGTTTACCTACCTGCTGCAGGTACACAGTTTGATATATAAAAAGAACTGTTGTTTTTCATATTAGAATGACACAGACATGTTTGTACTTTGATAGTAAAAGGCCACAGATTACTTTGAGATGGGGGGGAGTTTTCTTAACATTTCTGGGAAAGCAAGTTGAGAAGAATTATATTATTAGTCCTAATATATACCCATTTCTCCCCCACGCCCATCTATTTCCAGTAAAAGCTTTTCTGGTGTGTTCATTGAGGAAAATGCTGAGCTTTAAAAATGTGCATTTAATGATTTCCGTAGCTTAGAAACTGACTTCTGTCCTCAGAGTAGACAAGATTCGATTAATGTAGGGGTTTTTTCCTATTCTTTTCTATCCATTTTACCACTATTTCTTCCCTTTTTTTCCCCTAAGGTATTAAAAATAAAATGAATAATCAGCTGTTTGTAAGGCTGTTATTTAAAAGCATTTACATTAATCATTGAGGGGCATAATGCACTTTGGGAGAAACATAATACAGATACATAACTATAGTCATTAGCTGCTGGTTGCTGTTTTTGAATCTGTTTTTTTTTTTTCTTGTTGAGTACCAAAGTATATTCTGCAATTCTCATCCTTAAGATTATGAACAAACCGAATTATCCCTTTTAATCTGCAGAAATGGAAACAAGCCTTCTAACAAAAGAGAAGGAAGAGCTGGAGACTAATGTTTCTCAGCTTTATTGGCCTAACTGTACCACATTCTTCTTATGGAGGTCAGAATAATTTGGTAGGACCATTTTCAGGCTTCCTTAAAAATACAGTCTACACATAATAGTCAGCTAGAGGAGCAAGAGAAAAGAAGGAGAATTTACATATATGGGCAGAAACTCATGATGAAACTGATTCTAACTGGTTCTAACATTATTTAATCTACTGAAGAAAGACAGGAAACTCCAGATATTTCAAGAGATTGAATTTCATGAGTTTCTTATACTGCATTAGTGTAATTTTGTGATTTTTGAATCTGTGCTGTGGAAGAGAGAGCAAAATACAGTTTTGATTAATCATATCATGGTAAAGTCTGACCCTGTGCATCAGTAAACTTGTGATAACAAGTTAATTACATATGCTAATCTAATTTGTGTTTACAGATCTGGGTTTTTAAAAGCATCCAGCTAATGCTTAGCTGTTATAGGTGTCAGCTGCTCTTAGGACAGTTACGCTGCTTGTTTGGGGGTTGACTGGTGTATAAAAGCTGATCCCCACATAGACAACAAAATCCTGTCCCTTCCTCTTCAGTCTAATTAAATTCCCCCCAGGAAGAGATAGTAGATGAAGTTTCTTCTTAGTTTGGGGAAAAACTATATAACAAAAAAAAAAAAAAAAGGAAAGAGAGAGAGAGAGGAAAGGCGTTGTACAAACTGGGAGAAGGGCTTGAGAACTGGTAGCACTACTTCATCTGGAGTAGTGTGCTTGCTGCCTCTCTGCCATGTAGACACGAGTAGCTCCAGGTGAAGTTCATGGCTCCTTGACTCATGATTTGGTGCTTTGTAGCACATTAGTGTGCAGGCTCCTTTTTCTGTGGCCTGAGCTGTATGTTAGAATTAGTGCCTCTGGTGTTCCCCAACAGCAGGGAACATCTGTAGAGAGGCAAGGCTTTCCAAAATCTCAAGTTCACATCTGGGTTGCAAAAGATAGCTTCTTATTCCAATCTGTTTGCTCTATTTTTCTCTATCCTTAGCCTCAGGCAGAAGCTGTGGGTCTTGCAGAGTTAACAGCCCTGATATGTACTTTACCTCCTTAGAAAAGTTAATTCAGTGTTTGACCCTAATTACTGATAGCTCTCGCAATGATTGGAAAGATAGAATAATATTAACAGTGCTTTGTCAATTAAAACATGAAGACCTGTTCTAATATAGCCAGATATATTGTGGTGCCGTGTGTAAGAGGAATTTAATTTTTTTTCTATTTTCAATTACCCCTAAAGCCAAGGGCTCCTGGGTATTTTGGTATCTGAACTCCAAGCTCTTTTATCATCTCCTCAGAGGCCTCAACAAAATTAAGGCCCTTCTGCAATTATTAGTCCCCAAGACAAATTTATTCCGTAGAACAGGAACATGCATTTTGGGTTGAAGAGCATATTACATTGATTAGGCAAATACTGACCCAGATCCCTTCAAAGCTGTGTATCAAAATTATATGATTAGCACACTTCCCTCTATCATATCAACCTCTGACACATCCCCCTGGGTTTCTGTGGAAATACTCACCTGCCAGTAGAAGAAGGTGAGGAGATTATTAGCATCCAACTATTTGGTTGTCCCAACATCTCATTTCTGAACTCCTGTAGGCTGTTGGTTGTATCACTTGAAAATTCTTGCAAGGATCTGAGCTCTGTGAGTGAGCCCCGGAACCACTGCTGAGAGTCCAGGGAGCCCTGGGAAATCGCATCGTTCCTTTCGTAGATTTCATTCAGGGTCTTTTTGCTTCCCTGGAACTTGTGTATGTATGCATTATTTGTTCTAGTTCAAGGAATTTCTGTGTAACACCCACCTTGGAATGTCAATGTGGCAGGCACGATGGAATTGCTTGGTAAAAAACGATTTGAATTAGGATGTGTTGCTCCTGCCTCTTTCAGGTCTTTAGGTCTACATTGAGAAGAACTGTGAAACTCTCTGTGCCAGAGCTTGCAGAGGCACAGCCATGCTTGGAAACCTGACAGTTTGCATCACAGTTCCCTCATGTTCTTGGAGTCAGGCTTCTTTTGGTTTGAAACAAGGAGAGGTTGCTCAAAGATCTTTTTATGGCAGCAAGATGGGAGGTGGGTGGGGCATGCGAGGAGTTTTACCATTTCCTTTTTTAAGAGCTTGGCAAATGGTTAGACTGTTTTTTCCATTGTATACACTAGAAATATAATTGCTTTGCAATGTGGAAGTAACTACATGTGCCATGAGTAAGGTGCATGTGATTAGGGATACTAGAAATGGTCCAGCCTTGGCAGCATGGTAATTTGGTAGTTTGGTAATTTCTAGGTAAATTTTAGCCTTCACAGGCTATGTTGACATGTTGGTGCCATTTTTTGCATCTAAGCTCATCTGCTGCTAGCTCTGAAATGTCTATACATCCTATTAGTTTAGGGTGATTACATGCCTAACAAGCTATGAAAAGTAGTTCTGAGCCCAGGGACAAGCTGTTTGACTTGCCCTCTCTTTTCTTTGTTAGTACTGGTTTTGCTATGCCCTACATATTGGTTTGGTTAGGTGGCAGCAATTGTACTTAGTAGCCTTGAGAGTGCTGGGACTCAAGGCTTGGGATGAGAAGTGGAAAGCATAATGGTTCTGTGATTCTATGATCACTTCCTTTCTGCATTGTTGAAGTTGCCAATATCCAGAAGAGCTACTCCACTTCACTTGGCCTTGTGCTTCTTGGCAATACACTTGTCTAAATGTTTCTAAGGTTGCAAACTCAAACAAACTGAATGAAGGCTGTGAATATATAAGAACACACTTCTGAATAAAAAGCTTCCTTTTTCTATTGTAACACCCTACTGAGTAGAGCTTCAGGCCACAAGACAAAGCTGTACCTTTGATCTTGCAGGTGTTGCTGGCTGACTTAAGTTTTTCAGTTTGCATACAAGAGGTAGGTATCAGTATTGCAGACAGGAAAAAGCTGCTGGTTGGACTGCTCTATAATGTCCTTTGATGCTGGAGGCTTTCCCTGTCCTTGGTCAGATCTCATCTGGCAGAACCTCTGGCAATCTGGAGATGCTCTCCAGGAAGTTCTCCCTTGCATTCAGGAAGGAGCTTGCCTGAAGTAGTGGTGTGTATAGTATCTACAGACTTGATTTGTTGTTACTCTCATTTGCATATGAATTTTGGACCATGTTGTAGAAGAGCTGATGAGTATTTCAAGTGTTAACAGATTTGTAGGATTCAATTGGTGAATGCCTACTGATTAAATGATTAGGGTGTTTTGTTTGCTTCCTTGGTTTTTGTTGTTGTTGTTGTTGTTGGGTTGTTTTTTTGTTTGTTTTTTTTTTTTTAAATCTAAAGCAAGTGAATCCAAGCAAGCTGGGCAACAGCGTTCCAGGAATACAATTACTGGTGTCCCTTTTTCTGTTTGCATCACACATATTGCAGTGAAAAATTCACTGCTATGAAACTTGGGAATAGTGATACAAGAGGCTTTGTTACATTCATAACAGGCAAAGTTGATATTCGTAAGTGTAACCCTTTGTTTTGGGAAATCTGATTCCAGTTGTAATCCAATATTGCATGTTTCAGTTTTATAGATAGGAGAGAGGCACTTCAATTAGGCAGTAACAGTATTCCATGTGATATGTGAACCCAGCTAAAACAATTTGTATTTAAATACCCACAGCAACTGCTCATGGACTGATAAAGAATTATCTTTGACTGCTCTCAACAGATCATTTTGAATTATGAACAAACCACTTGAATTTTCTCACAAACAGGAAGACACAAATTGAACTGAATGCATTATTTACTACAAGGAACTTACACATTTGTAAGCAGTGGTGTATCCCAAGCAGTATCTCTTGCATCTGTTGTAGCAGTATGTGGAGGTATTCATTAACAAACAGCCCATAGTAACTGGGACTCTAAATTTAAATTCTTGAATTAGAGGAAGCAGTACAGCAGATTTAGGTTTCTTCCTGAAATGGGACACTTCAAAAGCCTTGAAATAAATGCAACAGGAACAAGTGTTTCTCTAAGCTCTGTAGTTCCTGGAGAGGACAGCCTGAAAGGTTTTGAAATTTGCATCAGTGAAATATATTCTTTTTCACTGATGCAAAAGAAATTCCACTGTATTAAAGGAGAAATATCCACATCCAAAACACCTGAATTTTTTTATTTAGATAAAAAAGCACCACCTTCTAAAACCCATTTTGCTCTCCTTTTCTGTATAAGCTCCTTTAGTAAGTTATTTCTGAAAATATATATTAGTATTGATTAGTGACCTTCTTCAGTGAGCACATTTAGTTACCAGACGTAAACATGCAGCAAATAACTCATACTGTACAAGTCTGCAACTGCCTCCCAACCTTGACAATAAGCCTTAAGTGGACTGAAGGGAAGGCTGTCAAAGGATTTCTTTTGAAGAGATACAGGCTGCAATCTACTGAGTGCATCTTGTTTGAGTACCCTGAGCTTGCTCGGAGTTAATTTTTCCTCTTAAGGTTGTGCTTTTATATGGAAGACTGTTATGAATCCTGATTTAGTATTCTGCCGACTACACCAATTTGTCATGAATGAGTGGTTTGGGCAGCTTAAAGAATCACTGTCAGAGACATTGACAAAAGCAAGTTTTAATACAAATTAGTGAAAGTGCAACAAAGTTCAATGGCAAGGTTTGCTCTAATACTTACTATGTAGATGAAACATATAAAGGAAAATTGGCTTAAAATCACTTTAAAATCATTTGCATGGAGAGCAAGGATGTAAGTGATAAGGGTGCAAAAGGGTAAGGAAGACTCTCCCGTTGAGTCACAAGGTTCAGAAAGGACTCCCTTGCCAAACTTACCCTCCGACCTGCTCAACATTTGTATTTAAAGGCTTTAAGTAGCACTTGAATTGACTAATTCAACATTTAGACAGTGATTCAATAAAATTGACTACAGCTACAATAGTACCTTAATTATAGCTCCAAGACTGCAGTATTTATGCTATACTTGTTATAGAGTATTTAAATCAATACACACACACAAAGAAGTATATACAAAAATACCTGTGAAAAATTCCCTGTGAGTTCAGTGAAATGTTGAGTGCTTTGGCTTTTCTCAGTGAATGAGGATTGAGCCCCAAAGGAGTGGGAGGACTTTATCAGCCCACCCTGTCATCAGCTTTAGGCAATGGTCCTCTGATTATCACAAATGTGAGAGTTTGCAAGCTCCAAGAGGTGTCACACTCAGAGGGAGACGCTGGGACATCCCACTGCAGTCCAGCTCAAATGACCTCACTTGGGATGCCTATTTATAGGGTTGCAAGATGGTTTACTTTAGTCATCTGTAAAATATCCATCCTCAGGTCAGTAATTACTTGGATTTTCGAAAGAATTACAGGTTGTTTCCAATACAATTTCAAATTATTTTCAAAACTCCAGCCACAAAGGCTGGGGACAGGATGTCTGGAGAGCAGCCAGGCAGAAAGGAATCTGGGAGTTTGGATTAACAGGAAGCTGAACATGAGCCAGCAGTGTGCCCAGGGTGGCCAAGAAAGCCAATGGCATCCTGGCCTGGATTAGGAACAGTGTGGCCAGCAGGGAATGATTCTTCCCCTGTACTCAGCACTGGTGAGGCCACACCTGGAGTGCTGTGTCCAGTTCTGGGTCCCTCAGTTCAGGAAGGAT
Source organism: Pachyramphus minor (assembly GCA_013397135.1). Taxonomy (NCBI): domain Eukaryota; kingdom Metazoa; phylum Chordata; class Aves; order Passeriformes; family Tyrannidae; genus Pachyramphus; species Pachyramphus minor. The sequence goes on along the minus strand of VYXB01000449.1, from coordinate 163,515 downwards.
GTCAAGGTGCTGGAGTGGGTCCAGAGAAGAGCAGTGAGGCTGTTGAAGGGACTCGAGAGGCTGAGGGAGTTGGGGTTGTTTAGTCTGGAGAAGAGGAGGCTCAGGGGAGACCTCATCTCTCTACAACTGCCTCAAAGGAGGTTGTAGCCAGGTGGGCACCAGTCTCTTCTGCCAGGCAACCACAGTAGGACAAGAGGGCACAGTCTTAAACTGTGCCAGGGGAGGTTTAGGTTGGATATTAGGAAGAAATTCTTTACAGAGAGGGTAGGTAATCAGGCATTGGAATGGGCTACCCATGGAGATGGTGAATTCACCATCTCTGGAAATGTTTAAGATGAGACTGGATGTGGCACTTAGTGCCCTGGTCTAGTAACCATGGAGGTGTTGGGTCAAGGGTTGGACTTGATGATCTCAGAGGTCTTTTCCAACCCGGTTGATTCTATGATTCTGTGGTTCCCCTGGGGCTACAGTTCAGGGAGGGTAAGTCCTAAGGTTGTTAGGGGGGGACTGATTGTGCTCTTGTCTTTCACCTCAGTGGTGTTCCCAACTTAACCAGCAAATGTTCCCAGCTTAACCATACAAATGTTCCCCGTGTGTCAAGAGATACTTGATCACCCAACTTGTCACACAAAGGCCAGGGGATCCCTGCCCAGCAGGGATTCCTGAGACTGTAGAGTGTCCTGGGGAGGGGGTGGGGAAGAGAGTGGACCACCACAAAGACTTGAGATAAGATATTGTAAAACTTCAAGAAATTTAGTTTTGAAAGTCTGTGTTTAAATGTAGTCATGTTTAGCTCTTTTGGTTCTTTTGGTGAGGGGTTTTTGTGTTTTGTTTTGGGATTTTTTTAAAAATTTGGTTGGTTGGTTTGCTTGTGGGTTTTTTCCCCCCATTTTGTTGCTGTGTTTTTTTTTTTTTTTTTTGTTTGTTTGTTTTGTTTTGTTTTTTGGGGTAATTTTTGTTTGTTGGTTTGGTTTCTTTGTTTGTTTGTTTTTACAAGTTTAGCCAATGTCAAGGGAATGACAGGGAAAACTGATGCTGAATATTCTGTTTCTGGCACTGTGAAAGTTAAACCTGTCCTCTACTGAGGGAAACTCCCTGCAAAGTGACAGTTTAGGGAGCCATGAAATCTTTTCAGCATATAAACATTTTAGAGACAGACACCAAGTATTAGAAACTCTTATATCTGAGAAGGACTAATATTTCAGAATATTTTCAAGATCAGAAGACCTTTCCTGATGCTGTTGAATTGTAGCTGTTTTGGAGTATTATTATGCCCCCCCAGTAGGAAGTTAGTTCTGTATCTGCCTGTTCTCTTTAACTCACCTCTTAGCAAAAGTTAAGAATGTGGAATGAAAGTTGCAGTACAGACATGGGACTGTTACTGTGCTGCACCAGCAATCCCCCAGAAGTATGTGCTCAGTGTGCAGGCTACTATTTTGAGCACTCTTACTGGCACAAAATGAGGATGGCCTGATGTCCTCTACACTCACTGAGGGGTGTCAGGAGGCCTATAAGGAATTTTATAGTTACCAGGACTCTTGCTGAAAACGTTTGTTCAGAAGTAATAATTCAAATGGAATTTGCTGTCAGTCACAGCTTTTGCTGTGCTACTTGTTAAACCCTTGTGTAACCCTGCATGTTTTTCTGGGCTGAGAGAGATGGTTTTGCACCACGTATCACTGTAATGGTCCGTTAAAGAAATGCTGTGATTGCAAGCACAGATTTCTTCATTTGTTATACATGAATATCCTGTAACTTCAGAGTAGAATTACAGGAACAATGAGGGTGTTTTTGACACCCCTAACTTACCAAAATATAGTAAGATGATTGTAAGTAGATTATTTGTCCAAGAGGTCATATCATAAAACACTTAGGAAAGTGAAATTGTGTCACTGAAGATACAAGGGTGAGGAAGTCACCATTACTTTCTTGGTATTTATCAACTAACGATCACAAAAGTTACATGAAGATGTTTCATACATTTATGATGCTGTATTGTTATATACAGCCTTTTCAAACTCATACTCTACATTTAAAACCAATAAATTCATCTCACTACAGCCATATTGTTCAAACTTATATTGAGTATTGATGTTTATCAACACTGATTTTGTAATAGCCATAGTTAGAAAAAGACAGCTTATTTAACAAGTATACATTTTCTCTATGTGTGCTCCTCACAGGTTGTACATGAGCAGACAGAGGATTTTGCAGCATGCATTTGTAATACATCGCCACCAGGTCAATATGCTTAGGGTCATTTTTATCTGTGTGTGTGGCTATCCTGGATTTTGTCAACAGAGTTGTTAAACCCCTTGTGAAGATTTTTAAGTACTTACAACAGATTATTTCAGGGGGAAAAAAATTAAAAACTATTTTGTAGGCTTTGCATGACACTTGCTGGATTACTACACACTTTTTTAAAAAAAAAAGGAAGGAAAAGTGAGAGTACAACGATGGCATGATGAAAACCAGCTGTATTTTTGGGGAACAAGGACTGTTGGAAAACATGGACTGACATTTAAAATGTAAGTCATTAATGAGCAAAGCTCTTTGCTTCAGTGGATTTAAGATCAGGGCTTTGGATAGGAAAAGTGTGAGTCTGGAATTGTGATACATTTCTATCAGAGTACAATACTTTGTGACCAGGTTCTTCAGTTATTCCACGCAGGGAGGGTTTAATGTACCGTATTTGAGGATATTTTACCTTAGGCAGGATTTTGATTTAGTAAGTGATACCACAGTGCACTGAAATCACAATACAAATACAAATTACACTTAGTAGAATATAGAGATTGACTATACAGATGAATCACAACACAAACATTATTCGTGTTACTAGTCTCTCATGATATGCTCACTGTCACAATGCTGATCATCCCCAGTCTCTGAGAAGGAATGTGGACTAAAGCCAGGTCTATCATTTCAAACTTCTCTTTATTAGTTGCTCAGCTTTGGTACTGTGTTGGGTTCAGCCAGATCTTACTGCCCTGTGCTGGTTTGGCTAACGCAGGAAGACATTCATACTCATCTGCTTACATTTTGATTAACTGTTTGAGAACACACAATCACGCAACCAGCTGATCCAGGCAACTGACACAGTCATTTAACTAAAAGTCTGCTCTCTGGTCCCTTTTTTATTACATTCAGCTTTCTTTGCAACAGTGATGGTCAGTGCATTTTGACTGAATATGGTGCAAAAGTGTCTGTGTAATAACGCTTAGCATGTTTTCAGATGCAGGCAGAGGGGTATTTTTACATTACCTATGGAAAATTTGAGAATATAGCCCAATTTCTTTTAAGCATATTACTTTCACTTCTGCAGAGAGGAGTCCGTTGCCACAGTGATATTTTTCTTATGTATGAATCTCCAGTTTAAAACCTTTTGACCTTTCTCAAGTCAACCAGGAAGGTTCTGTTAAGATGGCTGGAAGCAGACCTTACACTTAACACTAAGACACAAAGCTATAGGACATTTATCAAAGCAGTACATCCTACTGGAAGTACTGCTTCCAGTTGGAGTATTCCATTGGAATATAATGTTCAAAAATATGGAAACTTTGGTAGAATTTAACTTAGTCTCTTAGTCATGCTCTTATATTTAATAAAAATATTTTACTTATATATTTGAAAAATTGTACTGTTGCAGACAGAGCTGAACTTCATTTTGTGTGCATTTTGTTTGTTTGCCTGGGTGTGGGGCTAAACTGTAGATTTAATAGACTTGGGGCTCATTACATCTTCATTATAAAGACATTTTTACTCAAATCTCATGTAATTTTGTTACTGTGGAATTAATACACTCATAATAGAAAACATTGTACGTTTCAGGTTCAATAAGTGGCCAGTTACGTTTCAGCAGTGAAGCATAAATGCCACAGGTCAGATGCAACTGAAACAATGTTTTTTTATGCCGTTGGCTTATTTTGCATAAGCCCTACAAACACTACTGTGTATAAGGTGCAGCTGTGCTTTTGGACAGAGGCATATACGTCTTCAAATTCCTCTTTCTCTCCAAAGCAAAAAGTAAGTGACACGTAAAAGTCTCAAAACATTTATAGCTGGGATTTGTCAGTGGAATCTGGTTTGCTTTCCTGTGGTACAAATATCTAGTCCCAAAGTAGGAGAAGTTTCACCATGAAACATTTAGGAATAAACATCTGCTGAAGTGTGCAGTGAACTGATGAGACTTGAGGCCGTGGAGGAGGTCTTAGTATTCCTCTGTGAACAACCATTAAAATTCAAATCCCTCAGAGCTGCTCTTTTCTTATGGCTGGCGTGCATGCTGTCTCCATCATTAGTGTCAAACACCACTGTCGTGCTGGACTCCATTCTGGACACAGCATATAGGCTGCTTTGCCGGGTGGGATGAAACCGGGCTGCCTTGAGCTCTAGCTCATCGTAGCTGGACACTTCAATGAAGGGGCACCAGCGGAAAGCTCGCTTGAAGCCAGCTCGGAACCTAGGAGGAAAGATGCTTGGTGAAAGCCTGTGCTTGTGAGACCCAGCCACAGACCTTCATCTGAAAACGTAACTGTGGTGGCAGGACACTGACTCGGCTAGTTGCCCTGCCCCTAGTCCTGGGTGTGGTGAAGTCTGTAGGAGTTTCCTAGACTGAAGTCTGAGTAGGGTGAAAAAAGATACTGGTAACAACTTGTCTCAGTTTCTGATTTTCTATATGCTTTCCCTGCATTTTAACATTAGTATTTCCTTGATAATAAATTTTCTGTCATTTGCTCATGTCTAAATAAACAAACACCAGCTTTCATAGAACTGTCTTCATAGAAATTGTTTTGGTTTGACCTCTGATGAAATCTGCACCTAAATTTTCATCTTCTTTCAGCCAGAAATTTTGTAATATTCTTTTCTCTAAAATGCCATCCCAGTTTCCAGATTCCAACATCCCTTATGTGTTTCCCTCTCTAGCAGAGGTGTTTATGTGGGAGTGATATAATGACTAATAATTGTTCATTTAAAATATTTAAAAAATAATTTTTAATAATTAAAGAGAGTCCTAGAAAGTTGAAATCTGAATGTGAACCATGTACAAGTGGGAATTTTTAGCCTTTAATGCATCAGTGCTTGCAATAGTGATACCGTATTATTTTATTTCAATTCAGAGGTAGAGGTTTACTATAAAGACTATTGTTAATTTTTGTGTGTAGAAGTTTAATATATTAGAAAACCAATTCTCTGTATATTTATGTGTACGTCGAAAAAGAACACCTTTTCACCTAGATCTAAAGCTTAGCAGACTTTCTCCCTCATCTTACTTCTCTTTTTTCGTTTCAACAATCAACTGTGTTGTTTATCCTGTCTATAAGCTTTTTGGAGCAAGGGCTCAACTACCGCAGATAAAAATTCAGATTAAGTTTTCAGTGACAATTGACTGATCTCACAGGAGTAACTTTCTTTCCTCCTCGATTTTTTATGTTTGCCATGGAGTTCTTGCATGATGTCAGACAAGTACGTAGCTTGCTATTCAGCATTGCTCTGTTTACATGCGGTCCGTGCTATGGAAAGAATTGAAAGAACCTCTGATGGCAATAGATTTAGTGACAGGAACTGTAAAACCTAAACATGTTTAAACTGTGTTACTTTTCTTGCCACCTTCCATCCTCTTTCTAATTCAGGGCTTGTTTTTTCTTCATCTTGAAAAGATGTCTCTTTATCTAAATAAGTAAGTAATATCCTAATTAGCCCAGAAGATGAGGCTGGTGATAGGTGTTATAACTCTGTCTGATACTAGATCCAGCAGAGGTAACAATACTGCATGAATTGATCTGACTCCCAGCAACAAGCTCTATTTTCCTACTAAATGACAAGGAAGCGGACGTTCTGGCTTCTTGATTTCAATATGGAACTTCATTATAAGAAAACTGTCAACAGTATTTCATTCTTGCATTAAATTCTGAAGAGGGCAACCTTCAGTGTGTCTCAAATTTATTAAATTTTCTTTGGTTGTATTCTTTAACCCAGACATTTAATTTTGCAGACTACGACTGTCAACGTAAGCCACATGAGAGATCTTAATTTTTTATTAATAACTTATTTTGAAACAGTGTCATAAAAAGTTTTTTGAAGAAAATAGAATTGTTTTAGAAGTTTTATGGTAGTAATTGGGAAAATATGAGTTCTCATCCTACTTTACCTTTGATTTTACAGACACTGGAGACTCATTGAAATTTGCTTTGTGTTGAAATTACTGGGAAATTTGCCATTTGAATAAGGTTTTTTTCTGGCATGCTAAAACTTTACCTCATGAATGTTAATTATGCTAAGTTATCCTCACCAGGGAGGAAGACGCCAGTGTTTTTACACCAATAACATCTTGTCAGGATTTGTTCACTTCTATATAAATTACACTCCTTTTGTCAAGTATTGCATAATCTTTAGGGGGTTTTAAAAATATTTTGTAAAATTGGTATGAAACTTGTCAGTAATTAAACTTGACACTGGCTGCTAATTCAAAAGAGATTTAAAATAATGTTTAAGATTACTTATTCAATAGTGATTCACATTGATTGAATTTGTGAAATGATTTGTTGTTGTTCTTGGTGATCTTTGTCAAATAATACTAGCAGAAATACTGAAGAACAGGACAGACAGGATGATATTTGTTTAGATCCTGGTCCGACAAGCTGAAATGAAAAACATGAGTTCCTTCTGCAATGCAGTAGTTTCAGACTAGCAAATATCTGTGAAATCTCATCATACTCAACAGGTGCAGTGCCTTTGAAATTCAGAACATAATGTGTTGCTGTCAAACAGTACTGTAATTTAGGTATTGAGTAATGAAAATATAAATATTTGTTTTATTAGCCTATGGCATATCTCAGAGCATGGTAGAAAACTAATGGTGAGTTATACAAAACACAATAAATCACATTCTGTATTATATCCTTCCAGCATTGCAAAACAAAACTGGGGCTACAATTAGTGAACATACAGATTGCACTTTATATGACTACTGACTGTCTTTACTTCATCGTTTTAATGTTTTGCAAGCCAAAATATATTAAAATGCTATAGATTTTTAAATTTTACATATGGAAATAGGAAGAGAGGTGGTCCAGAAAACTGAATTTCGCTCTGAAATTTTAAGTGGGCCAAAGTATTTACTGAAAGGTCACCTTTGGGGTTTTTTGGTATTCACTTCAAGTACAAACCTAAAGAAAGTTTCTATGCATTTTATTTTCTTTCCCACTAACTGAAAGCTATTCTAGTGAAAATTCTTTGTCTTTTATCCCATTTAAACCATTTGTATTCTCATTGAAGTTATTCACATCATTTCATAATTAGCTCTTACCTCTTATTAAGGCAGCAGTAGATAATGGGATTGTACATTGTAGAGCTCATGGCAAGCCAAAAGCTGGCTAAATAGATTTGCTGAATGTATTTCCACCGATTTAATTGTTGATATATCCCAGTAACTATGAAGTAAATGTGATAGGGCAGCCAGCAGATGGCAAATGTCAGCACAACCACAATCATCATTTTTACCACCTGAAAGAAAGAAGTAATAATGATATTTAGCCTTTTTTATTTGGACTAGCATTTCAACATCCAGTAATAACTTCCTTGCAATTTATTATTAGAGTTAGTAAAAGAAAAGGTGAACATGTTTTTATATGATTTCCCTTTTAATCTGACTCTCTTAACTTGGCTGGAGATCCTCTTTTTCCTAAGATAACCTGAACATCTTCTCTAACTTTATTTGTATTGATTCTTACAAGTAATGTATTTGCTTACCTATATTGGGCTCTCTAAAATATCACTTTCTTTCTGTACGTGTAATCATGGAAAAAGTTTACAGGGTGTTTAATTTGGATACCCTGTTTTGGCCTTTATTGACGCTGACGTCATTTGCTGTTGTGGTCTGCAAGTTTATTTCTTGTCCCTAATTATTAGATATGACTGGAGTAACACCAGGTTGTAGGAAATGAGCAACTGCAGTATCCTGTCTAATTTCAGAGGCTAACAATTCCCTTGACTGGTGATCCTAATTTGTTGTTTTCTGCAGTCATCATAACATCTGTTAGCTATCATAGTTTCCATTAAGCACAAACGAAGAGAAGCTCTGCTTTGTGCAGGAAACACATGAAGAAAACTTGTAAGTCATGTAAAATTTTCGCTTCTGTCTTTCCCTCTTCACCTATGTCAAGTACTAGCCCCGATACCATTTTCGGCACAGTATGTCACACATTTACACCACAGGTTTTCTTTTTGTAGCTAAAATGAAACCAGACATGCTGGATCTGTGCTGGGAGGTCTCTTGTTCATTTTTAGTGTGAATTAGGAGGAATAACAGGGATCACTATGAACAGTTCCTTTATTTTCTCCGTACAAAATGTCATTTCCTACTGTTTCTAGTTTTACCAGAGGGAAAAAAATGAAGAGCTAAAATTTCCCATAGTTACATGTCTATGGTGAATATTTTTATAACATTTCAACCAACATAATTACATCACTTTACATATAAATATTATGGTGCCCTTCTTAACTCTTATTACACCTTCCTGTGGGAAACATAAAGCAATTTTTCATTTAATATCTGACTGCAGTGAACATCTTTCCTGCTGTCTGGGACTGTACTGTACAAGATTTTGCTTATCAGAATATTTATTATTGCTGATACATCTATTGATCATCACTACCGTGTACACAAGGGCATCTGACCCCACATACGACATTATTCTAAAAGCACTTTTAGTTCTTCTAAAGCACTTTTCATCAGTTAACTGGAAATCACTGCAGAAGGAAGACTGGTATTGTTATAAAAGAAGGCAACACACTAAAACATAGTATCACTTTCACCTTTGGTAAGTGTACACCTGTGTGTCTATACCTAGGCATAAATAGAAGTTTATGAGACTGTATATGAAATTTTTGGGGGTGAAGGGAAGAGGTTGTGACTGTATGTGAACAGACATTTCTGGCCTAAACCATGTATTAAAATGAAGCCATAAAAATATGTTGGGAAATTACAGTCTATCATTAAATGACACCTCTTTTTCACTGGTTTGGACATAACTTTCACTATTCTGCTGCGGATTTACACTTGTGCCTTGCACACAGTTTACAGGACTCAACTCCACAGTTTTACCACAATACTTAAATTCTGTGTCCATTGATTTATAGGTGCACTTTGCTTGTTGCTGTTCTTACAGATATACCAGGAATGATAAGTAAGTATTGCCTCAACACTGTTCAGGACTTCTGTAACTCCAGAACACTTGAGAACCTAATGACTTACCTTGATATTTAATTAGCAAATCTTGCAGTACCAGCTGTACATGTGAAATTATTCCTAGAATTATTCATAATTGGAATATCATAGGTACTAAATGAAAGGATTTTTTTCCCCAAGTTTTCAAAGTGTAGACAAGGAAATCTGTATTTACACTGAACATTTCGTCTGTGAAGTGCTTGAGAACCAAAAAAAAAATGGAGCTCCCCAGCAGATAATGTAGCTTAATCTCATTGAACACTGTGTCACTCGAGCCCCAGAGCTGCTAGAAATCTCAGTAAGCATGCAGGTTGCCAGTTTGGCATACTCAGTTGCGTAAACAACATTTTCCAAAAGAAGGTTGTTTGTCTTTTTTCTAACATCCAAATTCTTATTGGCTAGTTTTCCATGTTATATTGAAGGGCAAGGCAAGCTGTACTTCAAGAGTAGCTTAAAGGTCTCCTAAAGCTCATTACCTTCACAACCTGCAAAAAAAATTTGCACTTTGATATCAACTGCTGCAAAAATTAATCACAAATGAATGAAGTTTTGGGTTAAATTACCACTAAATGTAGAATTTCAGGTTTTTCTTCAAGGAACCAGAAATCCCAAAATAACTTTTTACACTATAAGGGAAATCCATAGTTTTTTGATCACAATTTTAGGTAATTTGTTTTTAATTTTAAAAATTTTAATTTTTTTAAAAATTTTGAAATGAAAAATACCAAATCACCCCCAGAAGATTACATCTTTTCCTGTAAGATTACTGTTTTATTTAAAGCAAAACACTCATCTTTAAAAACAGTGAGATTACTATAAGATTTTCTTGTTGCTATTTCTGTCTGAAAATCCATGATTAAATATTAAGTCATCATCATCCTGAAAGCAAAGATTTCTGAATCAAACAGTTACACTAGACAACAAGCAAAAGATGATTTTAGATGGTCATTAGTGTTTGATTTCATTTGTGAAGTAACAAGTCACTTGAATGACAGATGCTGAAGCACATTATTTCTTAATCATTCAGATTTGCAGCTGTTTTTTGCAAATATCAAAAAAATATCTAAAAGTTACGGTATCATTTTTCTCTCAGGCAAGAGTATATCNTCATTCAGATTTGCAGCTGTTTTTCGCAAATATCAAAAAATTTTTCTCTCAGATAAGAGTATATAAGTCTGCATTCTACTGTTGTGAATGGTAATATACTGTTTATATATATATATATGTTTAAAGGGAGACAAAAGATGGGGTTTAAGGCTTTTTTCTGGAAAAAAAAGTGCAAATTTTTCCAGTAAAAAGGGACATGTTAAAAAAAGTCAAAGTTAAGTTGTCATTCTTTTGAGTATTCGTGTAGTACAATGCAAACATTGACATATTTCCTAAGGACAAGATACGTGAGGTGTTGCAAGTGTGTGTAGCTTTAAATTGTTTGAAATACAGGGCAATTAGAGTTAAATTTCAAGAGTTAAGTTCAATGCACAAGTTATGAGAGAAATCAAAAAGCCACAGTCTGTTCTCATTTCATCATCTAAGAATGACTTTGTATTGGCAGAAATGGAGGAAAAAGCTAATAAGAGGAAGCTGAAAAAGAGGGAGATGATTCCCAATTTCCTTTTCTCTTTCAGAGACAGGCACACACACTGCTCAAGGCCATATCTTGCAGTTTATGGCTGCAGTTCTTGTCCGTAAAGTTGGTCTTTTCCAGTATTGCTTCATTTCTTGATGATATCAATAACTATGAACAAAAAGTGACGTCAAGGTCTATAAACCCAGGGCACCTTGAATTTATTTGGTATAAATCCTGGATAACAAGTGCCAGTAAACCATTAAACTCAGGGCATAGGGAAAATAAGTGAAACAGGCTAAGTATAAATTTGCCACAAAAACCTGATTGTCTTTTCCCAGTACATTGTGATGTTTCACTAAAAATCTCCAGTGACACTTTTCAGGTTTGACTGCAGAATATAAAAGACAGCTTCAATGTTGGGATTGCTTTCTGACTACTTAAACCTGTGACTCTGAAAAAAAAAAAGAAGTCCTTTTTAAAAGGCCTATTATGCTTTACTTTTTTGAGATATTACCATTTTTTCAATTACTTTCCCCTCTGTTCTTTTTCACATCGAATTCATTAATAAGGGTTTGCTTCTTGTGCATTAGGAAACATTTGTAAAGCAAGCAAAGAAGAAAACTACTGAATTCACTTGATTGGCTTCAAGTATAGCTGTTCCTGCCACCATTTCACTATGCAGCCTTCCAAAATGTGAATTGCAGTCAAAATCATCAACTTCTGTCCCAGTGGCACCATTTTCTCCTGGTGTTCTGTTCAATCTCCCTTTGTGGGCAGCATAGCTGGAGGAAAGAGGGTTTTTTTCTGTTCCAGGCAGTACTTTTGTTAAAATGAATTGTACTGAGTCTCTCAGTTGTGCAACCTTTATGCAAGTCTTGAGGCTAGATTTGTATTATGATGGAAAATTAGAGTATTTATTTTATATATTGATTTTTATCAACACATCTGCTAGCTATGTCTAAGAAAAACTATGTCTAGAAAAAAAGCATTAATTTGTGTGCTTTGTAGTCTTGCCCATTTCTTTAAATCTCTCCTGTCCAAGTAAAGAAGCATTCTTTCATTAATGAATGGTATGTTAAGAGAAAAAACATATTTAAAAGAGGAAAAGAAATGTAAGTACATTGGAATTGGAGTTTGCGGGTTTGCCTTTGCTGTGAAACATTAGAAGCAGTAAAAGTGAAAAGGAACTAACAGATTCTGCTACACTTTGAGAAAGCAGCAAATACATCTTTTTTCCATCCTGTTTTTATTTTGAATGAAGAATAGCTAGAAAAAGAGTCTGATTTAGATGAAGCATTGAGAGCAGCTCTTGAAAGATCTGGAATAAAATACACTTTTCTGAGAGACTCAGTTGCTGCTTGAGGAACATAGCAATTCACATTCCAAGGCAGTGATTTGTCATCACTACCTACTTGGCCTACGCAATTGTTTCCTTTTCAGTCTTCTCTGCAGCTCCTTATTGCCTTTCTGAGTCATCTTCGATAGTGCTGCTTCTACAAGGCCAGTAATTTATCTTCTGATTTCGTTTGCACCAATATCACACACCACAACTTCATTAGTTTCAAAGTTTTTACTCCTAGGTGTTATGCATATGTAGGTGAGAACTAAATAATTTATGAACTCATGCAGTGTAATAATGTCTTCGTTAACCAACTCATGGATATCATTTGTTCATGAATACAATTTAAACACAGTTCACAGATAATGTCTGGGAGTCATGTTCCTCTTTCTGCTCTGTGCGCTTTTGGGAAAAGTAAAACATCAAACTAAAATTACAGAAGCTGTTTCTCCTGACATGTTAGAATGCAATCAGTAAATTCACTTCCCAGTCCTGGGCACATACATGGCACTCGTGCACTAAGCACAAGAGAAGGGAACACCAATATGTTTTTGCTTCTCCACAGTGCTTATTTGGAGAATTATCTTTTGCAAGAAGATTGGGATGCAAGTATGACTTTACTGGCATTAGTACAGAGATTTCTGAGATACCAAGGGTTTTGACAAGCTCTGTTCTCTTTTAGCCCACAGAAATGACATATTCTTAATAGCTGAAGGAGATGCACATTAGGGAGGAGAAAAAATGGGAGACCTGGGAAGTCTTTCAGTCAGGTAAGTTACTTGTCAGTTCCAGTTCTCAAAATAATTTTATTCTACTGACTTATGCTTTCCATCTGTTTTTCTCAATTGTTGAAATGAAGAAACTGCTTTTCATTTTAGTTTGCATAATCCCTCGTTGCAGGTAGAATTCACAATCACTTGTTATTGAAGCTGTAAAGTTCTAAAGAACATATTATGTTCTAGTATGAAGTAGCTTTGAATCAGATTGCAGTCTTACAAATGCTAAAATGTGGCGTCCCCCCCAATCAAAGAAATTCTGACATTTTTTATGATAGGCCTTAACCACTACAGTTTTATATTTTGTTTTCCCAAAGTTGCTTAGAACACAGGTTTGGCAGTGACTTTGAGATTCTCTCAACATGTCAAGAAATATCTGTTCCTTTGCAGAAAATGGGTAATTTTTTTCACAGAGTTTTATTTTCCTTGAGGATACATGATTTTGACAAGCATCTGATAGGGGGTGAGGAGGAAAAATTTCAACAAGTCTTATTTACCTAAAAAGAGATGTCTCAATTCCTCACAAGAGACTGTTGGATATTAGGCAATATGCTGATTGCTGCTGCTCAGACTAAGAGCTTTTTTTCTGTAAGTCAGACAACAAGTAAAGGGAAGTGGCTTTGTATCATTGGTTTGGTCTTCAGAATTAAGTACCGTTAGAAGTTTATGTTCTTTAGAAAGCAACTCTGAGTGGCTATTGTAGGATTTGGCATTACTGGACATGGTTTTCCACCTGAGATCTAGTTCTTAAAAAAAGTGAAAAAGCTGATCTAGTGCTTTTATACTTAAAATTCACACCATCACTTATTTTACAGTACTTTCCTTCCTGACCTGGAATGAGGGATGGAGCACACTTCACTTCCATGCTCCAACCAAATATGAGATTTGGTGTGGAGGAAGCAAAATAATCACATCTTCTTTTGTTTACCCAATAGGGATAGTTGATTCTGAAGTCCACTTTCTGACACAGTTTTGAAAATGTTGTGGAACCTTTAATCCTCATTGAAGGTTCTCCCGGAATCTTGCCAATGTTTTAAGACTCCATCTGAGGGAATGGCACTAGTGAATGCTTTCTCTTGGAAACTAGACCTTATGTATTTGACAGTGCAATAAACAATTAAGGCTATGATAAATTATGCCAGTGAATTATGCAAAAGTTCCATTCCATCCTACATGTGGTTTACTTTATATGGGCTCCTAATAATGGGAACTGTCCTCCTGACCCTAAAATGAGATAGGTACCTTTGGTTATCTTCCAAATAGGATCACAGGCTCTTATTTCATATGGAAACACTATAATATTTTTGGGTTGTTTGATTTTCAGCTTATTCACCTAGGGGAATTAAATGCTTTATATAATTAGAAACCATTTGAATGTTTACCATATTTCTCTATAATTTTGGCACAAGAACATCATGGGAAAGAATGAAGATTATTTAATACATAGTTTGAAAAACCTCTTTCTTCTCTTTTCAGTTGATAGGAATAAAACTGCCAATTATTCCTAGAATTTACTTGTTTAAAATGCATGTCAAAGTTCTGCTGAAAAAAGCACAGTTAAGCTATTTTTTATTGCCATTATAGTTATGTATTTGCAATGGTAGTAGTATCTTCTTTTTCAAAGGTTGAAGAAAAAGTAGATTTTACCACCTAAGAAAAAAAAAGCAAAAAAAATTAATATTCTCCCCCAGGATACATGATCTTAAATTGAGTTCACAGGCAATTGTTAATGTCAGTGATGTTGAGGTTTATATTTTGCATTTGATGTGCCTAGTTCATTTTTGTTATTCCACAAATGACTGTAAAAGGTTATGAATTTATTAGGAGAAGTAGACTTGTAACTCACATACAGAACATTTTGAAAATATTTGGTCAATAAAAGGCATATGCTCTTTTCAATTTTAGCTAAAAAGTATCAGGAATTTCATTGTCCTGGCAGCATCTGCTATTTCTGCTTTTGTGCAGACACTTTAACATTGCTACAAGCATTAAAGTATCCACACAACTTGGCCGTAATGGTCAACACACTGGTTGTTACTGCAGTGGTTTGATACTGCTGTGGAATAAGGTAGAAGCTGCCCCATGCCAGGGTGGCTGAAACTGTTTCCTAGGAAACCTGCTCTAAAACCTGGGGAAATCAGGAACTATTTCTACTCACCCCAGAAAATGAGTAATGAAATAAAGGTGCTTTGAATAGATTATTTACAATGTTGCAGTACAGAGACTAAGTATTAAGTACTTGAGTTAAAGGAATACATTTGTAAGGTGAAGGTATCAACAGACAATCCTCTGTGTGTTGGTGATAATTTTTATCTGCTTCTAAGAAAAGCACATTTGAAATATTGCAGGTTGTCTGTAGTTCAGTGCTTGTCACCATTCGTGATGTCTCTGGGTTGTTTCCCCTGGGTTTCCTCTTTGTAAGTTTATGAGGTAGCAGGAGTTTAATGAGGTCTCTCACACTAAGTTTTAAGGCAGTAGTCACATAGACTTCTGCTTTAACTCAGGAAAAAACCTGTGCTGAAGTTATGTCTTGTTTTTACCTATAATGAATGTAAAAATCTGTAAGTGCAATACTGGAACTGCACTTCTATTCTGCTGAATATACAGGTCTTGCCTCTGCAGTCCTCCAAAATTACTAGTCTGCATCAGCTTTCCTTTACACCACACAGATGCTGGGCACTGTTCCAGAAAGCTCAACAGACTCAAAACTCATGCTAAAATTAATTTGTTCATGACTTCCCTACAGAGACTGAATAAGGAAGGAACTTTTGTGCTCTCTCTCATCTGTGTATGTGTGTTTGTTTATTTATTTATTTATGCACCCATATGCACATAGGACTATTCATTTGGTCATAATTTAGGATACATGATGTGTAGACAAAGGGGTTCAGAACAAGCTCTGCTAATGACCAATATGATCAACAGTGTTCCGTTTTATTTATGTAAGCCTCTCTTTTATACACTTCCAATACACCTCAGTTTGTGATCACTCTTAAGCTATTAGATCCATGAACTAAACATGCATTACTACCACACTTTTAATTGGATTACTACAGGTGTCCACGCAGTGTGAAATCATTAATTACTCCTCCCTTATTTTGGCACAGATTTCTCTTTGTTTCAGCCCAGAAGGTCCGTTATCAAAATAGTTCAGCATTCCCACACTGTCTGTGCCCGGTTATGTTAAGGCTGGACCTACAGAAATGCAGGATGGATTGATCACTATAATCCTGTTCTCTCCACAGTAATGGGATAACTTTGACTGCAGATAGATGAGACAACAAAAGACCTTTTGAAGTTTTCAAAGTTTATTTGTATGCTGGTGAAAAAATTTGCATACAACTTAAAGAGCATACTTTGTCCTGAACATGGGATTTTAAGGTTATCTGCATGGAGGATCAGGTCCCAAAATTGTTCTATGCAGAGAAGGTGAAATCTGCCACATAAAAAAACAACACCATTATTTTAAACATGGAGATCATAAGCTCCATGTTGAACATTTAAATTTTGAAAAAGAGACATTTGGGTTTCTTTTGTTTTTTCGGGTTGATAGGTATCTTGGGTTTATTTTTTTTAACATGTATAGTTCAATTCAGCAATGCATTTTAAAACACTCTGAGTTCAGTAATATTGGAGTGAAACATGGTTGAAATTTTTGGTCTGTTAATCCAGCGTTACTTCTGTTCTTAAAAATATGAGGCATTTACTAAGCCGAAATTTTTGCCCTATGACTGTGCCTAGACTTAATATTTCATGTAAATTTTCTGCTGCAAGTGGTCAGAAATATAGGAATACCAAGTAGAAACATCACAGAAATTTTAAGTGCACAATTCTGAACCTAATCACTGACCATGCAGAACCAATTTCTTAAATCTGCCCCTGACCTGGAGTTGCTGCCAGCTGTTCTACAAAAAAGTTTTAACCAGAAAACTTTCATCAGTCTGTCAGTAAATACTTAAACTGTCAAGGTTTATGCACAGTATAAAGCCATTTTTAGAATTTACTGTATTTTTACTCCCCTGTCGTTGCTGCTTGAAGCACGGACAATAAATGTGGAGTGATGTGTTCACATTTCAGAGCTGAGTTTTTGGAGAACTTGGGACAGTGAATGGAAGATTCCACTGTTGCCGAGTATGCTGTAGCTATTTGGTAGATAGAGACACAACAGGGCAACATTCAGTAATTACGTTGGATTTCACTGTGTTAATCCTGTTCAGAAAATGATCAGGAGGTCTGACTTTATTTTTACTTCAATCGGAAAACTTGTTCAAAATGTGGGAAAATTATTATAAAGAGTACAAATTCATGGGGGAAAAAATCCTAAAGAGGAGAACAGATTTTTGTGGTTTGTTTTT
>VYXB01000449.1:132844-146228 GCA_013397135.1 Pachyramphus minor | reverse complement strand
TTTTTTTTTTTTCTTCTGAACTTCTAAGCCAATAAAACAGATCTTTAAAAAATATTTTGGATTTAACATGCAGTGATAATAGTCCCTCAGTATCTCATGTCCCAGTCTTTTCTGAGGCAACTTCTATGCATGGGAAAAGTAAGACTATGAAATGAAAATTATGATACACAACATTAAAAATTAATTTGCCTATTCTCTACATTTTCAGTAGGACCATATACTTGGTAATGGAAAGGGTTTAACAGAACTTTTTAAAACTATAAAAAAACCTTTTCTCAGTTTTTTTGTTATGCTTCCTCATCCATCTGGCAAAAAGCCTCTGTGTGTATGTGTTTAGGAAGGGGGTCATACATTGTAATTAGTGTGTTGTTTGTGCAAGATTTTAATTATTGGTAAACAAAAAATGTCCAAATCAGACTTTCTTGTCAATACTTTATATTCTTGCTGAGATTTTTAATACCTGTGGGAATGTATTACTGATCAAAATTGGAAAAGGTATCTTCTTCTGCTACAATTTTCAGCAAACACATGATATGATATTCTGGCCCTCATTACCCTCTTGAAGCTTTAGTTAAGCTTATGAGAAAATAAGGTAACACCCCCTCCTCCCCCCCTTCTGAAAACTTTCAGCTGTAATAGCAATTACTTGCAAGTAGTGACTTTGACTGTTGTGTTAATACCAATCTGGTAAGTCTGGCAGGGTATGGGACCACTGCTCAAAATGTTAGTGGAACACTAACATTTGATGTCTGGTCCAATAACCTACTTCATGACCAGTGCTGACTCACACATGCAGAGCCATAGAGAAGACCAGCAGACAGGATAACCACCAGTGCCTCATAGAAAGCAGGCTAAGAAGTATGCCACGTCCCCTTGTGTAACTGCATCTATAGTGTTACAAAACCAGCTTTAGGCTTGTGTAACAGTTTGTGAAGTCAGGCTCTAGCTTTACTAAGGTTGGTTTGCGTTTGCCATATTAGCAAAGCTATGTCATACTTCCCATAAATTGTTGGAGTGAAGTGCATCATAGTGACATGTGCCCTGAAGCAGAATCAGAGGGAAACCTATCTTTAGTTATTAATTTTTGCAAGTAGTTTTACCTGTTGCATTTCACTGCTGAGCATGATTTGGGAAATGCTTTGCACTGGAAAGGTAGTGGAGAGAATTTTTTTTTTATTAGAAAGTATTAAATACTAATAATATTAATATTTAATTATTATATTATTAGTATACTAATAATATAAATATTAAATCCCTCCAAACCAGGATACATTCTCTAAATGTCAGCCTTGAGATCGGCCTCAATTAATGTGTTTACTGAGGAGTTTAGTACAGCAAAATAAGAGCATGCCAAATAAGTTTGGTGAAGAGATACTTCTGAGCAGCTTTGCTGCTGCAGAATTGAGGCAGAGGAAGAACCTGGATGTTGAGGAACTGCAGAAGCAGAAATGTGACTTCACAGTGCTGGTCATATACTTCATATGGTACCAGTAGGGACTGTGTCTCTAAGTGGGGTCATGGCAGTGACAGATATCACAGAGCAGGTAGTAACTGCTGGATTGGTACTGTGCTAGTTTTGAGGATCTATTTACACTGTTCTTCCATAGGTAGGATCATAGTTGGAAAATTTCTGAGATTTACTGAATTAAGGACTAATAAAATTTTTTGCCGTGAGTTATGGAATGAACCGTTGTGAACAAATGAGGGGAAGACATATGTTATTGATTCCTTAGAGCAAAACCAGGTCATCAGTTTAATGAAACAAAAAACAAGATATTAGGATGTTCCAGATAAGGCATTCTCTGGGGAGAATGGGGAAGTGTTAATACCTTTGTCCAGGACAATAGTGACAGTACATTGCTGGCATTCCTTGTCTGGTTTTGGTCACTTATTGAATACAGATGTTGATATATAAAAGAAGACCACAGACATTTGTTTCATTTACATAATGAATGTAAATAAGGTTGAAAGAGGAAATAGATATAAGAACATCTGTAGAGGTGGCACCATTGAGGGATACTAAGTAATTAATTAAACTAACTGAAAATAATGGCATAAATAAAGCTATCTGTAAAGAAATTTAGCCTGGAAACTGGAACTCTAGGATTGGTGAGATTTTTTAGAACACTTTCCATTAGATATAGCGAACCTGAAGGCAAAATGGTTTAAAGATGGAGGTTTAAGATGATATCAGAGGAATTCTGTTAGGGCTGCCTGTGGTGACAGAACCCGAGGCTGGTTCCTGTCCTGTTTTCATTTAACATTTTAATATTGAGATAAACTGACACTCAAGGAATAAGCAGAGAAAGTACTGGGCACAGTTCAACATCTTATAGTGTCTGGCAAACAAGGGATGAGTTTGCTTTCAGAAGAGCCTTTAAAAGCATCTGGGAATTCCTTCTTCCTGGGTTGTTTTTAATTTACTTTAAGCAAGATATGTGACAAATGTCAAATGCAACCATCGATAAAGCTGATATTTAAAACTCACCATGTCTCATTGATATGAAAATCTTCAAAAGGATTGAATTTCTAGAATAGTTCCCTGAAGTCTAAGATACTATGTATAACCTCAGTGGAGACTGACTAATAAGTATAAAATCATAAAGTCAGACTAATCACTTCACAGACTTTTCGTTCAATTCTTTGTACTTCATGTAGAAGAGAGACATTGTATGAGCATAAAAAGCTGCCACTTTGCATGGTATTTTTGTCACACCTTCAGCTGCCTAAGGAATTATCAATGGACATTTCCATGTAAGGACTGGAATCATCAGAAAGCATCTCTGTTTCTTTTGGTTGTTGATTGACAACAAAGCAGCGGAGTGTACAGAACTGGTACTAGCTGGGGTAAGCTGTCCTTCAATCTGATATTGCTTAGTCTTTTTGCTTTTTGAATGTGCTGAACAATGCTTGCTACATTTATGAGTGGCTGCACTGCAGTACACCTGTGGTTTTCAATCACAATAAAGCTTTGGCCTACGAGGTGTTCAAAATGCATCAGCATTTTGGATAAATGATAATTAAACCGTATCTTATTGAAATTTCAGATAGTCATCGAGATAGCCACCCACACAATACAATATAAGCCATAGGGCTATGTCTGTTAGGAAACCACCTGTTCTTAACAGTGTTTAGTTCTCCAGCCTAATCTTCTCTTTTGTTTCTCTTCTACTATTTATTTATTTATTCTATTATGCAATTTTTTTTCATTGCCAATCTCTGCAAAGTCAAAAAGTAGACCCATTTGCAGATGGTGATTACTGATGGACCAAAAAATTATACAGGCACCTATTTTTGGCCGGCGTTTATAATATTCATAGCAAATTGAGTTTCTTCCCCTCATTAGTCCATGATAGAATGAGTAGGTTGTTTCACTTATCACTCCCAGAAATGTAAAATCAGCCAAAGGGAAGATGTACCTTCCCAGGGGAAGTGCAGGTGTATGTTTGCATTGTTCTGGAGTGGGCACCTTCTCAGTAGGTAAGCAAAGTGCTTCCATACCACCATGGCAGTCGTTTCTGTCCATGATGCACAAGCAGAAATGAAGCTACGAGGTGGAAACAATCATGGCCCATGAGTAAATAAATGGTGGGAAAGACACAGTGGTAATACAAGTCTCTTCCATGATCTGCTGTTGCATGGACAGTTTGGTTGAGCTGTAATCCAGATCCCTTGCATACAGCGTGTTCTAGGATTTGGTTCTCTTTGCATACCTAACATGGAGAAGTGAATATTTCAACATATGGGCAGGCTTGGTAGATTGTTACCTGAATAAAGGCAAAAAATTTCTGTGTTTGTTCCTGTTTGACTTTTAAAAACCATTCACAGGTGATGACTCAGTATAGATGAGGGCATAAGCTGTGAAGATTTGGCTATCCCTTGAAGTCTGTAGTAGAGATCTGTGTAGAGTAGTTGACTGCAGCTGGAATTGAGGACAATAAAGTTGTATTGACTTTCTGCTGTACTAAACTTTGACTCCCTTATGCCATTTTGAAAATGGAATATAACATATCAGTTATGGGAGATTGGAATGCTGGTCCTCATGCTGGGAAAAGCTAGGATAAGATGGATTGCTTAAATAACCAAGATATTAAACTTTCTATGTCTTTATGCAGTCCCCCGAGGTAGCAATTATTTTCCAACCTTGAAGGAGTCTGAACAAATGTCTAGGATAAAATTGCAGTTTCAAGAGGTGTGGGAAGTCACATGCAAGACAAACACTTGGACCCAGAGTGTCAAAACATTTTGTTTCCTAAGGCTGAATACAAACTTTCACACAATGTTTCAGGAATGGGGCAATATCTATGTAGCCTGTCTGTCTAGACTTAGTGGTTGCTTGTTAACAATAACAATCTTGGATTTCAGATGTACTTATTGCTTACCATGTGACTTGAGTTCATAGTGTAATATTCTTATCACCTAATTATGATGAGTAAGCTTTGTGTTTTGAGTATGATCTTGTTTTTCCAAATCTCTGTCAGCCCATAATTAATTCAGTATTCCAAGAGTTTTGATGCTGCACTGTAATGTTTTGGGCTTTGTCTCTCCAATTTTTTTTCTTTTCCCTTTTTTATTTTTTTCTTTTTTTTCCTTTATATTTTCTTTTTCTTTTTTTATAACCTGACCTTGTCAACTAACTTTTAATGCCAGCAAAAGTATCATTATTTCTAACAAGTGCTCTTCGTAGTTGGTAAATGTAGTATGAAAGTACATATTAATGTGTTTTCATGTCATTTATTTATATGTGGTAAAAAAAGGAAACAGCAGGAAAAACAGATGATTTCTGAAAAAGGCAAAGCACTAGTTCTGTTATCAGAGAAGAATAAGTTGTTTCTTTATTTGGATTCCAGTCTGTTAGTTCCTCTCCATGAATAACCAATTATGATTCATCTTTCCAAATACCAGTTATTTCATAAATCCTGTCAGAGAGCACAGCAGTGTAACTAAAGTGCCATCATGGAGCTCTACCAATAAAGTCACTGATGCAGTTATAATATACCTGCACATATTTTAATTCTCTTGTTGCAGATGTGGAAGGTGTGCATTCCCGTACTCTCACATTTAAAAGCCTTTAATTAAGGATGCTACGCCTTGTTTCTTGCATATATTTAGAATTCTAAAGAGGTGCTGTTTTTAAAGTATTCCAGGGATTTAATTGGGCCCTTTATATTATATAGTAAGAGCTAGATTTCCCTTCAGAGACTTCTAGTTTTTATGTCATGATTATTTTACTTAGTCATTATGCTAACAGGTGCTGAATTCTGGGAAGTCCTGGTTCTCCAAGTTAGCTTTTAATAATTTTCTTTTCACACTTGCTTTTGCAAATTGTGTCTTATTACAGAAAGTGATTCCTTGGTTGTCTTTGCAATCAGAACCTGCCCACCATCCACTGAGTATTTGCTTCCTTTCTTTTCAGTGTTTGAAAGGGCAACGTGGGTGATAGCACAGTTAATTGACCGGTGAAATATTTTTCTGCTTATGTTCTGTAGGAAAGATAATTTCATAACTTCGAAAATACACTTTTGGGTAAGTGATAGCATGCATGGCAAAGACTTTAATGATAATATTGAACTTTTTTGGTAATGTCAAAGACTGAAATGCTGATATTCTGAAATTCTTTCAGCATTTATGGAAATTAGCCCAATAATTTTGCCTTGGGCCAAATATGCAAAGCATACTGCTTAGTGATTATTTTTCATGATTTTCTCTGTTTGCATTGCAAATAATCTTTGAGCTGTTACAAGGCAATAATAGTGATAATACTGGTCAAACTGCATTCTGGTTCCTCAAGAGAGGTTAGCATTTTTCCCTCTTAAAAAACCTATGTTAAACCAAAAAGAAATAACACTTTTGGTTCCACAGGAGACATTGTATGCCATAAAGCTGTCTAAACATGTTTACGATTCTGACAACTGAAACTTCTGACAACTCTACACTTTCTTGAGTCTGAAGACGTATGATGGAGAAAATTCTAACCTTTCTTTTCATATATTGTCTGCCATAACAACTTTTACTGTGTGGTACGGTGCAGAAAAAAAACCATTTTCATATTTCTGGCAGTGTCCTGAAAGAAATGGAAACATCATTGTTCTCCAGAGTTTGCAGAAGATCTCCTGTTGTCTCNCCCGGGGAGTGTCCCCGACCGGGAATCGAACCCGGGCCTCGGCAGTTACAGTGCCGTATCCTTAACCACTAGACCACCAGGGGCTCTCTTTTCATATATTGTCTGCCATAACAACTTTTACTGTGTGGTACGGTGCAGAAAAAAACCCATTTTCATATTCCAGGCAGTGTCCTGAAAGAAATGGAAACATCATTGTTCTCCAGAATTTGCAGAAGATCTCCTGTTGTCTCAGGACTCAATATGCCCCACTCTACTATTGCTACAGCATGGTAGCACAGTTCAGACATACTCACAGCATCAGGAAGCAAACTGAAACAACTCAGCAACTGAAAATGTGCTCATCATTGTGAGTTAGAAGCCCATGTTTGGGTATCCTTTTTGTAAAAAAATCCTTTTTTACATTTTTAATTTAAATGTAAATTAAAAATGTATCCTTTTTAATGCATTTTAGTATTAAAAAAAAGGTCAGAAATAAAGAGCAGAAGGATGCCTTATTAAATAAGAAAAGCTAGGTTACGAAAAACAATGTTATAAAAAAGAAACCTTAATGGCACTCAACACTATGAAAACTGAACTGGAGACAGTCAAATACTCAGATCATAAAGAATCCACAGTCTAGTAAGATTAGGCAATACTTACAGTGAAAGAGGTTAAAGAAAACAACTGGGAAAATAAGCTTGTATTTCCCACAAAAAGGTACTGATTAAAAAAATCTAAATTATTCATTATAAATAGGCTGATCAATGCTTGTCTCAAATATGCATGGGCCTTAATCTATTGAGAATTACAGCAAGATTCACTTTTGTTTCAGTAGGATAAGAATCTAAGAGGACCTAAGAGGAGCTAATGGTTTGCTAGCCCATTGCTCAAAATTCAGTATTTTAATTCTGTGAGAACCTAAACATTTTGTCTTAGTTTCCACATAGCAGACACAGTATATGCTGCTACATGGAGATTAAGAAGTTAAAACCCAAATGCTACCTTTATTTAGTGACAAACAGCAAAGTTACAAAAAGAAGAGGTGGTAAACATAGAAGACAACTTGTCAAATTTAATCAGGTTTTATGTTGAAGCAGATCCTTCATTACTGCGATTCCAAGTATTTGGTATTTCTGAAGGAGTATACTGTGATACTTAGCAACACAATGGAAGACGATTTTATCAGGATTCACTTAGTGGGATTTATCAGAACAGTACCTTTCTCTTAGCTTTGAGCTGCTCATGATATTTGTTGGATGTGTCACCTGGTATTTCTCCTCCCCAGAGGGTAGTTCCCACCATGGAATAAGTGACGCCCATGACAAGCAGTGGAAAGCAGTAGACCAGCACAATCACAATGATATGATACCTGCAAGGAAAAAGTATTGAGGTGATAAGTGCTTTTGAAGGAGCTATACCAATGGAATTGGCTTCCAGAAGTCAAGAGTGCTACTTTTAGCAGAAAGCATGTTTTATATTGACTGGCTAGTCCTTGGTGTTTTCACTGTCATTTTGAAAGTCTTGAACTGCACTACAAATTTATTTACATTTTAATTCAAGTGCTTTATGGGGTGTCTAATGCTGAACCTGCACTAGCATATATTAAGAATGACTATAGTTATCATGACTAGTGATTGCTGAGTAAGGTATATTTGTCCATAACTTGCTGATTTTATTTAACTGTTGCATAGCCAAGTATCATGAGGGCAAGCTAGGCATTTGGAGCTCTAGTTTGGACCATAAATGAAAGAGGAAAATAAGGGTTTTAGTGGTATATTGATATAAAGGCCCTGATAAGTGCCCTGTTACCTGCCATTCTTCATATGGCACATCTGTGGCACATAGGCAACGCAGGTCTGTAGCCTATGTGCAATACAGCCATCACTCTTGAGGTAAGCACTGGGAAAACAAATATAATTTCTTTTTTCTTCCTGTTAGTTCCTGGTTAAATGCCAACTTCAGATAAAATCCCAGTGAATGATCAGTGAAGAATCCCCAGCTGTCACTTACAGTGACCTTACTGCCCTAAAGAGAAATGTCTATGTATGGATCCTAAAGGGATAAAAATTACATATGACTAGGGCCTCTTTCACCTGCCTCAAAGAGAGCAAAAGGTCAAATTTGATTCTAGACAGTTACACAGGCTTTCAGGCTTGAACACAGTATTCATCTTAAATGTCAATGAAGACATTAAAGGACAGAATATGTAGCCACTTATTCCTAATTCTGCCAGAGGGACAAACAGGATATATTGAATTTAACTGACTGGTATTCTCCCTTTCAGAAGCTGGAACCAATTATAAGTTATCCAGTTTTCTCTTCTGGACTGATATCTGACATAAGTTATAGTATAACAGAAGGAAGTGGGAAAATCCAGCCTTTCATGAAGAGATCTAGAAAAAAACCCCCTAATTTGGGCCCTCTCCTGAAAGGAGATTGTAGTGAGATGGGTGTTAGTCTCTTCTCCCTAGTAACAAGAGAGGAAATGGCCTCAAGTTGTGCCAGGGGAGATTTAGATTGGATATTAGGAAAAATTTCTTCATGAACAGCGTTGTCAAGCATTAGAATGGGCTGCCCAGAGGACTGATTGATTCACTATCCTTGGATGTATTTAAAAGATGTGTAGATGTGGCACTTAGGGACATGGTCTAGTGGTAGATTTGGTAGTGTAAGGTTAATGGTTGAACTTGATCTTAGAGGTCTTTTCCAACCTGAATTATTCTACAGAGAGAATAGAATTTTTTTTTTTCCTGTTTAGGATAAAAAGGAAGCTTGCCTGGAATTATGTTCCCATTTCTGACCATCTCTATCTCTATAGAAGTAGCTATCTTAAGTGGAACAGTGATTCTAAATATGCAGCATGGGGTGGACCACACTCATATAAGTGGATGAGAAAAATGTGTTCCACTTATCACTTATAATGCTCTGTTTTCCTTGTCTAGAAAACTGGCTTTACACTTCTCAGTGACCAACACTGTTAGTTATTCTGTATGTAGAGTACCTGAATGATACTGTACAGATTTTGCCAAGCCAATTGCAAGTCTAGACACCACCATGCACAAGTTTAAAAGAACAAAAGCTTACGTAAAATGCTGTTTTGGACCACCTGGCCATGCTACATAGCAAAGAGTTCTCCCAGGCATCACCTTGGTTATGGAGTATAGGCACTGGGGTAAGGCCAACAGGAAAGCCAAAATCCATATGCTCCCAATGACCACCTTGGTAGCAGTTGCAGAGAGTCTAGGTTTCAAGGGATCAATAATGGCCATGTATCTGTAAAAAAACCCAAAAACCTCTGTGTAAGAAATCTTCAGAGATTCATATGTATCTAGAATAAGCCAAAGCTTAGGATTAAAGTGAAGGATAAAAGCAGAGATGTTTGTCTTCCTGGAGTTCTGATTGCATTGTTGTCTTTGGTTGTTTCAGCTCCAATGAAGGCAGTGCTGGAAGGAGAAGAAGGTTCATTGAATATTATTTTGCAGCAGTGGGACACCCAGTTAATCATATGTATATCAGTAGAGCAATTATTTTGCAAAGAGACATATCCTAATTGTTTCAGTACACACATAGGTTCTTGGCACACTTGGCCAAGATTTTTAGGTACAGACATTAGCCACAAGACAATAATAATAATATTCATAAAATAATGATCCTGATAAGAATTGGTGCAAGAATCTTCTGCATCCATGTTTAAATGCTATGGCACACAGATTTCATTCGAGATATTCTTACTTTTTGGAAATGTTATACTTTAGAGATGGGTAATTATTGAACAGATGTTTGTTTTCGCAAAGGTAACTCTGTTTGTAATTAACTATAAAATATGTGATAAATCCAGCATCCATATGTAGAATTTCAAGCTTAAATATTTTTTTTATGTTTTTTACTGCATTTAGATATTTTTTCCCCACAGGATAATTAGTTACCCTCTCCTTTGCATGCTTTTTTTTTTTTTTTTTCCAGCTAAACTGGTGCTTTTGGTATTAGATACTAATTATTAAATAGTTTTATTTGAGTGCTGGTTGTCTTGTCCCGAGAGACCAGCATTTCTCATGAAAATACACATCAGCTGGATTGTAGCCCTCTACCACCTAGCACCCTTCTCCTCCAAAGAGTAAGTACAACCTGGCAATAAACCGAAGTTTGTTAGTCATGAGCCCTGTCTTTCAAACTGAGCTGGCTTTTGTGTGGACTGCCAGATACTGTCCAAATGCTTGATGATCTTTACCTGTAGTAGGTGATATACATGAACAAATCATCATTTTCACATGCCTGTGGGATGCTTCTTGAGGCATCTTCATCTAGCCTGGAATTATTCCTTGAAATTACTAATTTTCTTCAGATTGTATATTGCCATTATTTCATGTAGTATTGTCAGATTTCTATTACATTCACATCATTCTTATTCCCAGTTGTATTATCCTTACTCCCAACAGGTACCAGCAGTAATTTTTGCAGCCTAAGATAAAAATTGGTTGTTTTATCTCCCTGTCTGCTGTCTGCCCTTTAAAGATGCAGATTATTTTTGTGAAATGACTCATACAGCTGTAGTGATGGAAATCTTAAAAATTGGCTGAGTAAGGTAAGTCAAAGGACAAGGATCAGATGAAAAGCAAGCCATTTGTCTTTCTAGTTCGAATTTGAGTGATAAGCCAACAGCCTAGCTTTTGCATAAGGTCGATTACAAAAATGTAGCAGATAGTCATTCTAACAAACAAGATGGGAAGGAAGGAGGAACCTTGACCATTCCCTCAATAATGCCTTTTTGTGGGTTAAGGTTTAGCTGAACAGAATATTGACAGCTCTCTATTACAGAGCCTTTGATAACAAATCTAAGTTATTCTACCTTGCCAGTACACTAGCAATTCCAATGAAGTATCCAAGTGGCTTTTCTTAGAAGCAAAATTGCTTAATTAACATAGTGAAATATTGCTTTATAACTGGAATTGTTACATTCACTCAGATTTATCATATCAATTTAGTAACATTTTCTTAGAGAAGCCGTCATTGACATAACTAAGGGTAGTAGAAAATGTGCAGTGACTCACAGTTGCAGGTTAAAAAGCACCTTTTTTGTTAATTTCTGTAGCCAAGAAAAACCCCAAAAAGAACTAAGCCCTTTCTGCACTGTTAGCTGTCATTTGAAAGGAGACACAGTTACTTCTGCCTATAATTTTGTTTACTGAAAATGTTATCTTGCCATTACAGTACCTAAGGATGGTAAGTTGTTTGTCTGTCTCTTTAACCTCAACCTGAAGTAGCAGTAGCTAATTTTTTCAGTTGACCCTTGCCTTTGATTTCTGTCCATGCAGCTAGAGTGTTTCTGTCAGCATTGAGAGTTCCTGCCAGCAATGAGAGTTCCTGCTAACACAGGCAAACAAAAAATCAATGAGGTGAGGAGTCTAGATACGGGATAATGTATATGTATGATGCAGTATATTACCCTCATGTATTACAACTACCCATGGTGTAGCTCTGCCATTAGGGCTCATTTTTTTACTTTGTTTTGTATCCTTACATATATTATGGATGGCAAAGTGCCAGTTACAAGGAGAAAGAGCAAATATACTGTCTGCATTGTGCACTGAATGGTGCTGAACATGGTGTAGAAATAAGAGGAGTGTCTGAGTAGACCAGGAATGAAAGGGAGAACAATGAGATATGGGATCTAGAGCAAAAGAACTGAGACTGGGGAACAGTTTGCTGAATGCAAAAGTAGAACAGAAATGAGAAAAATGAGAAAGGAGAATTGTAGAATAATAGCATATAGAAATTGTGTTGAAAGAGGAGAGAATAAGAAAGGAAACTGAGGTGATGAAATGGCAATAGAGGTTTGCATGCTTTCAACCTTAGCGTACCAGAGGTTGCAAAGTAGGTAGAAGTGGTATAAAAACAAAACTTTATGACGGTGGGGCTCTGTGATGGCAAGCCGTTCTGCCTCTGCAGGTTTATGGGAAAGAACTCCCAAAGAGTTATTCTCTCTGTGATCAGCCAACCATAAACTGTATGCAGGGGGAACAGCAGGACTTCTCTATGCTCTGATGTCATCTTAATGACTGTTCTGCTTCTCCACTGTTCTTTGAAATGGTCTGAACTTCATCATAGAATCACAGAATATCCCAAGTTGGAAGGGACCCATCAGGATCGAGTACCCATCGAGTACAACTCTTAGCCTGTCCAGGACATCCCCAAGAGTCACACCGTGTACCTGAGAGCATTCTCGAAACACTTCTTGAACTCAGACGGCCTTGGTGCTGTGAACATTTCCTGGGGAGCCTGTTCCAGTGCCCAACTGCTCTCTGGGTGAAAAATCTTTTCCTGATAACCAAACGAAACCTGCCCTGACTCAGCTTCATGCCATTTCCTTGAGTCCTGTCACTGGTCATGAGAGAGAAAAGTGCCTGCCCCTCTACTTCTCCTTGTGAGGGTGTTGATGACGATGAGGTCTCCCCTCAGTCTCCTCTTGTCCAGGCTGAACAGACCAAGTGAGTACAGCTGCCCCTCATAAGGCTTTTCTTCCCTTAACCATTCTCGTGGCCATCCTTTGGACGCTCTCTAATAGCTTGATGTCTTTTTTTATATTGTGGTGCCCAAAATTAGGCACTTCTTCTGAAGATAGTGACAAGTGCAGAGACCCACCTAGGTCTACCATGTTCTGTGATATTTATGCACAGACCTTGGACCTCTCTACACCTCATCTCTAAGGAGAGCAAAAGATAGTAGGCATCTGAGCTGATGAAGGTTTTCTAGTGGCTACAAGCAACCGAAGGGTTGTTATACCACTAAAAAATGGTCTGTAGCGGCACAAACATTTTTTTAGTGGGGTACTGTGCCAATTTGCTTTGCAGCCTTTGGACATCTACTGTCCAGCCCGTCACCAGGCTGGAGCAGTGGGACCCCTGCTGAATAAAGGGCTCTGAACTTGCACTGAGGTTGTTTAATTTAAAGATCAGACTTCTAATGCTTTCTCACTCCTGTGGGAGCTGCTGGAAATGACACAGATAGCTTGTTCCACACCATAAAGCAGGGATGATGAATGTAAAATACACATTGCTGAAAGGAATTAACTCATTATGCTAATTTATCAGAAGCAGAAGTTATTATTACCCTACCCAACATAAACATTCATGCTTGGAAGATAATGATAAGATTGAATATGCACATTTAGAAATGTAGGGATGGAAATATGTGCAGGTAGAGACTCAAGCTAACACTTTGAAGAATGTGGGTTGGTTTTCTATATAATATATATTATTATATATATAATATATATATTTATAT
>VYXB01000449.1:118517-132488 GCA_013397135.1 Pachyramphus minor | reverse complement strand
TTGAAGAATGTGGGTTGTTTTTCTATGTACTATATATTATTATATATATTATATATATATTTATATATATATAATATTCTATATTCTTCTAATACCATGTTCTTCTTTGTATGACTCTAAAACATTTTTAGGTAGTGCTTTAGTTTCATCATTAGAATTATTAGCACGTGATTTTGTTTGTTGTGGCCATACAATATCCTACTGTCATTGCTTTTCTTCCAGCTTTGGCTTGTGTTAGTCTTTGCCCCTAACTAATTACCACTGAAGTCAGCAAGAATCTTTCCACTGAACTTCATGAGAAATCAGTCAGGCTGCATGATATAATGACTGGTGCATCATGGTGTGCTTCTGCACTGCTCTTCTTATTTGCTGGGGTGAGAATAGATCTAGTTCCCTTCTGAACTGCTCTGTTTGCCTAGAGTCTACAATTTACTGTTTGGTACTTGTTTCTTGGGTTGATCAAATCAAGAAAATCTTTTTTCTCTGAAATGATAATAGAGACAGTCCTCTTTTGAATAATGCTGATAAACTCTTGAAGCCAGTGGTTATAATGACAGCATAATCATGTAACTCTCAGTTTGCAAGTAACGAGATAAATAGCTGATACATACTCTGAAAGTTTCTGAAGTTTGTGTTATGCTCCTAACATAGAAAAGATACCCCCCAGCAATTTATCTTTTTGTAGAACAGCAGGCACTGACTAGTACAATCAGAAAAATCTTTCATCTTTAGCACATAATTTAGAAAATTGTGGTAAAAATACACAAGATGTTATTAGAACAAAATTGGATCCTTCAAATGCCCATTTGGAGATAGAGTTTAATCATCCAAAGTGATTTGTTTCACCTGTTTACAATGTGTTTATAAACTCAAATGGGGGAAAATGTAATCAATTCAGTCCCAGATTGTAACAGGAAATTGGGACTTGACAAAGGAAGAAACTGAGAGAAAAATCACAATGCTTTCATATAAGTGGCTTTTCAACAGCAAACACCAGAGCACACTCCTTGGTGAATGCACAGATGCTGTTATTCCCTCCAGACAGAAGCTGATTTTGAGACTTTATATTTAGAATCAACTGGTAATTAAGAAACTTAGGTAGGGAAATTACTATGATTCCCTACCGTTATTTAAAACATTGCTGTGGAAAATCCTATGGAAGATCTTGGGAAGGTAGATACAGTAGCTGAAAAAGGATTAAATGAACTGTGAGATTTTAGTGGCTTTTTTTTTTTATAATGAAAACCAAATCTCTAACTTTTGTATTCTTTTATCTCTATCTGCTGTCTTTTAGTGCAAGGCTCCTTTTATTCCGGGAGTGGTTTGTATTCATTCACTTAGACTGACTTTCTGTGCAGCAAGAGTGGCTGTGGGCACTTCTGTAGGACTATCACTGACTGTTGAATAAGACTGGTTTTGGTGGCCAGAAGGAACAATGTTAGTGTCACATAGTGATCACGTTAAAGCTAACAGCATAAAGAAAGGAGCGTGGGACAGCATGACAGATAAACAGACACGTGGCACATTTGAGAGGTCAGTGGGCAATATCCCCAATTAACTTGGCCTTGATTTATCCTGAGGAATGTGTGCTGCTCTTGGTGAATGGCTACTGTGCTTTGAGAAGGGGGTAACACTGCAGTTTTCCTGAAATCGGGATGAGCATCCAATGCCTTGCTTACAGGTGCCTCTTAATAGAAACCTTAAAACAGGAATGTTGAAATTCTTCAGGATGTCCGAGTTCTCATAAACAGTGCTTTCTATTTGAGGAACATCTGGTAACTGACAGTGGGCTAGATTTTTATGAGTATGTAATTGATTTTACACATTGTATTCTATACCTATGCATATTGCTAGAAAAGGGCTAAGAATTTCCCTTGGTCTGTTTCACAAAATGATGGACTAACTGACTTCCCCTGACAGAAGGGCTTCTGTTTCTCCTTTTCTTTAAATATGATCTACCTGGGCTACCAAGGACCAATAGAAATGCAAAGTCTGAAGAAACAGCTCCATCTGCACAGACCACAACCCACTCTGTTACTGCCTACATTTCTGCCACTGTCAACTGAATGTTTTCCTTCTAGTTTCTGCAGTTATTTTGAAATAACTTTATTTTAGGTAAACAAAAATGTGTGAATGATACAAATTTCTCTCTTGCTTGGTAAATCAGTCACAAAAACATGCATTTAGGCAATAATATTAAAAGAACCAAAGAAATCAGCAAACAAACAAACCCCTCCCTCCCTGGCCCCAAACCCCACCCCTTGACTAACTTTTAGAACTACCAGAGGCTACTTTACATAGTACACCACAGATGCATGTTTTAATAGTTTTCATAAATGATAAATAAGAGCACTAAGAAAATATATTTAAGGCTAAGATTCTGTCTAAAATGAACCTCTCATTTGAACAAAAGATCAGATGTTTCCTGCCTGGAACAAGAAGACTGAGGGCTAAGCAGTGTTGTAAGTGTTGCTTATACTTCTCAAGATATTGGTGTATCAACCTCATTTTTTTCACAGCACCATTTGAAAACAGCTTTTTCCCAGACTGTCCCAGTATGTTATTAGTAATGTAACTCTGACATGAATTTGGACCAAAACCCCCAAAAAGATCCTGTATTTTTTCCTGATCATTATGAGATTGTACCATTGCAAGAAAAGGATTAGTTTTCCTAGGTCTCTGACAGGCTGAACCCTGTAGCCATTGCATCAGAATGTTCTGCGGAAACTATTTCACCTTTTCTAAGAAAAAAAGAAAGAATCCAAAAAATAGTTTTAGGCCCCCAAATTTGTATTTCAGCTCTCCTTTGTATGTCAGCTCTTGATATTTCAGCTCTTGATATTTGAACACTTAATGCCCTCCTGTTCAACTTTTTCTTTCCAGTTTTGAAGACTAGAATTTTTCAGAGGGCAGCCCAGATACTGAAATCTAGAAATAAGATGTGCTTCATCTTTAAATACTATTTGGGCAAGAGAGAGAAATGGGGATTTCCTCTTTGAATTCCTTAGTTTGACTAGCGAAGTAAGAATAGAAATAATAGTTATAATTTCTAAAGCATATCTTGCATTTTTCCCTTCGTGATATGCAGTAAAACAGACTAATTCCTGAAGTCGTGATTATGAAGTCATCCATTAGTTTGAAAAAAAAAGTCAAATTGAACTTTAGTTTGGTAGCAGGGGTAGGGCTGGTAGTGTTTTCTGTAGTTAAGTAGCACCAGAGGCAGGAACTATTGTTAACAATAAAATGGCATCTTATGGAAAACTAGACCAGTGAGTTTACATAAACTCCATCTATTTCTTCTGACAAAAATATTCTCAGATATGAGGGGAAGATCTCTGTGGAGAAAATAGCCTGTGAAGCATGAGAAATCCAAAAAGAACTCCATCTGCCTCTTTTTTTCTTGTTCTGATGTTCATCTCTCTCTCTCTCCCCAGTCTTCAATGCAAATTCTTACTTGTTTTTACATGGAAACCATTTACTTTGAGACATCCAAATCTGAGGGAAAGGGAATGAGAGAGGGGCCAGAGGCTGCAGTTCTCTTTGGGCTGAGCTCCATGGTGGGAATGACAGCTGGCTGGGCGATGCAGGTTTCCTGCCTCCCATTGCTTCAACCTCCCCTGTTCATTGGTGAGCCAAGCACAAACAACTTGGTGCCAAACATGTGTACAAGAATGCAAGAATGTACAGAATGTGTATAGAATGTACAGAATGTACAGAATACACCTTCTTGGTTTGCACTTCTGCTCACACCACTACCCTATGGGCTCGATACAGGGTTGTGCCCTGTGCACTCCATGTCCTAACCTATTAGAAATAACTGAGATCATTTTTACAAATAAACTTCACCCTATACTTCAGTGTTTCTGAGCACACGGGGCGGGTAACAGATACTTAACATTCAGATACTAGATAGTTTGGCAGGAATATCTGTTTAAAATGTTTATGGCTCATGAAGGCCTTAGGTAGAGACTGATATAAAAATGTATTCTACTGGAAAGATAAGTCTTTTTTCAATGTGCCATCTGCCTACTTAGAATTTCAGTAACATTAATTTATAGGGCTTGTGGTACTACTTTCTGACAATAATAACTGCTCTTACAGAATACCCCTGAAGAGATTGAAGAGCCTAAATGATATTTTGAGGATCTGAGTGTGTACATATTGTGAATGTAGGTTTTATTTGATAAGTTGAATCAAGTGTTTATGCCTTATATCTGTCTTCTGTTACAAGCTTGTATCATATTACTTATTCTTATAATGAGTGTATCGAGAGGTTATAAACAGCCATCAATAACTGAAAAATGTCACAGAAAAAAAAGAAAACTGACCCAGTATATGTGTGCTTCTGTAGATATATTCTGTAGATATTTTCTAGATATCTAGAAAATAAGACAGGAAACTAGAATGACAAGTGTTGAATAAGAGGGAAGATTGTGCAAGAGAAATAAAACTGAATATTAAACATTATTTAAAATAATGTAAAGTAAAATAAATGTTTTTTGGCTTGAAAAGGCAAAAGCTTGCTTCTATAACAGGAAGAAAATGAATGGTAGAATACGAATAGGATCAGCAGCTACTCACCATCATTATTAGAACACTTTCTTTAATTCCAGGGAGGTTGCTTTTATAAAGAGTTAAGCTCATTTCAATGAGAATATTATTATGGAATTGCTGACAGAACAGTAACTGAAAGTAATACTGTAGATGCACTAAAGCCAGGAAAAAATGCATGATGCTAAGAGCTCTACTGAAGGCATTAGTTATTTTATGCTATATTGCTACATCCCCAAACTTTCACTTTAACCATCTACAGAGAATTTTTAGGCCTATGCACAGAACTGGTTATATAATAAGGCAGTCTTTGGGTTCAAAATTAATTGCTGGCCTACCTGAACCACCTCCTTTGCATGCTAAGAACTCATAGAAAGGGACAGTGGGTCTTCAATGGCCGGGGTCAGAAGACTTAAATTCTGCCTAAGTTACTGTCTTTAATATGTCCGAGAACTGTACAGCAGTTATCACAGGTGGAGTTTAGGATGATGGATGGGTCCTTTAGGATCATGCACTGGTCAGTGGCAAGGGCGTATTGGCTCCAAAACTATCCCCTATTCAGTTTATCTTGGGCTATTTAAAACTTTATCCCCATAAGCTAAAGGAACTACTGCACTGGAAGTAATGTAACTGTGGAATTGTGCAGCCCAAACTAAAGAAGAATGAAAGAATGACTGCCTATGAAGGAGTCCAGTGTAAAATCTGTGCTGCTCCTGATGCCTGGGCTGACTCGGTTAAAGCTACCTGTGGCATCTCTCCAGTAGACGGCAAACAGCCTGTTGGAAAA
The DNA here is from genome assembly GCA_013397135.1 of Pachyramphus minor. Lineage (NCBI taxonomy): Eukaryota > Metazoa > Chordata > Aves > Passeriformes > Tyrannidae > Pachyramphus > Pachyramphus minor. The sequence goes on along the minus strand of VYXB01000449.1, from coordinate 127,150 downwards.
GAAGGAGAAAGCAGGGGTGGGGGGAAATACTGGGAAGGAATAGTTAGAAGTGTGAATAAACCCACATAAATTTGAGACTGTGTTCAGACAGAGTGGTCTTGGATGCTTTCATTCTCAGCTCCAGGTGCAGCACACCCCACTGCAGGAACTACCTGCTCTGCAGAACTCTCTGTCAGTCCAGTAATCTCGCAGCACACACAATTTAGAATGGCCTACAGAATCAGATGTGAAAGGAAACACATACTACCTGTGACCTCTGCTCAGTGGTGTTGAGATTCACAGCAACTCATTCATACTCTGTGAACATTTAGATGTTCAAAAACGATCAGTGGAGCATACCACAACATACTTTTTAGTGAGCTGCAACCCATGACCTTTCAGTATTTTGGGATGGTTACAATTTCTAATGGAAAGTCATCTGATATGATCCCATTAATTCAGTTCCCTTGGTAGCTTTATCCTAATTTGTAGCTTTGTTGTTGTTGTTGTTTTAAATTTTTGAGTTGAAAGAATGTGTAAGGATGAGTTTACTGGGTTAAAAATAATACAGAGTGTCCAGTGAAGCACTGGCTGAACCTTTACAGAATGCTACTGTGAACCAAGGTTATAAAAAATATCCATCCAGCTGATCTGTGCCCTGGAATACAGCAGTCTGTACCTCCAAGGACATTCCTTGGGATTCTCTTTGACCCTTAGTTTTCCTCTTGACTCTGCAGAATTGCTCTGCAGGAGTAGCCAGGAAATTATTAAAGGTACTGATGCATCAGGTGTTATTTGGTATCAAAGGAAAAAGAATAACAGTGTGTATAGGGAAGGAAGAATAATCTGCTCTTGTGTTTGTTTTACGTGACACACTTGACACACTTCTGAGCACCAGCATCTCACATTGCTAAACCACCGAAAACATTTCTAATATATTTGTATCTGACCATTGCATTTCAGTCAGTGTGTAGCAGAGCTAATTTCACTCACTTTGGAAATGCACTGTTTGGATTCCTAAGGAACTGTATTCACCTTCTTTTCCCAGTTAGCATATATTTAGGAACTTTCAAAGTAGTAAGTACTATATGTCTGTGGATACTTTTGTCAGAAAATATGGAAAAAAGCTTACTCAGAGCATCCTAGTAACTGCTTGACTAATGACTTGATCAGCTACTACAATAGCTGCTAAATACCCAGCACCAACTAAAGCCTTCTTATCTTTCTGAAAACCTCAAGCTAGATGAGAATCTTAAACTAAACTCAAACAGACAATGAAAGAAATCTTTGGCTGGTTGAAGGTAGTATCACTGGCATTACAATACCTGCTCCATTATTAATTGGAATTATCATGGGAAGAAGATGCACCACTGTCAGGAGTAAACTGTACTGATTTCCGTGTGTCTTCACCCATCCTCAGAGCAAAGAGGTAGAAGAGTTGCGAAGAATCTCATTCTCTCTTTCATTTCTAGCTTTATGGAACAGAAATGTGTCTGCCTAAGAATGCCACCAAAAATTTGCAATTACTAGGGAAAATGAAAAAGCCCTAATAATTTATGAACTTGTTCACAAGCACAGACAAAAGGCACAATAACATGTTTCCCAATCTTTGCATCTGGAAATGAGAAATAATATTTCAGAAGGTGGATTAAACCTTATGAAATCTTAACTACCATTACTTGGAAGTGCTGCAGTTCTGCCAAGTCAATTCAGAAAAGATGTATAATGTGATTTGAATGTGTAGAAATGAGTTTTATGAGTAATTTCAGTGTGTTGCTAAAAGGAATAAGAGATCAGAAGTACAAATTGATCTGTTTTTCTAAAAGAAAATTCCATAAGTTATCTCTCCATCCCAGCAAATGTGAAAACAATAATAAAGAAGGGCACACACACAGCACCTTCTGTGAAAGACAGTCCATCAATGCATCTGTGTTGAAAATGTGACAACTCCATGTCCCTTTACTCTATGGACACTACAGTTGTCTTATTCCATTAATGTAAAGAGTACAAAGGTAAAGTTTTTTCCTGTCCTGTTTTCTTTGACAGTCACAAAGACTTGTTTAACTCCAAGAAATCAGAAAAAAATTGAGCACTTTGAAATTATGTTCTTATCAGTCCTCTGGATATGCACAAATGGCAATGTAAATAGTCTCATTAGTTAAAATTGGGAGAAACAAAGCAGCTCAGAGCTGTCTGTGAGAAGAGCTATTAAAAACAGAGTCTGAAGTGATTTCTGAAGAGGAGGCAAATGCCTCTGCCAGCTGTAGAAATACAGAGAGGAGGGAAATTTGAAATCCTCTCCCTTTACACACAATCTCTACAACTCCTAATTAGTATGAATTAGATGACATTGACTGAGGGACAGATACTGTTTTCACAGGTGCGGAAGCAAAACACTCAGCAATGGGTGCTGTTACAGAATTAGTATTGAAAGACAGAGCACAGAGAGCAGCTGAAGTCAAAGAGAGAGTTGAAATGTTTTTTATAAAAGAAAGCAGGAGAGTAAAAACAATGAAAAGCCGAAGGAGAGAGACCAAAGACAGGAATTAAAACAATGTTTAGGGAAAGATCTTAAAGAAGTACAGAGGAGCACAATCGATGAACTATTCAGGTCTCTGCCTCTCATCACAATGATTATTATCTCCATATTTTTATTTTGGCAGAGAATCTGATCTTAACCTCTCACCCCTAAACTTTTCTTCTCTTTTCTCACCTGTCCACAGCTATTGCTGTCATGGAGTAGATGCTGGCGAAGACAGCTGTGATTGGGAAGAAGTTGTGGAAGCGGCAGTAAGCCTCTCCAAAGTACCACTCACTGTGCAGTGCATAGATGAAGTTGATGAGGGTATTGAAAGCAGCCATGGAGGCATCAGAGAAGGCCAGATTCACCAGGAAGTAGTTTGTCACTGTCCTCATGCGCTTGTGAGCCAGGATAATCCAGATGACAATGAGATTTCCAAAAACGGCCACTGCCACCACACCACCGTAAGCCAGAGACCACAGGGCAATGCGCCAAGAGGGTTGTACAAACTGATTGGAGAAGTTGCTTGCTGAGGATGCTACAGGAGGAGAAGCATTTCCAGCTGGCACTCCCAGTGCCTGTCCCCAGGCATCACTTGCTGCAGCAGGGCTCACGTTCCACCTGCTGCTCATGCTCGTGTTCCAGTTGGCTGTGGGGACAGAAGTCATCTTGGATGTTCCTCTTCTCTCTTCCAGAAATGATGTGACTCTCCTACCTTCCTTTCCCAACCCTCCAAAATCCCCACCAATAGAGAAGAAGAGGGAAGGAAAAAAAGGGGAAGTAAGATAGCACAGCAGGTACATGGAAGGAGAGATCTGTCAGAAAAAGCTTTGGCTATGCTGTTCAAACTGTTAGAAGTGCCATATCAGCTAAGACAGGAGAGCTACCTTGGAGTGGAACAGCATCCTACTTCTCCTGTGTATAGCCACCTCTTGCTTTTGATTTTGCTGAAGGAGCCAAGGCACATTTTATAGGCTTATGAGTTTCCAGCGTCACGAAGGGAGTGGAGTGATAAGCTCCACCGGCTGGTAAGCTAACACCTCTTTCCCTCTGCTCTCCCTCCCTCTTTTATTCCATTCATTGCCAGGAGCAGGCACTTTCAGGAGCTGTGGAGAGCATCACAGGGAAAATGAATTGTCATCTCATTTATGCTGAGAGATTTATTTTATATTGCCTTTCTTTGAGTTTCATTATTGTGCTTCCTTTTTTAAATAGTCTTTTTTGCCCTATCTTTGCAGAGCTAATCAGCTGGCTTAGTTGAAAATCCCAGGACTGAAGCTGCTTTTTTTATTACAGCTCTTTCCAGATGACTTTATTCCAGATGAATTCAGATCTGCTTTTTTTGCTGCTGTCTTTTCGTTTAGTACAGGCTTTCCTTTAAACCATTCTGGTACCTGTAGATTTGGAATAGTGACCTCTTTTACATAAATAAATAGATCCTGCTGCTCTCTAATTTATCTTTAGATTTGTAATATGTAATTGATATCAAGAAACATTTATAAAGCCATTTTTATATTCAGCAGACACTGATTTTACTGAAACACTATGTAGCCCTAAACATAATGTCCTTAATTGTGCACAAAATACTTGTGTTTTTTTTCTTTGTGTCTTTGGGAAAAAAAAAATAGTTCTTTTTACTGATTTGCATTTATTCCACACTTAGTACTTAGTTATTTTGAGTAAACAGTGTTTTTACGTGCAGTTATTTCTATACTGGTAGAAAAGTATGAATGAGGAAATTTAACACTGATATTTTCAAATCCGAAATCAGTTTCTTGTTAATATGTTAACAACAGCTGGTATTAGGAATGCATGCTTTGTGCAAGGGTTGATTGCAAGGGACTTCAAGTAACAAACCTTTGTTATTCAATAGGCTGCAGTCTTTAGAGAAAAAAATGTATTTTAATGCCGATTTGTTCCAGGTTTCAACAATTTAGAGCTACTACTTGTCATCAGCAGAGATTTCAATTGTATCACAGCAGTGGGAGCTATTCAATATCCCTATCAGTAATGACACATTCAACACTTTTTTTAAACAAAAGATTGAAACAAAAATCAAATGCTCCTGTGTACCATTTCCTCCCTGCTGTATTTACCCAGAGGAAGTAATGTCTGCATTTTAATTGTCAGGTCTTCACTGCAGTTTTAATTTGAATGAGTATAATTGTGGATGTTCCTATGTGCTTCTCGGCTCTTACCAGCTGACCTGATCCCAAGCAGCAGCCAACCTCAGGCTTAGAAGCTCTGCTGTAAACCACTCATTGCTACAGCATGATTAGGACCCACCATGCGCTGCAGGTCCTTGTCATGGAAAAGCCACTGGAGTTTATCCCACAGTTCCATTATGAGTCCCAAATCTTCCCCCTGCCTCATCTTTCATCCTGTCCCTGGAGGTGAGCCTGAAGAAGGGAACAGTAGAAAATCTCTGTGAGTTTGAGTGTTGAAAAAATTCTAATGGTGGTTCCAGTAGTGAGGAATGCCAGACTGACTGGTTATAGCAGGGGCTTGGACACTCAAGCAGCTTCACTCAAGATTTTCATACTGCTATAAGCCAGAAAGCACAAACCCAGCCCTGTGCCCTATACCTTTCCACCTTTATGCTCAAACTAGGCATTCCAAACTGTATCCTTTTACTAAGCTGATGTGTTTTTCACATTGCTACACCACCTTCCCAAGTCCTTGTGTCCCACGTGCTTCTGATGCTTCCATCCAGCTCTCCTAACCTCAGCTCTATTACTCCTTTTTCTCAGTTTCAGCAGACACAGGGACCCTGTTTCTTGAATGCAGTACTGCCAAGTGTGCAGCAGACTGCAAACTTATAGGAGCAGTGTGCTGCACAGCACTGCAGTAACTTTCCCTTTATAGGAACATAAAGGATCTGTGTTTGAACTACTTGCTCTGTATAGTTCATGGAGTCCTTGTTCTGCTTTCCTCACAGGACCAAAGCTTCATCTAGCTCTGTCTTGGAAAATTGCTTGCCACCGCCTACCAAGTGTTCTGGAGAGACCATTACTATTTGTCTTTCCCTAATTCTTTACAGTGCCCCCAAGGGAGTTTGTTCTTAATGCATTCCTAGTCACAGTGAGAGAAATCAGTACAAGGCAATATCTCCTTGCACCAGCAGAACTATAGGTAAACTGAGTCCTTGAGACTTGCTTGAAACAAAAATCAAGAAGCTTTTTATAGTCTGTGTTTGTAAAATGTCAGCCAGACCACCAACACAGCATGCTAAGAGAAGTGTCAGCTTTACAGTGTAGAAATCAAAGTATCATTGATTCTGTCTTCTTCTTCAGGAGTACCCTGAGGAAATATTCCACCCCTGTAGGGACATTTTTATATGCTGTGCTCTTCCCCATCACCTTTCCCCCACACACAAGAAGAAAAACTGTGGGGTGCCATTAGCATAAAGGAAAACCTAGATTTTTCATTAGTTGCTTGGTGGATGTTCTCAGCTGTGTTGCAGCAGGTATCCAAATCTGACAGAAGAGGTGGCTGAGTATCTGGAGTTGTTTTGAGAAGTGGAACCCTGAACAGCACAGGACAAATGTTGGGCAGCTGGATCAGCCTCCCATGGGAAGCATTTATTACTCCTTTTGGAAATTCCTGTAAAAATTTGCTAGAATAAATTCTCTTCACTCTGGCTTTCATTCCAACTGAAACCGTAGAGAAGCAGTCTGGTACGATGAATTAGAGCCAAATCAGATCCTCCTACAACCAAAATGCTACAGCAAAGCTGACCTGCCCTTTAGCACCTTGCTAGCATTTTGTTTAACTAACCAAGGAAAGAGGTTAGGCAGCCAGTAATTGGCTCATGTCTATAGAGGAAACTTAACATGGACAGTGGAGTCAGCTGTGCTTCTCCATTAAAATTGGTAACTATTACACATGTGCTGAGTAAAGTGTGGTCAGCTGATGGCCATCAGCATTCAGTTTCTCAAATAAGTTCCACAGCAACTTTGGTGAAAACATTTGTATTAATAACTTCTGAGTAGCAAAATCTGCCTAACTGGGGTGAAACTTAGCAAAAGAGCAGTACAAAAGACAAGGATATGTGTTTTTTCTCAGTCTCTCTTAGAAAAAAAGGTAGTTGTAGAGGGTATCCATGCTGGCGTTTTCTTCTAGAACTGTTACAGGTATGTGATTTCCTATGTTAAAATTTGGCCATTCCAGCTTATGCATCTTTGCAGTTTATGCATATTTACAGTGGAAATGCTTAATTTTCCTCTCTATAAGACTACTCAGTTTTAGAGTGACTTCTTTCTGGCCGTGTGCTATTTGCTGTTCTCTTTTGCTTTTCCGCTGATCACTGCTTTGGGCTTGTAAGTCAACTGTGTTAAAACTTGCCATTATTACCAGCTCCCCTTTCCCAGCTTCACAGAAACACTTAGAAATGTGAAAGAAATAATCTGAAGTGTTATCAGAAAAGTAGCTATGATTGTCTGTACTTCTTCCTTTGTGTTATATAGTTTGAAGCTATTTTTTACAGTTCCAGCAAAACTTCTCCTACTGAGCCCAAAGTGAAACCTAAGCTCTTGACTTAGCATCTTGTCTAGAAGGTAGATTTAGAAATTATTCTATTCTTTGCTCTTTATGAGATTATGATTTAATCTTCTGCAGGTCTTCTGGTGTATTTGACATTTTTGTCTGAAATCACTCTTCTACTAAATTTTTCTGTGTGCTAGGGGAAAGAGAGACAGAGAATATCAGTAGTATTGCACAAATAGGGATTTGTAGTAAAATAGCAGCCTGCACGGCATATCTATTTAGCATAAGTGCTAACTGCATCATTAAGATGTTTCACAAGAGCTGTCCTCTTTCTTTTGTATATAACAGTGAGGGCATTGCAAACTTTGCTCTTTGATTTTGGGTTTGCTTGCTTGATTAGGCTTAGCCTAATAACCTCATTCTCTGCCTCCTTCCTCCAGTGCCCCCGGCTGGATGAAATGATCCTTCAGCAACAGCTTTTTTTATTTTTCAGCTTTGATAGCTCCCTTTCATCAGTCAGTCATGAAAAGGTTTAGCTGTGGCAGGAGAATTTTTGCAATTTAAGGATGCTCAGCACTGTCCTATTTATCACGGCTGTGCGTTCACATTGCGCTGCTGTCATGCCCATGTCAGCCTACCTGGATTTGGAACAGTTTGCTTTTATTTGTGTGGTTTAAAACACAGCTGCAAAACTCAGTTTGAACTTGGTTTCTGATTATTGTTTATAAATGCAAAAGTCTTCCTCCTGGCACCAACTGAAAATGACTCAGTAGGGTATTTAACAACTTCACAAGCATGGGAGTAAGGATGTTGCAGAAAGGGCTAGACCAAAACCAGAAATATTGTATGTTGATCTTCATCATGGTTAGAGGGGGGCCAGAAGTGTGGGGGCCGTAGAGTCAAAGAACTGAGCAGACACCAGTTTTCTTCTGGAATATGATGCTGAGGCATGAATTCACTGAAACTGTTTTTAGAATAAAGTAAAACTCAGCATGTCTAGAGATGAGTGATGAAAAATTAACTAACACCAGATAGAAATGAAGACTGTTGTGAATTATAGATAATATTCACAAATAAGTTTGTATGAGAAAACATTTATTCTTCCTGGATGAAGAAAGAACCAGCAAGATTTCTTCAGCCATTGAGAGTGTGATCTTCTGATACTCCTAAAAGGCTAAATATATGTGTTTTCCTTTGTCATCAGCACAGTTTAGCCCTCTGTTTTTTTTACTGCTGTGTTTAGGACGTGACTGAGGGTGCTGAATAGCAGGTACAGTGAGGTGCCTGTGCCGAAATATAATTTGTAGGGCACAGTTATTCTGTGAAAAGTAACTCTTATTACTTTACTTTCATGGTCAGATAGGGCTTTGAGAGGAAAATATGTTGTATCAAATGTGATACTAGCAATTTTTTGGAAAAAATTAAGTGGATTGATTCAAGTGATTCTTCTACCTGCCAGCAGTATATCTGGAGAGGAGGTAAAGGCAGAGTGAAATGGGCCATGATATAACAAACATTCTCTTGGGCTATCGTGATTGGTCTTCTTTTCTGCTATTGTTGTTTTCGTTTTTATGTTCTTTGTGGCAGTCCTTGACACAAATTAGTGTGAAATCTTCATTGATTTCTCCCCCCCCCCCCCCCCCCCCCC